>CM057483.1:176531374-177063874 GCA_030035585.1 Dugong dugon | reverse complement strand
TATATATATATATATATAGAGAGAGAGAGAGAGAGAGAGAGAGAGAGAGAGAGAGAGAGAGATTTATATCAAGGAAATGACTCACACTGTTGTAGAGGCTGGAATGTCCCAAGTCCATGGGTCAGGCTGGAGGCTTCTCCTGACTAACCTTTCTGCAGGGACTAGTGAACTCAAGATCGGCAGGTCAGACAGCAAGCCGCTGGCTCACAGGCTGTGGAGGTCACCGAATCCCAAGATTGACAGGTAAGCTGCTAGCTCAAGTCCCAAGAGCCAGAGATCAGATGACAATCCAGCTGTGGTATCCAGAGTGAGCAAAAGCCAGCGAGCTTTGCCAGAGGGTCCATCTATATTGGATGGAGGCCACACTCCTAAGGAAACTCCCGTTCAACTGATTGGCTGCTCATAGCAGATCTCATCATGGAGGTGATTACATCATTACATAACTGCCAAATGACATCAAAACTGCCAAACCACTAAGAATTATGGCCCAGCCAAGTTGACACACAGCCTTAACCATCACAACACCCAAGGAAAAGCATTTTAGCAAACTTAAAATTTAAAGAAATGATTCTAGTCTGGACAGCGATGAGGGCTGTGATGTTGATAATGCCAGTTGCTAGCTGAGAGCTTCTTCACTTCTTCCAACGATTTACATCACAGTTCCAAGACCAATGGACTTAAATAAGTATTAAAATGGTGTAAAGTATGTCTAAGTTGTTAACTTAATATTTGAGGGTTTTAGGACGATATAAGGATTTAGCTGGCCCCTTGCAATGGGATCTGTACAGAATCGAGGGTTTTACCTGTGATAGTTCTTGTTCTTTCTGCCCGGTTTTGTGGCTCTTTTGGGCAGGTTAGGGTTTTGGAGGGGTTCCTGGGTAGTGCAAACGTGCTTGGCTGCTAGCTGAAAGGTTGGAAGTTCAAGTCCACTCAGAGTAAACTCTGTCAATCTGCTTCTGAGAAATCAGCCACTGAAAACCCTATGGAGCACAGTTCTGCTCTGACACACATGGGGGTGCCATGAATTGGGGTCAACTCCATGGCAACCGTGGTGGTAGGGTTTTGAAGGAGAAAACACTCTCTGAGCCAGTCCCCTGGGTAGGAAGACCATCTTTCAGCTTTGCTAAACCAGACCCGATGGGTCCAGCGGTCCAGGTTCAGAATCCTTTCTCCCACTACATTTGTCTAGCTGGCACTCCCTTAGCAGATGTCTCCACTGAAGCTCAGCCAGGGGGTTGGATTTCAGAAATCTAAAATGATTTCCTATACTAACATTGTATGATTAAAACTTGGGTAATTATGTTATAAATCCGATGAAAACACAATAAAACCCCACTGCTGTCAAGTCAATTCTAATTCATAGCGACCCTACAGGACAGGGTAGAACTGCCTCCTAAGGTTTCCAAGGCTGCCAGTCTTTAAGGAAGCAGACTGCCACATCTTTCTCCCTCAGAGTAGCTGGTGGGTTGGAACCGCCAACCTGTTAGCAGCCAAGCGCTTTAACCACAGCACCCTCAGGGCTCCTTGAAAACACAGGACTTCTTTGGAAATGATAAAGATGGACCAAGTTGGTGTGTCTACTGCAAACCCCCTTTCTCTAAGGGGCGTCTGCTACCAAGAGTTAACCCACCGACCTCTCTCTTTCTTATGACCCCCAAGGCCAGCCCCTCATGGCTCAGGGCTTGGGAATCTTCACGGATGGGATGGGGCAGGGCTACCTCTTTGTCCCTCTTCTCTGAGCAGCAATAACCACCGCCATGGCCGTAACAACAACTCAGAGGACACCCCCTATGTCCTAGGGTGAGGGGTGGGCGAACCACGGCCCACCGACTCCTTTCGTATGGCCCATCAGCTAAGAACGATTTTACATTTTAAAAGCAGATTTAGAATGAAAACAATCAAACCCATTGCTGTTGAGTCCATTCCGACTCATAGCGACCCGGTGTGACAGAGTAGGACTGCCCCATAAGGTTTCCAAGACTGTGATCTTTATGGAAGCAGACTGCCCACATCTTTCTCCTGAGGAGGGGCTGGTGGTTGGAACCGTTAACTTTTTGGTTAGCAGCCGAGCGCTTAAACACTATGTCACCAGGGCTCCTGAAAACAGCTTTGTCAAGATATGATTTGCACACAATACAATTCACCCACTTAAAGTGTACAAGTCAGTGGATTCCAGTGTATACATAGAGCTGTGCAACCATTCCACAGTCAACTTAGAACATTTTCATCACCCCAAAAGGAAATCCTGTACCCATTAACTAACACCTCCCAAGCTCCCCCTTCCCATTCTCCTCCAAACCCTGTTGTTGTGGCTATTTTGGGCAGGTTAGGGTTTTGGAGCGGTTCCTGAGTAGTGCAAACGGGTAACGTGCTTGGGTAACGTGCGTATATGACTGAGTAGAACTGTCCCATAGTGTTTTCTAGGCTGTAATCTTTACAGGAAAAGACTGATAGGTCTTTTCTCCCATGGATCCACTGGGTGAGTTCAAGCCATGAACCTTTAGGTTGGCAGCCAAGCAATTAACCACTAATCTACCTTCTATGTCTATAAATTCGCCTATTCTGGACATTCCTTGCAAATGGAATCATATAATATTAGTTTTACATTTTTTACTGGCTGACAAAAATCAAAAGAATCTAGTAATAATGTTTTATGATGTGAAAATCATATCAAATTCAAATTTCAGTGTTAAGTATTATTTTAACATGCATCATCAAGTCCATTCCAACTCATAGCGACCCAATGTACAACAGAAGGAGACACTGCCCGTAACTCACCATCCTCACTATCGTTATGCTTGAGCCCATTGTTGCAGCCACTGTGTCAATCCATCTCGTTGAGGGTGTTTCTCTTTCTCACTGACCTTCTCCTTTACCAAGCTTGATGTCCTTCTCCAGGGACTGGTCCCTACTGATGACAGAGCTGTGCCCATCCGTTTACATATTGTCTACCTCACAGGGTTGCTATGAGTCAGAATTGACTGGACGGCAACAGGTTCATACCTGCTTTGGTGATACAGCAGCAGAGGAGAGAAGTTGCCACAGAGACCATATGGCTCGCAATATCCAAAACACTCTCTGGCCCTTTGCAGAAGAGATGTGCTGGACCCTGTTCCCCAAATTTCTGATTCCATCTGTTTGACATTTTGAATTTCCTTGGAAGGTTAAGTCAAAGACAGGATTCCTGTGCTCTCCAAAGCTTGATAACCGTCTTTCTGTCCTACTCCACCATGATGTCTCTGGAAGACACTATGGGCTTTGGTTGAGTTTTTCCACACGTACATTTCCTTCCATGTCTCGGGGTGGTAGAGTGTGACAACGTGGACACGCACTTGGCCAGCAAGATGTGGTGGTCTGGCTTCTGCTTCTTCCAGCGTGGCTGTGGATGAGGTTGGGGTTCGGGTGAGGACGGAGGAGCTGCTGGAGGAGAGAGGGTGGAGATGGCTCTCACAGGCCAGGTCTCGGGAACCCACCACTGCTCCCTGGCTGGGCTCTGGTAAGGCTACTACACCCCCAAGGGAACTGCAAATGTGCTTCTGAGGAGACAGCTGTTACTGTCACATGGAATCCCCATAAGACAGGTAGGGCTGGGGTCTCCGAGCCTCTGCAGCTGAGATGTGGAAAGACGTATGGTTGCAGGAGGGCTGGGAACCAGGACCCCCACCTCCTGGGCTCCTGACAGCCTCCTGCAATTGCCCCTGAAAGGGGAGGGGGCTGCATCATGTGTGACCACTTTGCAATTGTCAACTTCCTGGGTGGAAGAGATGAAATGAGGCCAATTAGGTCTTCAAGGAGAGAGGTGTTCATGTCACACCCGGGTTTGTGGACTGAGATCCAGACTTAAATACTAGGTGGCCTGAGTGGTTGTGAGTTGTCCAATCTTCCCATCTCCCAACCTAAGCAGCCCTGGTGGCACAGTGGTTAAGAGCTCAGCTGCTAACCAAAAGGTCAGCAGTTTGAATCCACTAGGCGCTCCTTGGAAACCCTATGGGGCAGTTCTAGTCTGTCCTGTAGGGTCGCTATGAGTCAGAACCGACTCGACGGCACATAACAACAACAGCAACAACAGCAAAAGTAGCCCTCCAAAACCAAAGTGGGACTGGGACCCGGGGGAGTTGGGTGAGGGGCTGGACAGGCCCCCCATGTACCCCTACTTTGACACTTTTCCCCAGGATGGGTTGATTCTGGGGCCCGGAAAGCACGCCCCCAGATTGCTCACAGGGGGAGGAGCCTCCTGCCCACCATAGTGACTGTGAGGCCACAGTAACCAAAACCGTAACCCTAACACTAATCCTGTCCCTAACGCTAACCCATCTTGTCAGGGCACAGGACCTCTGGGTCTGGGGGCTCCCGGTGTTTTGCTGGCTGTGCCTCCTGTTATGGATTGGATTGTGACCCTCCGAAATATGTGTTAGAATCTTAACCCCGATACTGTGGATGTGATCCCATTTGGGAATAGTTTTTCTTTGTTAGGTTAATGAGGCCCTGTCAGTGGAGGATATGCCTTAAGCCTATCAGTTTTGAGATGTGAAAAGAGCAGATTAGGCAAACAGAAGCAAGCACAGATGGGGGAAGATAGATGCCACATGGAGATGGCCAGGGAACCAGGAAACAGAAGCTGAAAAGAGATGAAGACTTTCCCTCAGCCGACAGAGAGAGAGAGCCTTGCCCTAGAGCCGGCGTCCTGAATTTGGATATCTAGCCTCCTAAACTATGAGAGAATAAATTTCTGTTCGTTAAAGCCACCCACTTGTAGGATTTCTGTTATTGCAGCACTACGTAACTAAGATACTCCCTTTCATGCCCATGATGTTGCTGAAGACATTCTGAGATTTGATTGAGTTTTTCTCTACATACGTTTCCTTCCATGTCTCAGGGTGGTGGCGTGTGACAAGGTGGACACAGACTTGGCCAGCAAGACCTGGTGGTCTGGCTTCTGCCTCTTCCAGCGTGGCCGTGGAGGAGGATGGGGTTTGGGAAAGACCATCTGTTCTTCAGTTCCTCTCCATCTATCTTCCCCTATCTGTGCTTCCTTCTCTCCTATGCCTAATCTGCTCCTTTCATGCCTCAAAGTGATTGGCTTAAGACCGCTGATAGGGCCTCAGTAAACTAACAAAGAAAACTCTATTCCCAAATGCGATTACACTCATAGGTATAACCCATTGCCATGGAGTTGACTCCAACTAATAGCAACCCTGTAGGACAGACTAGAAACGCCTCTTAGGGTTTCCAAGGCTGTAATCTTTGCAGGGAAGGAGCCCTGGTGGCGTAGTGGTTAAGTGCTATGGCTGCTAATGAAAAGGTCGGCAGTTCAAATCCACCAGGCGCTCCTTGGAAACCCTGTGCGGCAGTTCCACTCTGTCCTACAGGGTTGCTATGAGTTGGAATCGACTCCATGGCAACGGGTTTGGTTTGGTTTGGTCAGTCTTTACAAGGAAGGAGCACTGGTGGTGCAGTGGGTAAGCGCATGGCTCCTCAGGAGAAAAGACCTGGTGATCTGCTCCCGTAAAGATTTCAGCCTAGGAAACCCTATGGGGCAGCTCTACACAGTCCTGTAGGGTCACTATTAGTTGAAACCGACTTGACAGCACACAACAGCAACAATTTTTACAAGAGCGAAACACCATATCTTTCTCCAGAGGAGCAGCTGCAGGGTTCAAACCACCAGCATTTTGATTAGCATCAGAGCGCTTAACCGCTGTGCCACCAGGGCTCCTTATCCACAGGTATAGACCAAACCCAAACCTATTGCCGTCGAGTTGATTCCGACTCATAGTGACCCTATAGGTTACATATGTTTTTTTGGGGACACAATTCAGTCCATAGCAGGGGTGCACAGACTGCAGAACACAGGGAGATAAAGTCAGGTCCCCCCCAATCCACAGGGGAGGTCGGTGGCAGAGCGCCCCCACGAAGCTGAGCTCACCACCCAGGCTGGCCCAACGGCAGCGTTGCAAGACTTTCTCATTGCATCCAGCCAGGTGTGATGGAGCCCCCATGGAAAGTCCTATTTGTACAAACCCGGGGGTCCTGCTACCTGCTCGTCTCTGGGTCTTGTACCCAGCTCATAAAGAGACGCTGTCGTGGCTAATCAGCTGCAGCTGCTCCCAGACCTCCGTGTTATGGAATCTGACAATGTGCGCATCACGGGCTCTGCTTCTGCAACAGTGCAGCCTCTCTTCTTTATCCATCTGCCAGCGGGTCCTCTCCTTATAAATCAACCACGATTTAGAAACCAGTGGCCGTGGGTCATTCTTGCTCATTCTTTTCTTTCCCACAGTCAATATCCATTACGGTGATCAGACACCCTGGAAGGGTCCATTGGCTGGTTATCGCTGCCTGAAATGGAGACTCTTCACTTTCCATCTAAGTCAAAACTTCAAAAATCTTGCAAAACTGGGTTGGGTTTTTGGAAGTTGCCACCATCCAGAAAGGAGATCTGATTCTCCTGGAAAGGGAGGGTGGAGAACAAGCCTTGGGTTGGAGGTGAGGGTGTTTTCCCGAGCCCTGGTCCCTGATTTCATTTTCCGGGAGTCCCAACATTTTTTTTTTTTTTAATGTGATGAGGCATTTTGTGGGGCCACATGGACTTGGTGGGGGTGACTTCTTGTCCAGTGATCTGTTATGGATTGAGATGTGTCCTCCCCTAAATTATGTGTTGGAATCCTAACTCCTATACATGAGGACGTAATTCCATTTGGGAATAGGGTTTTCTTTGCTATGTTAACGAGGCCATATCAGTGTAGGATGTGTCTCAAACCTAATCACTTTTGAGATGTAGAAAGGGCAGATTAGAGACAGGGAGAAAAAGGACAAATGGTGGGAGGAAGGAGGGATAGATGCCACTTGGGGATCGCCAAGGAACGCCAAGAAGAACAGTAGAGAAGCTGAGACAAGGACCTTCCCCCAGAGATGACAAAGAGAGAGAGCCTTCCCCTAGAGCAGCACCCTGAATTCAGACTTTTAGCCTTCTGAACTGTGAGAAAATAAACTTGTTTGTTAAAGCCACGCACTTCTGGCATTTCTGTGACAGCAGCACTACATAAGTAAGACCTGGTCCTAGGATAAGGGAAGAATTAGAATCACTGCACTGTACAAATCACTCTTCATCTTTTAAGAGAACTTTTGAAGAAAGTAAAACAAAACGTTTCTTTTCCCAACAGGTGCTACAGGTAAGTCTTCGTCATAAGAAAACTCTGGATACCAAGTCCCAGATTTTTAAAGCAAATTAATTAGGGAGTGCTTATTCCCATTACAGAAATATTAAACGCAAGATCCTCTGAGGTAGAAACACCCGTGGCAAACTCTATTTCTCCCTTAAAATTTACATTCCCATTATTTTTAAAAATAATTTAAGTTGACCTATATATAATAGGTATAATACAACAGAATAATAATAATGATGTTGAAAATATGTGAGGAAAGTGGGACAAAGGGAAACCAGAGCAGGATAGATGCGATGAAGCCAGAACTGATGGTAATGCCCATCATAGGCTGAGTTATCAGGGAGTGGAGGGTGATATTTAGGAATTTGGGGTGCAAAGTGTTTACTGGAGATGACGTCTGTGAAGGGGAGGGCTGGGGAGCAGATGTGGGCAGAGGGAGAAGTCAAACTGCAGGGTGGGAGTGACCGGCAGGGAGTTCTGGAGTGGGTACTACGTATCAGGGCTGTCCCATGTTGGGCAGAGATTGCTGGGCTTTTCTGCCCCCACCTCACTCACTCTTTGGGAAGGGCGTGATCTCAAGCCAGGCAGTGCTCTGCATCCCAGGTGGATCCTGAAAGACTGGTAACTAGAGCTTACCTGTTGACTGCATCCTCTGCAGCTGGGGGATCTGCATGATACAACATGATGTCTTCCACAATACACCGAATGCACATACACTGTGAGGATGGATTGCAACATTCACACTGAGCCTTCTACAAACTGTCCACCACAATACACCGAATGCATATACACTGTGAGGGTGGACCACAAAATTCACACTGAGCTTCTACAATGTGCCCACCACAATACACCAAATGCATGTATACTGTGAGGTGGCCCACAGCATTCACACTGAGCTTCCTAGCTACAATGTGGAGAAGGAGAAGTGACCGGTTGTATGATTTTCGGGGCAGTTACTGGTCTTGCCTCTCCTCCACATTGGACAGTGAGCCCATGGGGGCATGAGGTAATGTTTATTTTCTTCATAAGTGCATTTCCTCATTCTCTGTGCCCTGCTTAGTACCTGGAGCCCACTAGACAATCCACACATGTTGGTTGAACTCAACGTTTCATTGTTATCTTCAAGCAATTTTGCCCAAGGAGCAGATTTTGAACTATTCTATAGTTGGCTTTTTGATAGGGTTAGGATGAGTTTCAAGGACACAGTGGCGTCAGTAGTAGGGTGCCAAGGTTGCGGACTGAACTGGGTGACACTGTCAGAGGGGGGGACACCAAAATGACTGTCTATAAAAGTATCCCCGTAGTTATGACAACAAAAACATTTTTTGTAAGCCCAGCTTGCATGTATCAATATACTTACAATGCTAAAACTCTATGCCAATTTAGTTTTTGAACCTTCTAATGTGCTCCAGTCAGAGCTGTCATTATTACCCTATTACAATGACGCTTTGAATCACAGTATTTCATCTGCATGCACTACAAGCACGCGCTGTTGTTTTCATTGCTCCCAGTGTTTTTATAGTTGCTGATTTTTGTCAAATTTTCTGGTGTTTTAGCCACAATATTGTGGTAATTAGTATTTATGAACCTACATCAATAACATTTTTGAGAATGAAATAGTAATTTAAAGAAAAGGAGCGGTGTACGGGAATTATGATTTACGAGTAACATTAGTACAAAAAACATTACTAAGGATTCTGTATGGTCTGGTACAGGAGGAGGTCCATAGAGGGATGACACCATGAGTTACCACGCTGGGTGACACCAAGTCTAGTGACGTCATTGCAAGGACAAGAAACCCTGAGGAAGGGTGGCATAAGTACAGATTAATTTTTCTCATGTAGTAAAGATGTCTGGATGAGTTTGCTGCTGCTTATTGAGACGACTGAGGACCCAGCCTCCTATATTTCTGCTCTGCCGTCTTTGGAGTGTTGGTTTTTGCCTTGATGCCTGTTGACTTGTGGCCTTGTAATATTTTCAGATGGTTTAGTATCAAGTTAATGCTGTCTTCATAAAATGAGTTGAGAGATGGCCCTTTTTTTTCTATTCTCTGGAAAACTTTGTGTAAGATTGGGGTCATTTCTTCCTTACATGCGTGGAAGAAGTCACTGGGGAAAGACATTTGTGCCTGGATGTGTTTGAAAAATGAATTCAATTTCCATATAGATATAGAACTAATCAGATTTTCAATTTCTTGTTTCAGCTTTGATAAGCTGTGTTTTTCTAGAGATTTGTCCTTTCACCTACGTCTTCAAATTAATTGGCATAAGCTTATTTTTAATATTTATAGTGTTTCCTTAAAAAGATTCTTGTATTATTGATTTGTGTCTTCTATTTTTTATTTGATTGGTCTCACCAAGTGTGTATCGATTTTATCTTTTTATGAAACCAACTTCTGACTTGGTTGATTCTCCATTATGTGCTTGCTTTCTATTTCATTAATTTCTGTTCTTTATTATTTCATTTCTTCCTCTTTATTTAAAGTTCACTTGTTTTTCTTTTTTCTAACTTAATAAGGTGAGTTCTCAGGTAGTTGATTTTCAACTTCTCTTCTTTTCTAAAATATAAGTTTAATACCAGAAAATTTTCTTCATACACAACTCTAGCTGAAACCCGCAAGTTTTTATCTGTTGTGTTTGCACTACCATTCAGTACAAAATATTTTCTATTATCATTGCGACCTTCCCCTCCCTTTCTTTCCCTGAGGTTCTTTAGAAGTACGTTGCTTATTTTCAAACTTCTGGGGATGTTTCTAAATATTATTCTGCTGTTGATTTCTAGGTTAATCCTATATGATGTTAATCCTTTGATAATTGATGAGTCTTGATTTATGACCCAGAATAATCTCTTTTGGAAAATGATCCATGTGCACTTGAAACAAATGTGTATTCTTTGCTAGTTGGGAGAAAGTGTTCTTTAACGCTATTTAGGTCAAGTTTACTAATTGTGTTGCTCAAAACTTCTATATCCTCACTGGATTTTTGACTGCTTTTTCTTAGTTAATGAGAGAGGTGTGTTAAAAATATCCCATTATTATTATGGATAATTGTGTCTGTCAATTTTTTTTTTGTGGTGTATATTTTGAGGATTATTCTGAACATAAAAATGAGAATTGTTATCTTTTCCTGGTTGATTGACCTTTATATGACTATGAAATGTCCTTGACTAGCTCTAGCCATTCCACTTATCTTAAATTTTATTTGGTCTGACATTAATGTGACAAACATCTGATTTAGATTAGTGTTTTGTGACTATCTTTTTATTCCTTTAATGTTCACTCTTTCTGCATCCTATACTAAAATCACGTATACATTAAAGTTTACAGAGCAAACTAGTTTCTCATTAAACAGTGAGTACACATATTGTTTGATGACATTGGTTGCCAATCCCACAACATGTCAACACTCTCCCTTCTCGACCTTGGGTTCCCCATTACCAACTTTCCTGTCCCCTCCTGCCTTCTCATCATTATACTCTCTCATCTTTTGTTTTACTTTGGTCATGCGTTTTAGTTCTACACACATTTAAAACCTCATAAGTAGTTATTATTATTGTTTTATAAATCGATATTTATTTAGATTTACTCCCTTATTTACCTTTTATATTGCTTTTCATTTCTTCCTGCATTTCCTTGCCTCCACTTGCGAGCATTTTTCTTTTGCCTAGAAAATATTCTTATTCTTTAATATATTTTTTAAAAGCAATTCTGTGGGTGATGAATAATGTCAGATTTTGTTTTCTGAAAACATATTTGTTTACCTTTAATCTTGAAAAACTACTGTATATAGAATTGTATATAGAATTCTAGATGGGCAGTGGCTTCCTTTCACGACTCCGGAGATGTCATTTGTTTTCTTCTTCCAGGTTCATTGTTTCTGCTGAGAAGTCCGCTGCCAGTCTTGTTGTGGCTCCTTTGAAGGTGATGTTGTTTATTTTTTCCTTTGGGTGTTTTTGTCTGTGTCTGTGATTTTTTAGTTTACTAGTTTTATTACGATGTTTCTAGGTGTGATTTGGCAATTAGTATGGAGGTGACATTTACATTGTACTGAGACATATATTTGACTTAACCTATGTCTTGGATAAGGAGCCTTGGTGGCTCAATGGTTAAGTGCTTGGCTGCTAACTGAAAGGCTGGTAGTTTGAACCACCCCAGCAGCCCTGTGAAAGAAAGAACTGGTGCATCTGCTCCTGTAAAGATTACAGCCTTGAAAACCCTATGGGGCAGTTCTGCTCTGTCACATGGGGTCACAATGAGTCAAAAATCAACTTGATGGCATCTAACAACAACAACAACATTATAATTTATCTCGGTGTGGTTTGGCAATTAGTAGGGACATAACATTTACATTGGAGCCCTTGTGGCACAGTGTTTAAGAACTCAGCTGCTAACCAAAATGTCAGAGGTTCGAATCCACCAGCTGCTCCTTGGAAACTCTATGGGGCAATTCTACTCTGTCCTATAGGGTCACTGTGAGTTAGAATTGACTTGACAGCAACAGGTGTTTTGTTTTGTTTTAGTTTAACATTTACATTGTACTGAGACTTACATATTTGACTTAACCCATGTCTTGGAAATATTTTAATATCAGTAGACATAACCTGTCCTGTGGATTTGGGGGAAGTTGTTGTTTTTGCCATTTACAATATACAAGCTGTTGTTGTTTACAATATATAAATGACATATAAGTTACTAAGCAACTGTATTTGTGGTAAAAATCACCCTAACTGGCAAATTGCATCTGGGTTGGAAGAACTAAAGTTGAACTATAATGACTTGGTGGAGAGCCATAGTTTTGAGCTTCTTGGGGTGTAATGACTCTTGTAACTGGGTGTATCCTTTCCATAAAACCCATTGCCATTGAGTTGATTTCAACTCATAGCAACCTTAAGGATGGAGTAGAACTACTCCATAGGGTTTCTAAGGAGCAGCTGGTGACTTCAAACTGCCAACCTTTTGGTTAGCAGCAGAGCTCTTAACCACTGCACCACCAAGGCTCCACATCTTTTCAGGGAGCCTAAAATGTGTATCTGTGGAGTTGTTACCAGTGATTTTGGCTTCTTTGGACATGGGGCTTCTTAATCAAGGTGGGGCCCCCTCCCACTGATGTAGAGCTCATCTTCCTCCATCTGGACCCTTGTTGGGGTCAGTGGACTGACCCAGTCCCTGGATTTCTGTATGGACTGCTACAAGGACTTTTGCTAAAGAGGAGCTCATGACACCATCCTGATGCCATGCTGTGACTCTTGTCCTAAGTCTGAGTGTGGTGTTAAGAATAGCCTAATGAGAAAGCATGCAGAAGCTGGGCAATGAAAAAGGAAGACAGAAGAAGAACTGATGCATTCAAACTGTGGTGACTTCCTGTTATGGAAGATATTGATTTAGTTCACTTAACATCACCATCTCTCTCTCTCCCTGAACACACACACAGCCTGTGAAGAATATTGAATAGATTGTGGACTTCCAGAATAACAATCAAATCAGTCTTAGAAGAAATACAACTGGAATGCTCCTTAGAAGCTAAGATAGCAAGACTCTGACTCGCTTACTTTGGACACATCATCTGGAAAGACCAATCTCTAGACAAGGACATCATGCCTGGAAAAGTAGAGGGTCAGTGAAAATAATTAGAGGGTCAAGGAAAACCCTTAATGAGATAGGTTGACACATGGACTCATATATACCAACAATTATGAAGATGGTGCAGGGCTGGGCAAAGTTTTGTTCTGTTGTACATAAGGTCACTATGAGTTAGAGCCAACTCAATGGCAGCTAACAATAACAACAAGATAGTCTTGTAAGTCTGAATGTGTAGTTGCTGCTAAGTGGACTCTCTGCTACGAATTGCAGTTCCTTATATCTCTGTGTCCTTTTTTTAAACTTTTCCATTATTTCTTCTCATTGCTTTAGTTTGGAATTTTTATATTGACCTGTCTTCCAGTTCACTATTTTTCTCTTCAACCATTTAATCTGCTGTTACATCCACCTATGGAGTTCTTAATTTCAGTTGTTCTATTTTTAGGTCTCGTTTTTCTGTCTTTTTTTATAGATTGAATTTCTCTGCTGAGATTCTCCATCTTGTCCTCTATTTTCTCAAACATTGTAACTGAAGTTATTTTAAAACTCATGTTGGATGGTTCCAAAATCTGAAGCTCCTGTGTGTCTACTATCTGGTTTTACTCATGGTTTTCAATGATTTGGTCTTGTCTGGTTGATTTTGTTTGAAAGCCAGATAGCATGTCTGACAAATTGCGAGGGATATTTTGAAGCACTGGAACATGTTATCTTCCTTCAGGAAGGATCTGGTAGGCAGTTAGAAGCTCATCATTTTAATCCAGTGGGTTTGGGGCTGGGTTCAGGGCCTGGTTGCAGTCTTTGTGCGAGCTGGTCTATTTCCTGGGCACCCTAGGGTTTAGCCCTTCAGGTGTTCCAGTCAAGAGCCTGGGGAGTTTACCAGGGCTCTGTTTTCTTGGGGAGCCTCAAATTATAATTTTTTTCTCCCCAGCTCAGTGAGACTCCAGACAGCTCTTCTGAGCTTCTCAGCTTCTAGGTTTCTGCTTGCAAATAAGCAAATGCCTCGAGGGGACAGTAATGCTGAATGCCGGGCTTATTTCTCTGTGCATCTCTTCTCTTTAGCACTTTGGCATTTCTAACCCTAGCTGGCCAAATGCCACCAAACAGATTTAATTTTTTTTTTCTTTCAGTTTTTCTATATTATCTGGCATAGGAATTTATCTGAATAGGCTGGGTAGAGAAGCCTGTTATTATTCTTTAAACTGGATGTATTTTAAATTCACTCTTCTCTGTGTATGATATATTGTAAACAACAAAAACAACAACTTCCCCAAAATCCGGAAACCAAATTATGCATACTGATATTGGAATATATCTGAGACATAGTGAAGTCAAATATATGTCTCAGTTTAATGCAAATATTATGTTACTATTAAGGAAAAAGAAAGCAAGTAGTTCAGAGTTGAAGGAATGCTTGCTTATTATGTAAACATCTCTAGATTTCCGTTACTGTCCTTCTCCAATCTGTGTCCCCTCTAGTCTGACAGTCTGGTGAACTCCTACTCACCCCTCAAGACCCACTTCTGGGGTCAACTCTTGCACGAAGCTTTGGCCCACCCTCCAAGAAGAGTGCTACCTCTCAGCACTTCATGCATAGCTCTTTTATAGCATTTTATATGGTGGCCTTCTTCTATGATAAACGGAGAGCCTGACCTCAGTGCCCGACCAACCCTTTTATTTGTATATATTTAAAAAATGTATCTGAGAAATAAAAGATCAAATTTAAAAAAAGTGCTCCTGTACATTGTTCTAAGCATTATGTTTTTATTCATTAAAAATTACTTATTCTAAATTTAGTTATATTTTATATTGAGTTAAAACATGTACAAAAGGCAAAGACGCAAACAGTCAAAAAAAGGATTATTACAATAGAAAATAGCAGCCCCTTGCTCCACTGCTTTGTATTCTAGAGAAGGTCTTCCCCACTTTCCACTCTTTGGACTGCCGATCAGGCTTCTTACCTTCACATTTGCAGAGTTTATGCTTAAATGGTGTCATGGATTGAGTTGTGTCCCCCAAAAATATCTGTCAGCTTGGCTGGGTCATGATTCCCAGTGTTGTATGATTGTGTAATCTGTTGTGATTTCCTTACGTGTTGTGAATTCTATCACTACGACGAGATTATATGCGATCTCCTTATGTGTTGTAAATTCTATCACAGTGATGAGGTTATACTGATGAGGTTGACAAGATTAGATAGTGTTTTAATGCAATCTCTTCTGAGATATAAAAGAGAGAAGTGAGCAGAGAGACATAGAACCCCACACCACCAAGAAAGCAGTGCTGGGAGTAGAGTGTGACCTTTGGGCCTGAAGTCCCTGTGCTGAGATGCTCCCAGACCGAGGAAAAACTGATGCATGACAAGGACCTTTCTCCAGAGCTGGCAGAGAGAGAAAGCCTCCTGGAGCTGATGCTCTGAATTTGGACGTGTGTAGCCTACTAGACTGTGAGAAAATAAATTTCTCTTTGTGAAAGCCTTCCACTTGTGGTATTTCTGTTAGAGTAGCACTAGGTGACTAAGAGAAATGGCTACTTCTTTTTTTTCCCCGCCAGTTATTAACATGTCTTTATTTCCAGTTTTCCTTATGTGCATGTGTGTGTGTGTGTGTGCTTTCAAGATCGTTTTTATAATTTGTTTTATTTTTGTTGTTGTTGAGAATATGCACAGCAGATCATACACCAATTTCACAGTTTCTACATATATAATTCAGTGACACTGATTGCATTCTTTGACTTGTGCAACCATTGTTACCCTCCTTTTCTAAGTTGTTCCTCCCACGTTAACATAAACTCAGCGCCCCCTAAGGTTCCTATCTAATCTTTCGAGTTATAGTTGTCAATTTGAACCAGTGTAGGTAGAAAATGACTACTTCTTGATATTTCATTTGTAGACATTGTCTGTTGACTTCCTGTTATGGAAGATATTGATTTAGTTCACTTAACATCACCCTCTCTCTCTCGCTGAACACACACACAGCCTATGAAGTCGTCTTCTGTTTCCTGTGTCATCTCTGTGTTTTCAGAGTTCCTGCTTTCTGTTTGCTAGTTTTGGTTTTTGTCTTTTACTTTGGAGGCTTTCTTTAAACGTCTTTTTGGTGTAATCTACCGTGAATGACATGGGAAGAACAAAGCGTTCCTCAAAGCTACAGTAAGACTTTTGTTTTGGGCGCTTAGCCACAATTGAAAGGAAGTCCTCATTGTATCCCTCATCTTTTTGAGGCTAGGTTGTCTTGGTTGTCCACCCCCCACACTGAACTCTCCCCCTTCCCTCTCTGAATTCATGCCAGTCTCCTTGTCTTTTATTCTCTTCTTTGCCAAGTTTGATTACATATTTCAGAATAATGCTAAATAGCCATTCTATGGGGTATTCTCAAATCACTCCACATGATTGTTGGAACTATGTTTGCGTGCATGAACACACACACACACACACACACACACACACACACACACACACACACACACACACACGCCTTTGGTGACTTTGAGCATCTACACATCTATCGTTGGAGACAGATACTCATTTCTCTCTGTGGGTTGGGTGTATCTTCTGGAATTTCCTCTTGGATAACGTACTTCCCTCGTTTCTTTCCAGAGCACCGAGAAAAATCCTCTGTCTCTGGTGGGTATTCAATCAATATTGACTGATGATCAAGAAATGAGAGAGCTTCCAGCCTTTTAAAAGCATCCAAGTAAAAGCCCATTATCTCATTATTTAGAATAAGCAATGAAGAGAAACAGGCTTTGCCCCCGTCCTTAAACTTCAACGTGGATTAGTCAGGACTGTTGAAATGCATCCCCGCCCCTTTGCCTTTTGGGGGTTCCAGCATTCTGAAAGGATACTCCACGGCCTCTTGGGAAGACTAAATATCTGTTAATATTATTTACATGACATTCTTTTCAGGAATCTTTCCCTTTTGGCAGGATACTTACAGTATTATAGTTATCAGATTCCCACAAATGCTATTTTCCAGCTGTGCACCCAGCAATTCTCCCAAGTTATTAAAACTTCCAGTGCCCTCAGATCTGACATGTACTTAAACGTATCTGCAAAACAGCAAGCATTATTTCAGAGAAAGACTATTAAGTCCCATGAAAATAGATCCAATACCCTGGAGTTACAAACCTTTGTGTTATCTGGAAATAATGCAGCTGGCCAGCAAGGAAAAAATGAGTGGAAACTATCTTGGCAAAATGTAAAGTTTGTTAAAAAACAGGAATACCGACGAGGACCAATATGGTGGGTTGGCTTTTATTTGACTTTGTGCGTATGTGAGTGTGTGGGCGTGTGCACGCGCATGTGTGTTTGGAGAGGGGGCTACGCTGTGTTACTTTTAATTACGTCTAATGAAAATGGTTGTTGTTGTTGTGAGTTGCTGTCAAGTCGGCTCTGACTCATGGCAGCCTTAAGCACAACAGAACCACGCGTTGCCAGGTCCCGCACCGTTTTCATGATTATTGCTATGCTCGAGTCTGCTGTTGTGGTTATTGTTGTCAGTCCACCTGTCTGAAGGTTTCCCTCGTTCTCACTGATCCCCCACTTGACCTACCACGATGTCCTTTTCTAAAGACTGGTCTTTCCTGATGACATGTCTGAAGGAAGCAAGACGAGTCTCGCCACCCTTGCTTCTAAGAAGCATTCTGGTTGTATTTCTTCTGCAGCTGATTTGTTCCTCCTCCTGGCAGACCACAGTATATTCAATCTCCTTTGCCAACAGCACAATTCAGATACAGCAATTCTTCTGTCTTCCTTGTTTGTTGTCCAGCTTTCACATGCATATGAGGTGACTGAAAATTGGATACCTGGTGGAAGCTTGATTTATCGAGGTTGGAGCATTAGTGAGTGTCTAAACCTCTGCAGTTTCCTGCCTTCAACACGAGTTAACATTTGCGAGGCATCTGTCAACATGTCTCGCGGTGGGGTGCATGTTGCTGGGGCTTCCACACTTTTTGCTTTTCCCGGTTTCTGCGGGTGGGCGGGCGCCTTTGTGAGGGGTGAGCAATGCTGTCGTTTCTTCTCCCTGATTTTGATGAGTGATCTGTACTCACCCGAACGGACCCCGTGGAAACAGTGTTATTAATATCTAACACTGGGGCAGAGGAGCTTGGATTTCACGACTGGAGAGGGTGGTAATATAACGGCCGTGAGAGCCCACCGATCCAGCCTTGAACGGCATTCATTAAGTCTTCTCATTTGTCTCCTGTAAATGGGTTATAAGGGGGACGGAGTTCAAAGAAGTTAAGGTTTCTGACGAAAGCACTTCTTTGTTGTATTGTCCACAAGGAAGCTTCCAAAGTGGCTGTCTTTTCAGGAGCTGACAGTGTGGGACATGGACAGCCCACTCCCCCGCACCCCCAGAGAGGGAGTCTCTGTGTGGTGCAAACCATTAAGGGCTCGACTATTAGTTGAAAGGTTGCCAGTCTGAACCCACCCAGAGGTGCCTCGGAAGAAAGACCTGGCAATCTGCTCCTGAAAGGTCACAGCCTTGAAAACTCTATGGAGCAGTTCTACTCTGTCACAAGGGGTCGCCATGAGTTGGAATCAACTCAATGGCAATGGATTTTGAGTGGTGCAAACCATTAACATATGTAGCCACTAACCGAAAGGTTGGAGGTTCGAGTCCACCCAGAGGCACCTCAGAATACAGGCCTGGTGATCTGCTTCTGAAAGGTCACAGCCGTTGAAAACCCTGTGGAGTACAGTTCTACTCTGACACGTGTAGGGTCGCCATGAGCTGGGATCAACAATAACAGGAGGAAAGATGTGGCCCAGCCACAGGGAGCGCCACACTGGGCCCTCTGCCTGATACCAGTGCATCCCTGAGCCAGCTCCTCAACCTCTTTGTACCTTGGTTTCATTATCTAAAAAAAAAAAAATTGTCGATAGTAATAATTCCGACCCATAAGATTGTTTGTATGATTAAATGAAATAAATCCTATAAAGGACCTGACACGGTGCCCGGCATTACCAACCAGTTGCTGTTGAGTCAACCTCGGCTCATGGCGCCCCTATGTGTATCAGAGTAGAACTGTGCTCCACAGGTTTTCAATGGCTGATTTTCGGATGTAGATTGCCAGGCTTTTCTTCCAACGTGCCTCTGGGTGGGCTCGAACTGCCAATCTTTTTGTTAGCAGCTGTTATGAACTGTGTCCCCAGAAAATACGTGCTGTTAATCCTAACCCCATACCTGTGGATGTAATCTCATTTGGGATGAGGTTTCTTTTCTACTATGTTAATGAGGCCATACCAGTGTAGGGGGTGTCTTAAACCTAATCCCATTCGAGATATAAAAAGAACAGAGTAGGTACAGAAGCAAGCAAGCAGAAACAGGGGAGGATAGATGTCATGTGGAGGAATATCAAGAAGAATGTCAGAGAAGCTGAGACAAGGCCTTTCCCCCAGACCAGACAGAGAGAGCGAGCATTCCCTTAGAGTCGGCATCCTGAATTCGACTTCAAGCCTCCTGAACTGTCGGCAAACCAATTTTCTGTTGATTACAGCCACCCACTTGTGGTATTTCTGTTACAGCATCGCTGTGTGGTGGTGACATTAGCACCTGGCGTATCCCATCCCAGAAAGACAGAGTCCTGGATGTGAGGAAGCTTAATGGGCTCTCTATGCCCTGCGTATATGTCACGTGTTGTGGGCATGTAGAACACTTTCAGGTCATGATTTTTCTGATGTCTGCATAATCTTCTTCCCGCAAAAGGAAAGACGTATTCTTTTCTCTACTTTTCTTCACTTGAAGGCGTTTGGTGGGTCGAAAACTGTCATAAAACCTCAAAATTATTTGTAGACTGAAAAATAATTTATTCTACATTATTTATGGGTTCAACCCAGTTCTTGTTTTAGCTCTGAAGCTCCCCGTTCGCCTCCATTGGGAAGGGTGGAGACTCTGGAAAGTGGCAGGACACAGGTTTTGTGATTCTGGCGACCGAACGCCTTCCAGCCTGCGGACTGTGAAATGTGGGTCTCCTGCCACTTTGTTGTCCACCCAGGGTCTGCTTAGGCGGGAGAGTCGCCTCATGAGGGGATGGAAAACCAGGACTCGAAGGGTGGATGCCGCCTTTGACTATGATGATGGAATGTGGGGTGAGGCAGCAAGGCGTGTGGGTGGGGGTGTACGCTGGTCAGGATCCCAGAAGGAGGACCACAACTGTGATAGTTGTGTGTGTGTGCATGCGTGTGTTTGTATGTGCATGGTGTGTGCATGCAGGGGTGTCCAAGTGTGTGTGCATGTGCTTGGGTACTGAGCGTGTGTGCATGTGTTCATGTGCTTGGGTGCGTGAGTGTGTACTTGTACAAGTGTTTGTGTGTGCATGCCTGTGAGTGTGCACATGTGTGTGCTTTAGTACAAGAGTAGGTGTATATGTATGTGCTTGTACATGCATGAGCATGTGAGTGTGTGCGTGACTCAGAGCGTGCGTGCTTGCATGTGAGTGTGTGCATTGCATACGTGTGTGTGCATGAGCATCTGAGTGTGTGTTGGTGAGTGTGTGCATTATGTGTGTGAGAACGTGTGTCTGTGGGTGAGTGTGTGCATGTGTGTGGGTGTGAACGTGCAGGTGAGTTTATACACGGGCATGCACGTGTGTGTGAACATGTGGATGTGTGCAGGAGTTGTACACTTGTGTGAGTGTGTGCATATGTGTCTGCGTGTGCATGAATATATGCAGGTGAGTGTGTCTGTGCATATACATGCATGGAGGTGAGCATTGTGCATGCATGTGTTTGACTCCATGAGTGTGTGCACGAGTGTGTGCATGTGTACATTCGTGTGTACACGAATGTGCATGCATGAGTGTGTGTGCACAAGTGAATGTGTGTATGTGTGCATTTGTGTGTGCATGAGTGTGTGTGCATGTGTGCATGAGTGTGTGTTCCTGTGGTTTCTGCTTGGGGAGACGGAGGAGCTGACCCAGGAGAGGTTACCACTTGCTGGGGGAGGATAGACAAAAAGGGCATCTGACTTTCCCTAGTTAAGTACCACCAGGTAATTAAACCATGCCAGACGTGTTCTTTAGATCTCAAAAGGAGCTCGGAACAAGCTGATTCTCATTTAAGGGGTTTTCTTTCCAGGGAAGGCTCCACGTCTGTCTTCAGATTAACCAGCTTTGCTTCCCTCAAAGCTGCTCATTATTTAAACACAGCCAAGGTCCTGTGGTTATATACGTTTCCAGAAACAAGCCCCAATTTGAATTCATGTCTATTTTTATGATGAATTGGCTCTTCACTTTATCCTCCTTTCCCTCTCTGTCTGCAAAGATAAATTCCCCAGGGATGTGTGTATTAATAGACACACAGCCCTCATTGTTTGCACGGCAGGCATTTTAGGGGAAAAAAAACACAAACTAGCAAACCGGGAGAACACCAGAGAACACTGTTTACTTGGCTATTAACTGCCAGGAACATCTGACATCTTGACCTTACTCATAATGTTAATTTTGTTTTAACCGTATAATATGTATTTGGAAGAAGATTGAGGGGAAAGAAAAAAAAAAACCTTGTGGCCAAAAGTCACGCCTACAGACGGGTGATCTTTCCCAGGGCAAAGCATGGTCCTTTGATTATGGCATTGACCACCCCCCACCTCCAGTCTCCCTGCTTCTATCAGCACCTCCTACAGGCTGCCCAGCCAGAGGGAACCTGCTTGAACCTGAGTTAGAAGGTTCTGTCTTACCTCACTGAGTGATTTCCAGTTTCCACGTGGCCCAGCAGGATTTGACCCCCAGCCACCTCTCTGAAGACCCCATTTCCTCCTCCAAGCCCCTTCACTCTCTGGCCAAGGGTTTCCTACCTCAGGGCCTTTGCAAGGAGGTTTCCTCTGCTTTGAATAGACTTTCCACATCTACTTACAGGGCCTATCCCCTGAGGTCATCCAGGTGTTCAAAAGCCACCAGATCAGAAAGGCTTTCTGATATCCTACTTAATTAACACAGCAAGCTCTTGTCTCCTTCCCATCTAACCAAACTCTGTTTTTCATTCTATCACTTACCTTCACTGGACTCTCAAAGGTAAACTCCACTAGAAGGTAAACTCCAGGTGACCAGGAACTTATTTAACATTCAATAGCTATGTGGCACAAGCGGTTTCCCATCCCCTACTAAGCGAAAGGTTGGAAGTTTGAACTCGCCCAGAGCACTGCAGAAGAAAGGCCTGGCAATCAACCTCCATAAAGATCACAGGCGAGAAAGCCCTGTGGAACAGGTCTACTCTGTAACACACGGGGTTGCCATGAGTCAGAATCGATGCCAACAGTTGTTGTTTGTTTTTAATAATAGTATTTTATGGTGTCTTTGGTGAAAGTTTGCACCGCAAATTATGTTCCCATTTGACAGTTTCTACAGAAGTTGCTCAGTGACATTAGTTCCGTTTTTTTACAGTGTGTCGACATTCTCCTTAATTGCATTCTGGCTGTTCTATTGGCAACGGATTTTGGGTATAGAGATAGTCCCTGAGTTACGACGTATTCGAGTCACGCTGAACCAACTGCAGTTATGACTGTCTTTTTTTCTTTTTTCTTTTGTACAGCTTATTGTTAGTAATATGTACTACATACAGTGTTGCACACGTAATTTGCTGATGTTATCATTCTCAGAAGTTCACTCGAAGATGTTCAATGCTATAACTTGCTGTTCCAAGCACTGCTGTATAGCAGGCAATAATGAAAACAAACAAAAAAAGAGATATCCAACTCGTATCAGAACTGACTTAGGACGGAGTGGTCAGAACGGAACCGCGTCGTAAGTTGGGGAGTGCCTGTATGTTGAATAAACCAGTGACGGTCTCCCATCTTCCTTTTCACAGTTGCACAACCTCCCGAGTTACACTTTGTAGAACTCTTCTTGGTTGCTACCATCACCTGCTCATGAACATTCGGTGGCTCCCTATTACCCCAGGATAAAGTCAAATCACATTTCCTGCATCTGCAGTCCCATTGGCAGACCTGACCCTTCCAGGATCACCCCTCCTTGCTCCCAGACCTCTTCCAACAAGTTTGCGGACACGGTGTCTCTAATTTGGCTCTAGAGGCTCTCCTGTGTGGATTGCCCACCAGCTGCCCCTCTTGGCCTGGCAGGTCCTTGTCTTCCAACAATGTCATAAATCCTTCTCCACCTCCACGGGCTGCTCCGCAGCTGCTGTGAACTCTGGGGTCTTTTGCAATTGCCCATTTCATTTGCTGGGGGACCCAGAATCTTGTTTGGCTCAGTGACATTGATTTCTTTCTGGGGCAATGTTACGGATTGAATTCCGTCCTCCAAAAACATATACTGAAGTACTAACCCCTTTACCAGGGAACATGACCTTGTTTGGGGAAACAAGATTTTTCTTTGCAGATGCTATCAGTTAACAAACTCATAGTGGAAGAGGCTGGGTCCTAATCCTAATCCCTTCTGAAAAAAACACAAAAACAAAAAACCCACCTACTGTTGAGTTGACTATGACTCATGGCGCCCCCACATGTGTTAGAGTAGAACTATACTCTATAGGGTTTTCAGTGGCTGATTTTTCAGAAGCAGATAGCTACGCTTTTTTTCTAAGATGCTTCTGCGTGGACCTGATCCTCCAACCTTTGGGTTAGAAGCCGAGCGTGTTAACCATTTGCACCGGCCAGGGGCTCCTAATCCCTTCTGAGTGGTGTCTTATAAAATGAGAGAACAAACAGGAAGACAGACTCACACTCAGGGAAAGATACCACGTGAAGCTGCATCTACAAGCAGCAAAGGAATGCCAAGGATTGCCAGCAGCAAAAAGAAACTGGGCAAGAGGCACAGAACAGTCCCTCTCTCAGAAGGAATTGACACGCCCGATACCCTGATTTGCACTCCCAGACTCCTGAACTACGAGAAAGTAAATCTCTGTTCTTTAAAGCCATTTGCTTTGGGTATGTTGTTGCAGCCGCCTTGGAGAGTAAGACAGAGCGGAGAACAAAGACTCAGGTGTACTGACTTCATTTTCCCCTGAACACTTTTGCTGGAACTCATGCCATGACTGCAGTTTTAACCTGTGGTCTTGGCTTTTGCCTGTTTTTTGTCTTGTCTAAATTTTACATTCCTCCAAGCAGACACGTGTGTGAGCAATCAGGTGTCAGCTCCCCCGTGTCCAGGGCACAGCCCAGACACGGTGGGAACCAACAACCAATGCGTGCTGGGATGGATGGTCACTCAGAAGGAACCCTTTCACAGAGGAAGACGGTAAAACTTCCTAAATTCAGAAGAAATGGAGGGTGGTCACTCTAAACTACGAAAGGTCTGAATGACAAAATTAAAAATAAATTAATTTAAAAAATTTAATATATACAATTGAAATTCTAAACTACAAAAATGCCTGAATGACAGAGTTGAACATAAAGTCAATTAACCATTTTAAATGCGTTAATTCAAATGCAACAAAATTCTAAATCACGAAAAGACCTGGATGACAAAATTAAAAATAAAATTAATTAAAATTTAAAAATATATATAACTGAAATTTAACACAATCCTCAATCACAAACAGGCCTGAACAAATAGAATTAAAAATAAAGTCAATTACGTATTTTAAATGTATTACTTCAAATGCAACAAAATGCTAAATTCCAAAAAGGCCTGAATGACAGACTTAAAAATAAAGTGAGTCAAGCATTTCAAACCTGTGTAACTGAAGTTTAACAAAATTGTAAATTACAGAAAGGCCCGAATGACAGAATTAAAAATAAAGTCAATATTTGAAATGTATGTAAGTCAAGTGCAGCAAAATTCTCCATGACAAGAAGGTCTGAATGATAGAATTAAAAATGAAGTTAATTCTTAAAATTCGATATATATCATTCAGATTTGGCATTTGTTATGTACTTAGGGTTTTTATTTGCACAGCAGCATTTTGAGGGTGTTTCTGACGGGTTTGAAAGGACTCAGGAGGTCATGCTCTTGCGTTCTGAAGCTCTTTTCTTGGCATCTCTGGGCGAGTTTTGCTCTGTGATGGCTCCCGGGGCTGTGGTCTCAGGTAGAGAAGCCCCCTCACCCCCGCTCCTCCCCGGTGGAGGCTGCACCTGTCCTTTCAGGTAAGGAAGCCCCCTGGGGAGGGAGCCTGGGAGGAGCCCCGGCCTGGCGCTCAGCATTCCTCCCACCGGGGTGGGCGGGCGCCCCCTCCCCCAGCAGCGCCAGCCTCGCAGACGAAGTTGTAAAGAACTGGAATTGCAAGCACTTTTGCACGCCGTGGCTTCCACTTAGCCTCCATCAAAATTAGCTAAAATCCACGGGTTTGATTTATTGCGATTGCGAGGGTCCCACTCAAGGAACGTCATTCCTTCTGAAAATGCCACATGCAGATAGAACAGGAAACCAATTAGGGGTGGGCGGATGATAAATGGCCATCTTAACCAGCAGTTTACTTAATATCCCCATTAAGGCAGCCTCGTTGCATAGAGTGGCGCGCGCTCCCCCGTCTATCAGGCCCTTTAATTGCTGCTGGAATGAGCCCCCTGTCTCTGTCCAAATTTAATCTTGGATAGGGAGAGGGAGCGCCTTTCCAGGGCTCAGCTGCCCAGCTGCCAAGACCTGTCAGAAGCAATCAGGTAACTTTCCCCAGTTCTCACAGGCTCATTGGAGTCCTGCAAGATTGACAGGAAAAACACCACACGGTTTGGGTAAGTGAGTGCGTGCACGTGTGTGTGACAGAGAGAGAGAGACGGGTGTGTGTGTGTGTGTGAGACACAGAAACAGAGAGTGTGTGTGTGTGTGTGACACAGAGAGAAAGAGGCACTGTGTGTGTGAGACAGAGTGTGTGCAAGATAGTGTGCAAGATTGTGTGTGTGTGTGTGTGACAGAGACAGACAGACACACACACACACTGCACAGGAAGATGATCAACACCACTCAGCACTCTAAGGTCAACGACCCTGTCCTCCACTGTGTTATTGACTGATATTATTTACTATTATTATAAATAACATTTGCTTATGTTCATAGCAATATCTGTTTACTGCATAGCTATTTCATTCTGGACAGGGACGAGTTCGTGTGGCCAGGGGCCTCCCGTGGAAGGTAGAATGTCCCAGGACTTGGCACACAAGGAGTCTGGGTGGGTCCTGGGGATCGACTCTCACACCCTGGGTTGCAGATGTGGGGCTCCTGGTCCCCAGGGGCTGCTTTCTCCAGCACAGCTGAGCCTTCTCCGTTTCTGCAGGAGGGTCCTGATCCCAGAGCCCCGGGGTCCCAGCCGGTCTGCTGCGTAGGGTGGGACGTGATGGGGAGGGGCCGTGGGAGTGTGTGGCATCGAGCAAAGCTGGCCAGGGACGTGGGGGGACCTGGGGGGACCAGGCCCGTTCTGTGGCCAGAACTTCAGCTCGGAGCCCCCCGCCCTGTGCCTCACTCTGTTTGGCTCTGTTTGAAGTCTCTGTGGGTAGCAGAACAGGCACCCCCCCCCTTTCCCACCCAGTCAAGAGAACCTGGCCCCCGTCAGACCCTCGGCTGCTGGGAGTCATCCGCTCCTGCAGTTAACATACCTGTTGTTCATGGAAAGCGGACGTCCTGTAACTGAGCAACGAGTGACTTCACGGTCTGCACTCCCTGGTCCGCCTAGATTAGTGTACACCACGGTGTTCTTTGGGAAGAAAGGCCTGGCCATCTGCTTCTGAAAAATCAGCCACTGAAAACCCTGTGGGCCACAGTTCTCCACTGACACACACAGGGGCACCGTGAATCGGAGTCGACTTGTGGCAACTGGATTATTTTGCAATTAGAAATTGTTTACTGTAACTGGTGCTAGACATCATTTGGTGTAGACATTCTTTGCTGAGCTTTCAGAAGTAGATTGCCAGGCCTTTCTTCTGAGGCACCTCTGGGTGGACTCGAACTTCCAACCTGTAGTTTAGCAGCAGAGCTCGTTAACCATTTGCACCACCCAGAGACTCCCTGGAACGGTGTGTCTGTCTGTCCATCTCGAGCCTGGGGAGGGAGGGAAGCGTTTTCTCACACTGCAACTAGACATTGTTTATTGTTACTGTTACTTGACGTCATTTACTAGTAGTCTGTAACTCACAGTCCCTCAGTGGTGCAAAGGGTTAGTGTGCTCAGCTGCTGACCGAAAGGCTGGAGGTTCGAATCCACCCAGAGGCACCTTGGAAGAAAGGCCTGGCAATCTACTTCTGAAAAACCAGCCACTGAAAACCCTGTGTAGCTCAGTTCTACTCTGACACACGTGTGGTCTCCATGAGCTGGAGCTGACTACGTGACAGTTGTTTTTTTTAATTTTTTATTGCTATTATGGTGGGTCATTAACTAGCATAGGGATCCCCTGGGTGGTGCAAACAGTTAAGTGCTCTGCTGCTAATCAAAGGGCTGGAGGTTTGAGTCCATCCAGAGGTGTCTTGGGAGAAAGTCCTGGCAATTTGCTTCTGAAAAATCAGCCATTGAAAACCCCTTGGAACCCAGTTGCACTCAGTTGGACTTGACAGCACCTGGTTCACCGGTTACAGTATTCTGTTGCTGACTCTTCTGTCTGATGCTGGGAAAGAGTCCTGAGGGTCCGTCTGTGATGTTTTGGGTGTCCCTACCAGGTACCCTGGAGGTGACATCTGTGGAGCCCCTGGAGATGTAGGTAAACTGAGACTTGTGGCATCCTGACCTGTTGTGGGATAACCTAAGCTGGGGAACTGCAGATGGGAATTGGTTCACGGACTGCCTGGCAATGCTTGGCTGTCTTCAAGGAGGGAGTTTATCAGAACAGGTAGTGTGACTGAGGTATCTCTTGAGATTCCACTTGGTCCCCACGCAGACGATGGGAACTGACAGGTGCTTTTCCCGTTTAGGGTGGCGATGGGATATAATGAACGGCTTTAATTTTGGCACACGTATTTCAGAAGCTCTGCCACCAACTTCCCAGCTGTGGATGAGGGAAGTTATAAACAGTGAGCTCGCCAAGAGTTTAATGCCCTAAACTGACACCAGAAAACCAGCTGCTGTCAAGTCAACTCTGACTCATGGCGCCCCTGTGTGTGTCAGAGGAGAACTGCGCTTCATAGGGTTTTCAGTGGCTGATTTTTCAGAAGTACATCTCCAGGCCTTTCTTCTGAGGCGCCTCTGGGTGGACTCGAACTTCCAACCTCTAGGTTAGCAGCCAAGCGCATTAACCATTTGCACCACCCAGAGACTCCCTGGAAAGGCGTGTCTGTCTGTCCATTTAGAGCCTGGGGAGGGCGGGAGGCGTTTTCTCACGTTGTACTCATGGGATACCCTGTAAACACTTGTGGACAGAATGAGCAAGTGTATTAAATTGGTGCCCATTGTTTTCCACATTCTTTGTTACTGTGCTATATTTAGGGACTAGGTTAAAAGGATCCAACTCACAGCGACCCTGTAGGACTGAGTAGAACTGCCCCATAGGGTTTCCAAGGAGGAGCTGGTGGATTTGAATGGCCAGCCTTCTGGTTAGCAGCCAAACTCTTAACCACTGTGCCACCAGGGCTCCAGGTTAAAAGCACAGATTTTTAAGGTGAAATAAACAGTGTGCAATCCAGTTAAAATGCCTTTTAATGCTCACAACCCAGGGCTTATCCAGAGCTCAAAGAGTCTGAAACAAAATGAAAGAAACTGGGGGGAACAATCAGGATTAATGACAGAAGAAATACCCTTAAAAGGTCATGCTCATAACTTTTTTGTGCTGCTGAAGGTGTCTAGAAGTGGAAATGATGAACACATTTATGTCTGGATTTCAGCGTGATGGGATATTTAATGTTTATTCCTCCTAACGCTGCCTCAGGAAGGTGGGAAATCACATCAGAAATTTCCTTCGATAAAGTAGCTTTGACTTTGTGGAATGGGACCACCATTAATTTACAATCGTCCACACGGGCAACTCTCAACGAGGCTTTCCCTGGATAGCAGTCTGCTAAAGAAATATAATGAGAAACGATTCCTTGCCCTTATTTCTTGAGACCGGTGGCCAAGACCACAGCAGCCCGCCTCTCAGCCACAAGTACCTGCTTTATATTCCGATTGCAGAGATTTACAATTCTTAAAGGACTGCATCTATTTTTCTGAGCTGCTCACCTACCTGCTGGACACCTGTTGTTTCCAGTTAATAAATGAATAAGATAATTGCGTTGCAGATATTCTAGCTTGTTGAGCTACAATTCAACCAGCTGATCTCTCCAGTGAACTGAAAAAACAGCACAACAAAAATACATGCAGCCTTGCAATTATACTGTATCTTTCTCTTTCTTTTTTTTTTTTTTTTTTTAACTTTGTCTGACATGAAAATAATTAAGTCAAGTCCTTCTCAGCTCCAATAGGCATGTGTTCCCTGCCCCTGTGTTTCTGTGGCTCTTTCTGGGGTGGACTTGACAGTTGTATGGTAAATTGTTTTAAATGCATTTTTCCCAACAGCACGTTGAAATGCATCAGTGACTGATTATTAGAAATATGGAGGCTTGGAGGGGTTTTCTTCCCCCCAGCCAACCCCAAGCACAGGCAGAGAACTAATCCATCGGTTGGGTGGAGTTGTTTTCTGACTGAAACTGGGATACTTTTGAGAGCAGAAAGGGGGTGTGAGGCCCACCCCTGGGGTGATAAAGGGGAACCACAGACAAGTTTGAGAGGAGGTACCATAGACACAATCCTCAGGGGCAGCAGAGGGAAGGGGGCGTCTGTAAACTTGCATAACAGAGGCTGTAATCTCTGCGGGAGCAGATCGCCAGGTCTTTCTCCCCTGGAGGTGCTGTCTGGGTTAAAACCGCTTAATCATTGTGCCAGCACGGTTCCTTAGTGGGTTGCACAGTGCCCTCCAAAATTCATGTCCACCTGGAACCTCAGGATGTGACAATGTTTGAAAACAGGGTCATTGCAGATATAATTAGTTAACATGGGGTCATTCTGGAGGGGGGCGCATCCTAAATCCAGAAACTGGTGTATGTACAAGAAGAAGAGAAACACAAGACACAGAGGGGAGACACCGCATGAAGACAGAGCAGAGATTGGGGTGATGTGGTCACAAGCCCAGGAGCGTCTGGAGCCACCAGGAGCTGGGAGAGACGAGGAAGGATCCTCCCCCAGAGCCTCTGGAGGGAGTACGGCCCTGCAGACACCTTGATTTTAGACTTCTGGCTCCCAGAACTGAGAGAGAGTGAATGTGGGTTGTTTTAAGTCCCCCCAGTGTGTGGCACTTTGTTATGCCCATCCCCCAACCCCAGGAAATCGATACAGAGGGGTTCCCAAACCAGAAGGGTTGGAGGCTTGGGATGACAATCTAAGTGGTGTCCTATAAACAAGGAGAAGAGACACAGAGGGGAGATGCCATGTGAAGACGGAGCAGAGATTGGGGTGATGTGGCCACAAGCCCAGGAATGCCTGGGGCCACCAGGAGCTGGAAGAGATGAGGAAGGATCCTTCCCTGGAGCCTCCAGAGGGAGCGAGGCACTGCCAACACCTTGGTCTCAGACTTCTGGCCTCCAGAACTGAGAGGGAATAAATTCCTGTTGTTTTAAGCCACCTAGTCTGTGGTGCAATAGTTAAGTGCTTGGCTGCTAACTGAAAGGTTGGTGGTTTGGGCCCACCCAGTGGCTCCAAGGGAGAAAGACCTGGCAGTCTGCTCCTGTAAAGATTACAGCCTAGAAAACCCTATGGGGCAATTCTACTCTGTCACATGTGAGGTCGCCATGAGTCGGAATCGACTCGACAGCACCCAACAACCGTTTGTGGTAGTTTGTTACCACAGCCCCAGGACACTCATAGGGTTTGTGGGCCTGGAAGGACACTGAGCTTGAGAAGCAAGCAGTTGTACTGTGTAGGTGTCGGCTGCGTGATCCCCTGGGCGGGAAGGTAGACTTACCTGCCTGAGGTACAGATGGCACCCCGCAGAAACGTCCTTGCCCTTTCTCCTCCTTCAGCAGCGGCTGAGTCAGCAGGGCCAGCACGTGGTGGCTTGTCCTTAAGCCTTGGTCTGCACTCTCTGGTAGACGGTGGCTCCCCCGCACCCCACAGTCCCCCGCCATGGTCCACCAGCTTCTGTGGGAAATTATCCTAAAATTAGATTATTTAAATAGCGATTAGTAAGTTGTTAGCGGCTTTGCTCCCGGAGAGGAATAATAAAGCAAATCATCATAGCTTTAAAATTACAAGCTAAATATAACAGTATTAAATATTAAAATTAAATTAGGTATTAAAATCACAAGTGGAATATTCCAGAAGACTCTTTGTTGTTCCAGTGCTTGACAGGCACCATCCAGCGAACTTGCGTTCTCCCATCAAGCGGAAATGGATGATCACGGCAACTGGAGGTGTCCACCAAGGGCCTCTCAGGGCCCCACAAGACCCAATATGGCGGGAATGGCTGCTCATGTTCAAGCACCTGGAAAAACCAAACTCAGTGCTGTTGTATCAATTCTGACTCGTAGCGACCCCATAGGACACAGTACCACTGCCGCATAAGGTTTCCAAGGAGCAGCTGGTAGATTCGAACTGCTGATCTTTTGGTTAGCAGCCGAGCTCTTAACCACTGGGCCACCAGAGCTCCTTGTTCTAACACACTTGACTTTTAATTAGCCTTGGGAGGCAGAATTATCCTGGGATCCCCGGTGGCACAACTGTTAAGCACTCGGCTGCTAACTGAAAGATTGGCAGTTCGAAGCTGCTCATCAGCTCAATGGGAGAAAGACCTAGTGATCTGCTCCCATAAAGATTACAGCTAAGAAAACCCCATGGGGCAGTTGTCCTCTGTCACATGGTGGGTATGAGTCGGAATTGACCCGATGGCACCCAACCACAAAGTTTGTTGGTCAAGGTTAAGCTGTGGACTGGACGCTTGTGACCTTCATGTGGATATTGATCACTTTCTATTCACCTTGCTGGTGACAGAGGAATCTCCATCCTAGGATAGTGGGAATGGCCTGACCCTGAATATATGAGAGCAACAGCAGTTTATCAGTCACTTATACTCACAGCCCGGGGGAGGAGAACTGCCACTCCATGCAGGGCCACACGGGGGCTGCACTCGGGAGCAGAGAGAACAACCAGAGGCCATGGGTGGCAGGCTTTGTAGTAACAAGAAGATGGGGTGTCTCTGTGCCTGTGGGAGTATGTGGTTGGCTTGTGTGAATAATTCTGTGGATTGGCAGGGAGCTGAAACCCATTACTCAGGGATAAGCAGGGACTGCACATGGTCCCCAGGGTAAGGAGGGTTGTTTGGCTAAGGGGGCCTTGTCCACGGGGGCAGAGGGGAGGGGACTTGCACTCAGGCCCTCCAGATTTTGCCAGAGGTCAAGACAGCACGTAATATCAAGTCTTAGTTTTAGGCGTTACACCAGGACGAGGAAGGAGAATGGATGTCATTTTTCACTTTCACATTCTGATGGAAAAAATCATTCTTCAGCTGAGCTGTGAGAGTTGACCTGGTCTTGGCCTCCCACAGATATGTGACTCAGACAAGATACATTGAGCTGCAAGTAACAAAAAATGGGGGCAGTTGTGGTTCCGTGGCAGAATCCTCACCATCCTTGTGGGAGACCTGGGTTTGATTCCTGGCCAATGCACTGCATGTGCAGCCACCACCCATCTGTCTGTGGAGGCTTGCGTGTTGCTGTGATGCTGAACAGGTTTCAGTGGAGCTTCCAGACTAAGAGGGACTAGGAAGAAAGGCCTGGAGATCTGCTTCTGAAAATTAGCCAATGGAAACCTATGGATCACAATGGCCCAATCCACAACCAATCATGGGGATGGTGAAGGACCAGGCAATTTGGTTCAGTTGTGCATGGGGTCGCTGTGAGTTGGGGGCCAACTTGATGGCAGCTGACAACAGCAACCTTAATCATATCTACAAAGTCCCCCTAACACAGTCACAGGTTCAGGAGGTTGGGGCAGCGGACATCTTCAGGGGCCAGGCTGTCTCTCAACGATGGCCAGGACCCCTGTTTCCGAGAAGGAGAGACTTTCACTTCATACCTGGACAAAACTGGGTTCTGTTCCCAGACAATGGTGGGGTGGGGAAGTGGGGGTAGGCACTGTTTCTGTGCTGAACTAGAAAGCTCACTGTGCACAGGGCCACACAAATGGCACACTGCACCTTCTGGCCGTGCCTTTGCAGTCCACGTGAATGGCGATCCCTGGAGTGTGCAGTGGACAACCTGAGCAACTGTGCACGGCAGCCCTGGTTTCCTTTAAAGACTGCTCTCCTCTTAAGAAAACAAAAGAAAATAAAGAAAATGAAAACCCTCACAACTGGACCAATAAGCAACATCATGATAAACAGAGAAAAGATTAAGTTGTCAAGGATTTCATTTTACTTGGATCCACAATCAACACTCATGGAAGCAGCAGTCAAGAAATGAAATGATGCATTGCATTGGGCAAATCTGCTGCAAAGGACCTCTTTAAAGGGTTGAAAAGCAAAGGTGTCACTTTACAGACTAAGGTACGCCTGACCCAAGCCATGATGTTTTCAGTCACATCATATGCATGCAAAAGCTGGACAATGAATAAGGAAGACCAAAGAAGAATGGACGCCTTTGAATTATATTGTTAGTGAAGAAAACTGAATATACCAAGGACTGCCAGAAGAATGAACCAATCTGTCTTGGAAGAAGTACAACCAGACTGCTCCTTGGAAGGATGGTGAGCCTTCATCTCACATACTTTGGACATGCTGTCAGGAGGTATCAGTCCCTGGAGATGGACATCATGCTTGGTAAAGTAGAGGGTCAGGGAAAAAGAGGAAGACCTTCAACAAGATGGATTGACACAGTGGCTGCAAACACGGGCTTAAACATAGCAATGATTGTGGGGATGGAGCAGGACCAGGCAGTATTTTGTTCTCTTGTATGTGGGGTTGCTATGAGTTGGGACCGACTTCAGGGCACCAAAAAACACCAACAACCTCTTAAGAAGCCCTGGTGGTGCACGGTTAAGTGCCAGGCGGCTAACTGAGAGGTTGGCGGTTCGAACCCACCCAGCCACTCCACCAAAGACCTGGCGATCTGCTCCCATAAAGATTGCAGCCTAGGAAACCCTATGGGGCAGTTCTACTCTGTCACATGGGGGCGCTATAAGTCAGAATCAGCTCGACAGCACCCAACAACAACCACCTCTTGGGCACTGTCTGTAAAGCACTTTTAACACCTAGCTCATTACACTCCCATCTGAGTGTAAAACAAGAAAGCATAAAGCTCTCCTCGTCCACATTTTGGAGACATTTATGGCAAATGTTAAAAGCCCCAAAGCCCTTAATTTTATCTATTGCATATTCACATCTACTGTCTGGTAATATGTTAAATAAGACAGAGACTGATCATTCGAGGAACTGGCGAAATACCTTAAGTACTCCAGGCCTCGTGTAGATTCCCAGGCATGACATGAATGGAACATGGGAAACACAGTCCATTCTCCAGATGCTTCAGCCTTGGGATTTCTCCAGCTCTCCAGATGGGGTGGCATCTTGTGTAGGCAAAGTCAGAGAGAACCCTCTCTGCTAAGCTGTGGTTTGCTGAATGCTGAGTGTGTGTCAGAGTCAATGTGATTCCCTCCAGCAGCAAACATTGACTTGGTAGTCTCATCCCGCTGCCTCTAGGGTCTTGGATCCACAACTTCCCCCTTCCTTTGTTCTGAATTTGGCCCCTTCCCACAGTTATAGCACAAATGGCGTGTCTGACATAAACTTCAGAGGCCTCATCTTTCCCCATGAAAGTTAAATTAAAAGGAAAAGAATTACAAGGAACAGCTCAACCTAATAATTCATAACTATATGAAAGGTTGCCGATTGGACCCACCCAACAGCTCCGTAGGAGAAAGACCTGGAGATCTGCTCCCATAAAGATTAAAAACAAACAAACCAACCGTTGATGATGGGTCATTTCTGACTCATAGCGACCCTATAGTGACTGTAAAGATCGCAGCCTAGGAAACTCCATGGGGCAGTTCTACTCTGTCACGTGGGGTCGTTATGAGTCAGAATTGACTCGACGGCACCCAACAACAGAAACAACATTAGTTTGTTAAGGCTGCTGTGACAAAATTCCACCATCTGGCTGACTTAGAGGCCCTGGTGACACAGTGGTTAAGCGTTTGGCTGTTAACCAAAAGGTTGGCAGTTCGAATCTACCAGCTGTTCCTTGGAAACCCTATGGGTCAGTTCTCCTGTGTCCTGTAGGGTCACTATGAGTTGGAATCGACTTGACAGTGATTTTTTTCTTCCAAAAATTTTTAATAAGAACAGAATTTTATTCTCTCTCAGTCCTAGAGGCTGGGAGTGTGAAATCAGGGTGTGGGCCGTGTTGATTCCTTCTGAGGGTGTGAGGGAGGATCTGAGGTGGCCCCAGGCGTTCCTTGGCTTATGGCCGCATCACTCCAATCTCTGCCTCCAACATCCCATGGCCATCCTCCCTCTGTCTGTCTCTTCTCTTCTAAGTGTGCCACTCCCATAGAATTAGGACCGATCGTATTACAGTACAAGTCCTGGGTGGTGAAAACCGTTAAGCCCTCAGCTACTGAGTGGAAGTTCGGCGGTTCAAACCCACCCAGAGGTGCCTCAGGAGAAATGCCTGGCAATCTGCTTCTGAAAATCCACAGTCAGGAAAACCCCATGGAGCAGTTCTACTATGCACACATGGGGTTACCACGAGTCAAGATCGACTTGATGGCAACTGGGTTCCACTCCAGTGTGACCTCATGTTAACTGGCGACATCTGCAAAGACCCTGTTTCCAAACAAGGTCACATTCACAGGTACGGGGGTGAGGACTTGAACATATCTTTTTAGGGGACACCATTGAACCCATAACAATAGCCTGAGGGTCATACTAGGCTGGGATTTACCAAGAGCCGCCGGATCCAAGCCCTCCATGGGATGACAGAAGACTTGTTAACATGGAGACCAAGACTCCCACCAGTTCCTAGGTGGGCTAATGTGCCCTGTGGTTCTCGGGCTCACAGGCGGTCCCAGGTCTCCAGGTGGAGGTCCACCCCAGCATCTTCAGGGAGGGTCCCCTTTAGACCCCTCCTTTGCTCGTGTCTCAGCTGCTGACAGACAAACATTAATTATGAATTTCAGAGCCAACGCCGCCTTTGAAACACACAACTCATTTTGTTCAAAAAACAAGGACGTAAAGTATATTCAATTATCCTTTTTTCAAATGAAATAACCCTGTGGCTTTGACAGCTAAATAAATGGATTTTATTAACCAGATGATTATGGGCTGGGGTTATTCTGTATTCCTTTTTTATTATGGCGTTGGCGTCTGTTGGGACATTGGAGTTTCTCTTCCTTCATTTCCAGCATTGATTCTTGCATTAGAGAGCTACGTTGAATAATTAATATACTTCCCATGATGGATGATTCCAAGAGCCTGGATATTAGGTTATCAATCATGACCTACTTGTTCTAATGTAATCATATTGAAAATGTGTCAGAAGCTGTTTACCCATCGAGGACCAGGGAAATGCGGCCATTCAGCAGCCTGGTGGGTGGGAAATCCCAGAAAGGGCCCGGAGAGGGGTCAGCTTACATAAGAAGGGCCTTTTTGTTGGCTAGAGGGTGGTACCAATTCCTTTGCCTTTTATTTGCTGCTCAAGGACTCTGGTGGCGCAATGGTTAAGTGCCTGGCTGCTAACCAAAAGGTTGGTGGTTCAAACCACCCAGTGGCACTGCAGGAGACAAGACCAGGCAATCTGCTCTGGTAAAGGTGACGGCCTAGAAAACCCTAGGGGGCATTTACTTCTACCTTGTCACATAGGGTCGGCATGAGTGGAAATAGATTTGATGGCACCCAACAACGACCACAGATAACCCAGGACGACCTCATCTCAGAAATCCTGGTTGCATACTGGTTAAGAGCTAGGCTGCTAACCGAAACATCAGCAGTTTGAATCTACCAGATGCTCCTTGGAAACCCTATGAGGCTGTTCTACTCTGTCCTATAGGGTCGCTAGGAGTCGGAATCAACTTGACTGCAACAGGTTTGGTTTGGTTTTTTGAACCTCATCTCAAGATCCTTTACTTAATCTGCAAAGATGCTTTTTTCCACTAAAGTCCCATTCATAGGTTCCAGGTGACCGTATCTTTGAGGACAACCATGGGCCCCATGATTAGAGTCCTCAATGCACCCCAAAGAGCAGGCAGTCATTTTGCACGGGGTGACGACCCTGAGGGTCTACAGGCTGGACAGAAATAAATCTGGGCTTTACCCACGACCTGCCCTGGCCACCGCCATCCCTCTTGTTCCCTGCTCTGCCCAGCTTCATGCGGCGTGAGTCTAACAGTCACCATCTTCACTTTCTCTCTCCTGTCTTTTTCCTGCTCCATTGGTGGCATCCCCACACTTCCTTGACCTAGTCACCAGGCTCCTCACTGTGCTCAGCACAGTGGATGTTCCTTCTCTGCTCCTCTTGCCCTAGTCTTGGCTGTGGTTGGCCCTGTTGCAGTCACTTCTCCTCCAGCACCTGAGCCCTCTCCACCCTGTTTCCCCCTTGGTCAGACCCTCCACTCCCCCTGTTGTGGCTTATTTGGGTCTCGCCTGCACCTTCCTTTGCTGCACCTCTGTACACCCTTGCTGGGTGAGCCTGTCCATGCTCAACATTCAACTCCCTTGTAGATGAAAGATGCCCCAACCTATCATTCCAGTGGGCACCCTCTCCAGAGACAAGGATCCATACTTCCAGATGCTCATGAGGTGCCTGCGCCACAGGCAGGGGCAGAGTCCCCAATAAGCAAGGTGAGCAGGGTTTACTTATTGTCATAGATTGAATAGTGTCCCCCAAAAATATGTGTCAACTTGGTTAGGCCGTGATTCCCAGTATTTTGTGGTTGTCCTCCATTTTGTGATGTGATGTGATTATCCTATGCGTTGTAAATCCTAATCTCTGCCTGTGATTAATGAGGCAAGATTAGATTATTTTAAAGAAGATTAGGGTGGGATGTAACACCCTTACTCAGGTCACATCCTTGATCCAATGTAAAGGGAGTTTCCTTGGGGTGTGGCCTGTATCACCTTTTATCTTACAAGAGATAAAAGGAAAGGGAAGCTAGGCATGGGGGGACCTCATACCACCAAGAAAGTAGTGCTGGGAGCAGAGCATCTTCTTTGGACCCAGAGCTTCTACGCAGAGAAGCTCCTAGTCCAGGGAAAGATTGATGACAAGGGCCTTCCTCCAGAGCCATTTGATGTGATTTTCCTATGTGTTGTAAATCCTATCTCTATGATGTTGATGAGGTGGGATTAATGGCAGTTATGTTAATAAGGCAGGACTCAGTCTACAAGATTGGACTGTGTCTTGAGCGAATCTCTTTTGAGATATAAAAGAGAGAAATTAGCAGAGAGACAGGGGAACCTCATATCACCAAGAAAGCAGTGCCAGGAGCAGAGCGTGTCCTTTGCACCTGAGGTTCCTGTGCTGAGATGCTCCCAGACCAAGGGAAGACTGATGCATCACAAATACCTTCATCCAAAGCCAACAGAGAGAGAAAGACTTCTCCTGGAACTGACGCCCTGAATTTGGACTTCTAGCCTAGTAGACTGTGAGAGAATAAACTTCTGTTTGTTGAAGCCATTCAACTGTGGTATTTCTGTTATAGCGGCACTAGATGACTAGACACTTGTGCTTACTTACTAATCTGTAGTGAACAATTCCACATTTTTTCACCACATCAGAGATTCTGCTTCAAGGTATGACTGGCATGTGTCTCTCTCCCAACCCCACAGCACCTTCCTACAGAATCAAAGCCTCTTTTCAAATGTGCAGTCCCCAACAGAGACGGATTACCCAGTAAGCAAGGCATGCACAGGCTTACCTGTGAAACCCATGTGAAATCATTCATTACAGATTAGTAAGTAAGCATAAGTAAGCCCATGCATAACTTGCTTGCTGGGTAATCCGCCCCGACCACAGGCTCCTCAAACCCATCATCACCTCCTTCACGCCTCTCCACAGGAGTTGCCTCCTCAAGGACTCACACGTCACAGCCAGCACCTGGACTGCCTGAGACCCTGAGTATTGCTCATACCCCAAGTGCAACTGCCCATCAAAGTCCAGGGGTCATTCCCTCTTCATCACTCTCTCCCTTTCTGTGATCCGTGGCTTCATCATGACTGTGCCCACAATCTCCCTCCAACCCCTGTAAGAAACCTGGACCACCTGGGCCCCTGCGTACCACCCACTCTCCATCTAACTGGTCCCCAAAGTACCGTAGACATTCTCTCCTTCATCTTTCTTTCTTCCCCCTCTGTGATTCTTGGTTTCATCATTGTTTTGCCTGCAATTGTCCTCCTTCCCCCTAAGAAACCTGGACCACCTGGGCCTCTGTGTATTATTCCCCTCTACATCCAACTGGTCCTCAAAGTCCAGCAGACGCCCCCTCCTCATCTCTCTCTCTTCCTCCTTCCGTGGGATTCTGTTATGGACAGCTCTGGTTCCAAAGCTGAGCTGTGGTCCCTCAGGGAAACCAGGGTTGTCACATGCTCCGCACCCTCTGCCAGCTTCAGTGAGCCTCGTGGGGTCTGCGCACCCCTCCCTGAGTGTGGGGGAAGGGGAGCTTCCTTCCATATAATCGTCTCCTTCCCCTTGAGGAATGGAGTTTTAATTCTCAGGGAATCTAAATTTCTGGATTCTTTGGAGGCTGAGGTGACTCACTCAAGCTACTGTCCTGAGATGATCTTTGAGCCTTGAGGAAACTGGTTTCCTAAAAGTCACCTTCAAGTCAATGTTGTTGTTGTGTGCCATTGAGTCGACTCCAACTCATAGTGACCCTATAGGACAGAGTAGAACTGCCCCATAGGGTTTCTGAGGTTATAATCTGTATGGAAGCAGATCACCAGGTCTTTCTCCTGTGGAGCCACTGTGTAGGTTTAAGCCTCTGACCTTTCAGTTAACAGCTTAGCAATTAACCATTGTACCACAAAGAACATTTTGCCCTGGGTATTGTGCTCTTTTAAAGAATTATCTATGTGTCATTTCAACAACAGAAACTCCAAAGGCCAGACTGTTGTTATTGTTAGGTGTTCTTGAGTTGATTCTTATTCATAGTGACCCTGTACACAACAGAACAAAATGCTGCCCATTCCTGTGCTGTCTTCACAATCGTTGCTATGTTTGAGGCCATTGTTGCGGCCACTATTAATCCATCTTGCTGAGGGTCTTCCTCTTTTTTGCTGATCCTCTACTTTACCAAGCATGGTGTCCTTCTCCAGGGACTGGTCCCTCCTGATGATGTGTCCAAAGTATATGAGATGAAGTGTCTCCATTCTTTCTTCTAAGGAGCATTCTGGTTGTACTTCTTCCCGGACAGATTTGTTTGTTCTTCTGGCAGTCCACGGTATATTCAGTATTCTTTGCCAACACCGTCAGTAATTATCTGAGTTGTTCTTCAAGCAACTGTCACATATCCAACCGTGTAAACACGACTCTTGCCCCATTTCCATGGCAACATGTGATTACCAGCAATAAGCTGGAGCATAAGAATCTGCGAAAGATTTTTCTTCTTTGAAACAGTTTTGATCCTCTAGTTGGAAACGTGGCCCTGATTTAAAATCGTATATTACATAAACTTCAATTGATTTCTTTTATTGGCTTACTGTTATTTTTGTTTTCACATCCTCTTGCTCCCATTGACCCTCACCAAGCCCGTCTTTCTTCTGGCTTCAGCCACCTTGAGTCCTTCAAGGTGACCGGAGCTTCAGCAGCCTTTTTAGGGCTTTGCCAAGCAGTGGTGGCTGATTCCAGATTCCCCTCCTGCCCGAGTTCTTGCTGGCAGCTGCCTGGGGAAAGAGGTCCCTTCCTGTTCTTGTCCTCACTCCATGGAGGACGGGCACAGCGAGGGGACCACACTCTCACCCTGGACATATATTATTCATTGGACATTTTTATTTTATGTGTATTAAGATACCCTAATTAGGGTCCACCTCAGATGGCTGATCCAATTGGTGCAGCTGCTTTGCTCGGGCAACTGGAAGAATAAGCAGCAAGCTTCAGATGAAAAGGAAACATACACACATGTGCACACTCACAAGCACACACTTGCCCACACGTGCACACGCGGGTGTTTTGGTGCTGCCTGGGCATGTGTGAGGGATGTGGGTGATATTGAAACACTCTCTCCACCAACAAGGTCACCGGTGGCAATAATGTGCTCATTAAGTGTGTAATCCATCACCTGAGTGATAGCAATTTAGGGTCTGAGTTTAATGCAGGTTGGTGCAATCATTAGAGACACTTTGTCAACTGCAGGGTCCACTGGGGATTGTGGGTATGCATGAGTTAGTGGGTGACCCTTGAACTGACAGAGTCAGGAGCTTGCCTTAGGGGCAGAATGCAGAGGGTGCTAAGGCAAGCTCATTCATGCTTAACAGCGTGACTGTCATTGTGGAGGGGAGGAAAGGAGAGGGAAGACCCCGTGTGCCCAGAATAATGAAGGTTCAGGCTCAGAGCTGCGGCTTTGGAGAGAACGCATCAGTCACCGCCCGCGTCACTGGGCATCCAACAGCCAAAAAAGACAATGTTTTTGTGTACTTAGCGGGGTTGCAGCAGCTTTTGGTAATTTGGGAGGAAACAAAGGAGGCACTGGAGGTGTGCTTGGAAGCCGAGCGTGTTAGGAATCAGGCTGGGAGGTGCCTGCCCACTCAGGAGTGACCGGTGTCTGTGACAGGTGGGCCGTGTTAGTGAGGAAACCGGCATGTGTGTCAGACAGGTGGAGGGTCTCCCCCGAGGTGTCCATTCATTTGGAAGGAAGAGGAGAGCCTGCCCTGGGTTTCTGTACCCAGCTGACCGACGTGCACCGTGAGGAGTTCACTGCAGAGCTTGATTCCACATCGTAAGTATAGTATGGGATCCTACTGCATTTCAGCCTGCCGTGGAGATGCGGATTCTCAGGGGTCTCCGGCTTGCTTCGACTCTGGGTGGCACAAACCGTTAAGTGCTTGGCTGCTAACTGAAAGGTTGGCAGTTGGACCGACTCAGAGAAAGTCCTGGCGATCTGCTTCCGAATGGTCACAGCTTTGAAAACCTTGTGGAGCAGTTCCTCTCTGCACACGTGGGGTCGCCATGAGTCAGAATTGACTCCAGAGCAACTAACAACAACCCCCTGCTGTGTGGCCCACTCTGGGGCCCAGAATCTGGAGTTCCAGGGGCCCGGGGCTCAGAAACTGCCCGGTAATTAGAGTCTTCTCTTGCTTGTTAGGATGAAAAATTAACCTTGACTCCAAAGAAGGAATTTGTCTCGTGATTAATCCGCAAACCGCTCTGATTGCTTTTGGTGTTTCAAAGGGAGGTCACGGGATCAGGTTATTTTGGGGAGAGAAGTGGAAACTAAGCAGTCAGTTCAGGAGAAGGACACACGAGTTTGTTGAACTCTCGGCAAAGAGGAAGAAGGAGCCCTAGTGGGCTGGGGGCCACCGAGGGAGCAGAAGAACATCCTGGCCCTTGGGATACGTCAAAGTTCTCTGTGGGGGTGAGCCCCATGCAAGGAAGGGCTAGCCTTTTTTATTTTTCACTTTGATTGCAGGAAGCAAGACTGGTAAGGGAGGCAGCTTGGGTTCAAGACGTTATGGATCGAAGTGTGTCCCCCAAAAGTACGTGTTGTAAATCGTAACCCTTATACCTGTGGATGCGATCCCATTTGGGAATAGGGTTTTCCTTGTTGTGTTAATGAGGTCATATCAGTGTATGGTCTGTCTTAGGCCTAACTAGTTTTGGAATATAAAAAGAGCAGATTAGGTACACAAGCAAGCAAGCAAACAAATGGGGGGAAGATAGATACCACGCGGAGACCTGCAAGAAAGGCAGAGAAGAAAATAGAGAAGCTGAGACAAGGACCTTCCCCTAGAGCCCACAGAGAGCCGTCCCCTAGAACCGGCGCCCTGCATGCAGACTTCTAGCCTCCTGAATTGTGAGAAAATAAATCTCTGTTCATTAAAGCCCCCCACTTGTGGTGTTTCTGTTCCAGCAACACTAGGAGAGTTAGGTGCAAGAAAAAGAGAAAGAATTTGAAGGTGTAAAGAATTTGGGCAAGGTTTTGGCAAGATCACTTGGCTATTACACAGGACAGCTGAATGGGGTTTCTAACCCACATCCTTGGGGGGGGGGTTGAGGGGAGCATAACTTGTTTGTCAGGACCACATCAGCCAGGGAGTGGCATAAATTACCCTGTTCTGTGAAAAATTCAGTTCCCTTCACTTTTCTGGCCTCACCCTTCAGGGACTGCGTGGGAGGCTGGAGGTAAATAAGATGGAGGTCAAGGTTTCTCTGCTCTCTGTGTGTGCGAGACTGCTCTTCCTTCCACCAGGGGGCGCTAACTACTTCCCCTCTCCCGAGTCTGGGCAGGACCTATGACTGCTACACTGGCTAGCTCTGAAGAGGTCTTGCTGCTTTCCTGGCTTTGCTCTCTAGGAGCCCTGAGCTGCCATGTAAAGCTGTTCAACTATCAGGCTAGAGAGAGAGGCCCTGGCATGCCCAGCCATTCCAGCCGCCCCACCTGAGCCTTGTTGTTCCAGCTCCCACTGAGGTGCTGGCTGATTGCAGCCTCAGAAGGAACCCACAGAAGTGATGTCCAGGAGTGACCCATAGGAGTGACCCACAGGGGTGATCCCAACCAACACCTCGTGGAGCAGAAGAACCACCCAGCTGAGCCCGGCCAACCCCCAGAATCCTGAGGGATGATAGATGGGTATTTCAAGGCACTATGTTTGGAGGGGAGGCAGTCTGTTTTGCAGCCATAAATGGTGAAGGCGAGCATCCACCTTACCTGTGTCCTTGGCAGTCCCTGTGGCCACACCAGCTCACCCACCACTGCCGTACCACCCCTCTTGTAGTTGGGGGCCACATAGTGATATCATGATGATATTCCTGTTGATATACAAGGTGGAAAATACCCTGTTAGTTACTTAATAAGGAGCCCTGGTTGCACAATGGTTAAGTGCTTGACTGCTAACCAAAAGAGTAGCGTGTCAAACCCACCAGCTGCTCCACAGGAGAAAAAACCTGGCAATCTGCTCCCATAAAGATTACAGCTTAGGAAACCCTATGGGGCAGTTCTACTCTTTCCTATAGAGTTGCTATGAGTCAGAATCAACTCAACGGTACACCACAGCAACAGTAATAATTATTTTGTGCTGCTGTAACAAAAACTGCCAAAAGTGGGTGGCTTTAACAAACAGAAATTTATTTTCTCACAGTTCAGGAGACTTGTTGGTGGATGGCTTTTACATGACCTTTCTAGCCATGACCTTGTAACTCCCACCAAAGGATTGGGTGGGACTATGCAGATAAGGTACTTGTGGCCCACCAAAGGGACTGGACAGCTTGCCAGTAACGCAAATGAGGTGCATGGCACTTTTGTGGGGTAGGACCATGCAAATAAGGTATATGGGACCTTAACAAGGGGATTGATCACTTTTGCCATCCCGCTAGGCTTAAAAGGAGTCGTCCCAGAAGCAGAAAGAGGGGACCTCACTACAACCAAGAACGCATCCTTTGGACCCAGGATTCTTGGGCTGAGAACCTCCTAGACCCAGAAGACAGAGAGAGAGCTGTAACACCGGAGACAGCATGAGACGGTGAGAAGTGGCAGCAGAGAAATGGTGGCAGCAGAACCAGGAGACCAGTGCAAGATTGTGTGGTGGGTTTCCTGGTCTACAGAATCAGGTGGCTACAGTGGGTGTGCCAACCCATGGAGTGAGAGAGCTGAGCGCCTTTGTGCTGAGGCTTGCTGGTGGAGTGGGGTGCCCCTGGGAACTTATCAGTGGAGCTAAAGAGCTTTGTAACACCTGCTCAGGCAAGGTAGTGGCCAGCCCGAGGGACCCAGGGGCCAAGGGGGAGAGGCTGTTGTAATGGAAGAACTGTATCCTGAGTCGGTCCTGATCCTGAATTGTAACCTGTTACTTCCCCCAATAAACCCCACAATCGTGATTGTTGTCTGTGAGTTCTGTGTGACCACTGCAACAAATTATTGAACTCAGCAGAGAAGTAGAGAGTGCCGTGGGAGGGACGGCTGGTGTCAGAATTGGTACGAAGGTTGGAGAGGGAAGATATGTCTGACCTTGGCCTCACAGGAATCAGCCTTGAGCTATTGATCAGGATTCTCCCTCCTCCTTGTGAAGTTAGAGGAAGTCAGATGCCCACATTGTGATTTTTTTTTATGTTATTATGTTGCCATTGAATTGATTCAGACTCAAGGCAACCTCTTGTGTAGAGTAGAACAACTTCACTGGGTTTTCAAAGCTGAGATCTTTCAGAAACAGATCTCCAGGCCTGTCTTCCAAGGCACCTCCAAGCGGGTTCAGACCACCAATCTTTCAGTTGGAAGTGAAAGCGCTTAACCATTTACACCACCCAAGGACTCTTTCAGGTGGCCAGAAGTCTGAAACCAGGGCCCTGACTCTAGGGGAAGGTCCATCACTCCTTGCCAGTAGCCCCAGAAGTTTCTTGGGTCTCTCTTCCCCCGTGTGTGTCTCTGTGTCTATTCTGGTTTTTTTATAAGTCAGAAGGGATTAGGTTTAGGACCTACCCTTTTCTAGAGTGACCTCATTAACGTAACAAAGAAAACCTTATTTCCAAATAGGATCACATCCACAGGTACTAGGGCCAGGAATTCAACACATTTTTTTGGGCACAATTCAATCCGTAACACACCCTGAGTGCCCATAGAAGTTATGCCGTCCTACAAGGCCCCACAAGTCCCTACAAAGCCTGGTGAGAATGGGTGCACAACTCGAAGAATGCATCCAATGCCACTGTATTGTACATGTACAAATTGTTGAATTTGTGCGTGCTGTGCTGTATATACCTTCAACACCACCACCAACAAAATAAAATAAATTATTTTTTATAATAAAAGAAAGAGTAATGGGCTGAGCACATCTCTTGCCCTCTATAAGGACTGTCTCCAGAGCCATTCTGTTATTTAATACAGAGACACTTGGGCTTGTACATCCAGAAAGCATTTCGCCACATCCATTTATTTGTTCCGTCTTACCGCGAAAACCACAAAATAAATTTCAAAAGTACTTTCTATGTCTGAGTCTTTTTCTAGGTTGAAAATTTTGCACATTAAATGTAACCACAGTGCTGTTACAGGGGAGCCCATTTTTTTTGTAGCTGTATTTTCTCTAGAAACTGCTGGAAAAATGGGTATTTTCTCACAGAAACATGTTGCACTTGGAAGTCCTATCCTTGATAAGGACTTGGCATCAAATTAATGCTAGATGTTTTTTTTCCAACCACCTGTCTACGAAGCAAACATGCAGCGACTGAAGATACTCTGTAACCGTTTCACATGGTTCTGTTCTCTTTTGATATTTTGTCTTCACTCTTGTGGTCTGTGGGGTCCCTCTTCCCCCTAGGAAGTAACTGTAGATGGAAGGAAGCGTCACACTGGGGGGTGAAAGGAACCTGCACAAAACGCTTGGTGCTCTTCTGGGTGGTCCCCACAAAGCCCCCTCCCGTATTTATTTCTGGGACCTTGGAGATGTCGTGTGCACGCTTCTACCAATAGGAACCCGGTATCTGACTTGAGGAAGAAGAGTGAGGGTACTGAGAACCTTTAATTGAGGGATGTGTGAGTGACTTGGGGTGGCTGTAATGAATTACCACAAACTGGTTTGAAACCCACATAAATTTATTTTCTCACAGTTCTGGAGACCAGAAGTCTGAAACCAAGGTGTGGGCAGGGTCGTGCTCCCTCGGAGACTCTAGGGGAGGATCCTTCCTGGTCTCTTCCAGCTTCTGGTGGCCCCAGGCGTTCCTGGGCTTGTGGCCACATCACCCCAATCTCTGCTCCGTCTTCACATGGCCATGTCCCCTCTGTGTCTGTGTCTCTTCTCCTTGTTTACAGAACACCACTCAGATGGGATTAGGGCCCACCCTGCTCCAGTATGATCGCATGTTAGGTTAATCACATCTGCAAAGACAAAACCCATTGCCGTGAAATCGATTTTGACTCCTAGCAACCCCATAGGACAGAGTAGAACTGCCCCCTAGGGTTTCCAAGGCTGTAAATCTTTACGGAAGCAGACTGCCTCATCTTTCTCCCACAGAGCGGGAATCACTGACCTTTCGGTTAGCAGCTAAGAGCTTAACCATAGCGCCACCAGGGCTCCTACCTGCCAAGATACAAGTCAGAAATCAAGGTGTGGGCAGGGCCGCACTCCCTCCAGAAACTCTAGGGGAGGATCCTTCCTCATTTCTCAGGGCTTCTGGTGGCCCCAGGCATTCCTGGGCTTGTGGGCGCATCACCCTAATCTCTGCTCCTTCTGCATGTGGCCATCTCCCCTCCATGTCTGTGTCTCCTCTTCTGTCTCTTGTAAGGAACCCGGTTGTTGGGTTTAGGGACCACACAGATAATCCAAGATGACCTCATCTCAAGATCCTTAGCTTAATTACATCTGCAAAGACCCTCATTCTAAATAAGGCCATGTTCTGAGGTTCCAGGTGGACATACCTATTGGAGTCACCATTCACCCCACTACAGGTGCCCTCAGTAGCCCAGGGGTCCATACACCCATATCTTCAAGACTCCCAAAGCTCACAAGAGAGTTCCCATCCTTACCCATGGCCAAGGGGACCTCAGAGCATCATGACATGGGCCTGTGCTGACGGGACATTTCTCAGATATTCACAGCGATGATGTCCTGGATGCTGCTAGTCCCTCACCTCTTGGAAGCAGGTACCCACCAAAGTTGCCCTGTGCTGTGGCAATGCTGACCTGGTGGCTCACAACCCCCACCTGTCCAAAATGCCCAGGATAACCATGGGGGACCCAGTGTGGGCCTCACCTGGGCCCCTGCATGCAAGACTATTTTTCCCACTTTAACCTGCGTGCAGGTCCCTGGGTGTCATAAATAGTTTGCGTTCCACTACTAACCTGAAGTTTGGCAGTTCAAACCTTCCCAGGGGTGCCTCAGAAGAAAGGTCTGGTGATCCGCTTCAGTAAAGATTACAGCCAAGAAAACCCTACGGAGCTCGGTTCTACGTGGTATCAGGTGGAATTGCCATGAGTTGGTGTCAACTACCATATTTTTACCCAAATAACACACCTTCTATGTCTGTTTGCCTACTGCGCCCTCCTCCCTTGAGGTATTTTTGTAAGCTTGCTGTGCTAATTTTTTTACTGCAACATGTAAAAAAAATTGGCAGAGTGGCACTTACGAAAATACCTTGCAGATATTTTCGCAGGAGGGCACGGTTGGCCGACAAATGTAGAAGGCACAAATCGTTTGTGTGAAAATACGGTATATGGCTGTCTTAGTCATCTAGTGCTGCTCTAACAGAAATACCACAAGTGGATGGTTTTAACAAAGAGAAGTTTATCCTCTCATAGTCTAGTAGGCTACAAGTCCAAATTCAGGGTGTCAGCTCCAGGAGAAGGCTTTCTCTTTGTTGGATCTGGAGGAAGGTCCTTGTGATGCATCAGTGTTCCCTTGGTCTGGGAGCTTCTCTGTGCAGGAACCTCAGGTCCAAAGGACACACTCTGCTCCCTGCACTGCCTTCTTGGTGGTGTGAGGTTCCCATGTGTCTCTGCTCGCTTCTCTCTTTTATATCTCAAAAGAGATTGGATTAAGACACTGTCTAATCTTGTAGACCTCATCAGTATAACCTCATCATAGTGATAGCGTTTACAACACGTAAGGACATCACATCAGATTACACAATCATACAATCCTGGGAATCATGACCTATGCATTTTTGGGGAGACGGAGTTCAATCCATGACAATGGCAATGGGTTTGATTTTGGTTTATGAAAGGTTTGGAGTCTTTGGGTGGTGCAAATGGTTAGTGTGCTCAGCTACTGACTGAGGGGTTGGAAGTTTGCGTCCACCCAGAGGCGCCTTGGAAGAAAGGCCTCATGGTCTACTTGTGAAAAATGAGCCATTGACAACCCCGTGGAGCACAGACCTACTCTGACACACGTGGGGTTGCCATGAGTCGGGATTGACTCAAGGGCAGCTGGCTTTTATTTATCCTGACACACTCCGCATGCTGTAACCTTGTGCTTTCGAATTTCAGTAGATGCATTTCCACCATCATAGTAAGTGACCTCTGTCCCCAGGTGGTATAAACGTTTCAGGCACTCAGCTGCCAAACAGAAGGCTGTAGGTTCGAGTTCACTCAGAGGCACCTCGGAAGAAAGGCCTGGCAATTTACCTCTAAAAAATCATCCATTTAAAACTTTGTGGAGCACAGTTCTACTCTGAGACACATGGGGGTGCCGTGAATCCAAATCAACTGGATAGCAACAGGTTAGATTTTTGGTTTAGACCAGGTCCTTGTCACATTGCTGTCTGGCCAGTGACCCTCGGTCTCCTCTTTCTTCAAAAGATTGTGAAACTCCTTTTTGTTTTTTTCCTTTTAACATTAAAGGCAACAACGAGTATCTATCTATGAGCTGAGCTATCGAGGAGGGGACAGGAAAGCTGGTAATGGGGAAGCCAAGGTTGAGAAGGGAGAGTATTGACATGTCGTGGGGTTGTTAACCAATGTCATAAAACAATATGTGTACTCACTGTTTAATGAGAAGCTCTTTGTTCTATAAACCTTCATCTAAAGTACAATAAACAAAAAAATTAAAAGCGACTTTACACGTGCCTTTAAATAATCTGCTTTTGACAACAAAACGAACAAAATGGACGGCGGGAAAAACGGACCTATGGCCAAGTATTCCATGTTCCTTCCCCACATTCCTGGGTCCTCCTCCATGTCCCTATGAGTCTGAACTCCCTGCCTGGTTTGCCCGCTCCGCTCTGAGTTTTGACTTTAACCGATGTTTGTGTATTTGATTTGCGGTCAGACTCCCTTTCTCTGCCCTGGTTTTAATTATTTGGATGCTTGTTTTTCATCTTGGTGTTTCTTTCTCTCTGCTCGGATTTCATCCCGTCCACAGACGTAGCCATTGGGCAGGGGGAGGTCTAGGACGTTGTTGGCGGAGTCATTTTTCAATTAGACAAAATCACGATGGTTTCTGTGATTACAGGGATGCCGTCATACCAGCTAATAATTCATTAATTGTGACAAATGGCCCATTTCCTGGATACGACCGTGGACGACTGTCCTGCATTATGTCTCCCTTTCTCTCTCATTTGCCCTTTCTCCTGTCTTTGTTTGACTTAATCTCCTACCCGGAATATTTGGTTTAAAGGTGGATTCCAGTCCTCTTAGGGAGTTGATTGTTAACTGTTTTTGTTTAAGTAAACCTTTTTGTTGAAGTATAAAATACGCGCAGCACCATGCACCTATATGATAAGCATGCATCTTTGTGAGTTTTCACAGTGTGACACATCGCCTAAACCCACTCAGATTAAGAACTAAAACCTGTCTCTGGATCCATTGATTCAAACTCTCTAGACTTGAAGTCACGGCAGCGGGGTTTTTCTAAAAGCTCTGTAGAAGCTCCTGGATGGTGGCGATGGTTAAGCATTCGGCTGCTCGTGGAAAAGTTGGAGGTTTGAGTCCACCCAGAGGTGCCTTGGAAGAAAGCCCTGGTGATCTGCTTCTGAAAAATCAGCCATTGAAAGCCCCACGCAGCACAGTTCTACACTGACACACGTGGGGGCACAGTGAATCAGGATCCACTCGACTGCCACTGGTTTTGTTGCTTTGGTAGGTGATTCTGATGTACGTCTGAGAGACAATGACCACTCACTCTGCCCGTTGTGGATGGGGTATAGAAGGCCAAATTAAAATACAAAAACAAAAAGCAGTTGCTGTCGAGTCAACCCCCACTCATGGCGCCCCCATGTGTGTCAGAGTAGAACCGTGCTCCACGGGGTTTTCAGTGGCTGGTTTTTCACAAGTAGATTGCCAGGCCTTTCTTCTGAGGCACTTCTAGGTGGACTAGAACCTCCAATCTTTCAGTTAACAGCCAAGTGCCACCCAGGGACTCCATAAGGCCAAATAAAGATTCCTTTTATCATGGGGTTTTGAGAAGCCACCCATCCATCTATTCATAGGGACAGCTGAGAGTTTAGCTTTCATAGGTAGAAAGGACGGAGGCATCGAAAGAGGTGTGGGGCAGCGGCAGGTCCCTGGGTGGTGCACCTGTCCCGGTTCACACCTATTATCCAAGTGAAGTCACGAGTGCCCCCCACCCCCCACTCCCCATCTGGGCCTTCACCACTCACAGTGTGCCCTGCAGACCCGTAGAGTTGTCAGCATCGCTGGGAGCCAGTCAGCAGAATCCAGGCCCCACCAGGACCTGCTGAGTCAGAACCTGAATTTGAACACGTCCCACATCCAAGTGTGTGAAGCACTGGTCCAAAGGGTCCCCGTCTGGGGCATAACTTAAATGGCCAGCTCATCTATGGTTGGGCCAATGACCTTCACGACAAGTGACCTCCAGATCTAGGGAAGACCCTCTCTTTCTGTTGTTGTCATTGTTAGATGTTGTTGGGTTGATTTTCGACTCATAGCACTCCATGTGACAGAGTAGAACTGCCCCATAGGGTTTCCTAGGCTGTAGTCTTTATAGGAGCAGATTGCCAGGTCTTTTCTCCCTCAGAGCTGCTGAGTGGGTTCAAACTGCTGACCTTTTGGTTAGAAGCCGAGCACTTAACCACTGCACCACCAGGGCTCTTTATAGATACAGATATAGAGATAAAGATACATTGCTGTTGTTGTTGGGTGCCATCAAGTAAATTCTAACTCATCCTGACTCCATGTGACAGAGTAGAACTGTCCCATAGGATTTTCTTGGTGGCACAGTGGTTAAAATGCTTGGCTGTTAACTGAAAGGTCGGCGATTTGAACCCACCAGCCACTCCGTGGGAGAAAGACGTGGGCAGTCTGCTTTCATAAAGATTTACAGCCTTGGAAACCCTATGGGGTAGTTCTACTTTGTTCTATAGGGTCACCGTGGGTTGGAATCAAGTCGACAGCAGTGGGTTGGTTGGTTTGTATGTTTTTGAGTAATCTTTATGGAAGCAGATTGCCAGGTCTTTCTCCTGTGGAGCCTCTGGGTGGATTCAAACCACCAACCTTGTGGTTCGCACCTAAGCGCTTAACCATTGCACCACCAGGGCACCTTCCCTTTCTTAAATTCCCTGAATTACTTTAATATGGAAATAAAGTTTTCTTTCATGAATCAATAAGGAAAGACACCACACTGGCAATTCAATTCTTGCCAAGTGACAAAAAGGAGTGGGTGGGTATACAACACAGGTATAAGTGGCTCACTGGGGGCCTTAAAGGTGGGAAGAGAGGGAACAAGAGGGTCGTAGGACACGTGTCCAGTAGTGGGAGGTGGGGAAGGAGAAATGAGTCTAGGGAGGCTGTCTGCTTTACCCACAGCCAGCCCTGAAGAGGGGCTCAGTGGGAACAGTGAGAAATCTGTACAAAATCGAGTGTTTGGCCGACATGGGGTGGCAAAGGGCAGCCCACTCGCAAGCGCGGACGAACCACAGGGGGACCCGTCACCTCGTGGAATGGATGGCTTCTGGCAGCACAATTGAACACACATTAAAATACCCCAAGTTTCTCTCAGAATGGGGGATTTGCAATGGTCCTCCAACGGCATTCTATCTTTCAGAAACTTGGAGGAAACTTGAAGAAATCGTCTGGGATGGATACCTATTTTCGGCTCATTCCACCTGGTTTTTATTAGTCTTCCTGCACCCCAGATGTGCACTGCAGGAAACAGGCAACTTGTCAGGGCTTTTGAGATTTAGAAACAAAAAGTGGGTCATTACAAAGGACTTTTCAGTGAAGGGGGAGGAGACTGTTGAGTATTTGGGATGTTAGTGGGGATTTTTTTTTTGTTTTTCTCCAGAAGGGAGCCACATAGCTGTTAGCACACATCGGCCTATCTTTGTTGCTTTTGCTGATCGGAGGACAGGAACAGAGGTTGAGTGAGGGCTACGTCCAGGGCTCCAGCGCTGGTGGTTATCATGGTGGTGGTTTGTGCCAATGGCCAGAATGTCCAAGGCACCCCCTACGGGTGATCTGAGATGCCGTGACTGTATTTTCTGCTCAGTCTGGAAAGTGCCCAAGACAAACACAGAAGAAGTAAGGACTCTGACTTCATTCAGTTGCTGCAAGGGGGAGAGTGTCCCAGTCTCAAAGATCAGGGTGTCTTCGCACGGTGGTTTCACCCTACAAGGTTATAGAAAGGTGGGGTGATTTACAGTCCGAGTGGTTTTGAGATCGGGGACGTCTCAGTTCTTGGAACAAGAAAAGTTCATGTCTGCGTCTGGCTAATTTCATGGATTCTTGTCTTAGCTAAAGGAGCCCTGGTGGCACAGTGGTTAAGCACTCGGCTGCTAACCGAAAGTTCAGCGGTTTGAACCCGGCAGCCACTCCTCTGGAGAAAGATGTGGCAGTCTGCTTCTGAAGATGTTAAATAACCAAACCCTCTGCTGTCAAGTCGATTCCCACTCATAATGACCTTAGAGGACAGAGTAGAACTGCGCCTATAGGGTTTCCAAGGAGCAGCTGGTGGATTCAAACTGCAGACCTTTTGGTTAGCAGCCAAGCTCTTAACTGCTGCACCACCAGGGCTCCATCCTTGGAAGCCCTAAGAAGGCAGTTCTATTCTGCCCTACAGGGTCACTATGTGTTGGAATCGACTTAACGACAGTGGGTTTCATTTTTTTTACATCTTAGCTAAGGAGTCCTGGTGGCGTAATGGTTAAGTGCTCTTCTGTTAACCGAAAGATTGGTGGTTTGAACCCATCCAGCAGCTCCAAGACAGAAAAGTCCTGGAGATCAGCTCCCGTAAAGATTATAGCCTAGAAATCCCTATGGGGCAGTTCTCTGTCTTACAGGGTTGCTATGAGTCACAACTGACTCAACAATACACTAGAACAATGACAATATTAGTTAGGCCTCCCTGGGTGCTGCAAATGGTTAACACACTATGCTGCTAACCAAATGGTTGGAGGTTCGAATTTACCCATAGGCACCTCGGAAGAAAGGCCTGGTGATCTACTTATGAAACATCAGCTATAGAAAACCCTATAGATCACATTTCTACTCTGCACACATGGGTCTCCATGAGTCAGAGACAACCTGACAGCAGCCAACAACAATATCTCATTGTGTGGCTGGACCATGCTGTGTGTATCCATCTGTCTGTTGATCGGCACTTGAGTTGTTTCCACCTTTGGGCTGTTGTGAATCATGCTGCTGTGCACATTGGTGTACAAGTTCTCACCCTTTAAAAAAAAAAAGTCCCTTTCTGCAGCTCCTGTCCGGAGGTGAGATGAGAAGGCAGAGAGGGTCAGGAGCTGGTTGAATGGACACAGGAAATCAGGAGTGGAAAGGAGGAATGTGCTGTCACAGTGTAGGGAGAGCAATTAGGGTCACATAACAATGTGTGTATACATTTTTGTATGAGAGACTAACTAGAATTGTAAACGTTCACTTAAAGTACAACAATAAAATAAAATTGAAAAAAAAATCCCTTTCTTCCTCAAACAATAGCAGTAACAACAGCAAGAACTCTCACTACCCCCAGAAAAGCCACCCTAACGTTCTGAGTGTGTGGGGGAGGAATTCTGAGTTTCTCAGGGAAATCAGCATGTTTGCCCTGGCGGGAGTGTTGGGGGGAGGTTCTGGATCAAGCAAATCCTGGATTTTGGAAAATTTTCCACTTGTTAAGAGTTATATAAAGTTAAAACCCCTTGCCGTCGAGTTGATTCCAACTCATAGCAACTTTATGGGACAGAGTAGAACTGCCCCATAGGGTTTCCTAGGCTGTAATCCTATGGAAGCAGACTGCCACATCTTTCTCCCATGGAACAGCTGGTGGGTTCAAACCGCTGACCTTTCGGTTAGCAGCCAAGTACTTAACGACTATGCCACCTGGGCTCCTAGTATATGTTGCTGTTGTTACGTGCTGTAGAGTTGGTTCTGACTCACAGCGACCCCATGTACAACAGAACGAAACACTGCCCAGTCCTGCACCATCCTCACAATCATTGTTATGCTTGAGCCCATTGTTGTAACCACTGTGTCAATCCATCTCGTTGAGGGTCTTCCTCTTTTTCACTGACCCTCTGCTTTACCAAGCACGATGTCCTTCTCCAGAGACATCTTAGTATACAAAGTTAAAAAAATAAACCAAACCTGTTGCCATCAAATCCATTCCAACTCCTAGCGATCCTGTAAGATAGAGTAGAACTGCCCCATAGGGTTTCCAGGGCTATAAATCTTCATGGAAACAGACCACCACATCTTTTCTCCCATGGAGCAACCTCGGGGTTAGCACCTGAGCGCTTTAACTACTGCACCACTAGGGCTCTTTAGCAGGTAAAGTTAGAGAGCTTCAATCACGAAAAAACCCTTCTTGTCTCTCTTGCTGGTGTCTGTTAGGACAAGTGGTGCCTGACCTTCTGGGGCAGGCAGTGAAGACTGTCCCATTCTGAAGTTCCACCATACCTTTGAAGGTCCTCTGACACACACTCACTAACCCGAGTTGCCTTCTCTGCTGTTTTGACAAATGCTGACAAGTAGCTCACTGTGAAGGGTGAAACACAACCGATCAGTTGATGTTGGGTCGACTTTGACTCACAGAGACCCGAAGTGTGTCAGAGGAGAACTGTGCTCCACAAGGTTTTCAGTGGCTGATTTTTTCAGAAGCAGATCACCAGGCCTTTCTTCTGAGGCACCTCTGGGTGGACTCGAACCTCCAACTTTTCGGTTAGCAGCCGAGAATGTTAACTCTTTGTACCACCCAGACTCCAAACCAGTTGTCTTGATTCGACCCTAACTCATGGCATCCTCACGTGTGTCAGAGTAGAACTGTGCTCCACACGGTTTTAATGGCTGAGTTTTTGGAAGTAGATTGTCAGGCCTTTCTTCTGAGGCACCTCTGGGTGGACTGGACCCTCCAACCTTTCGGTTAGCAGTCGAGCGTGTTAACAGTTTGCACCACCAGGGAGTGTGTAAAGGGAAAAAGGACTCTTAATTCAAACCAGTCGCTCAGGGATGGGGCTCAGCACATTCCCCAGCCCGGAAGATGTCACCTGGAAGGAAGGGCGAGCCAGCCCATTGCTGCCCTCCCAAATCATTAATAAAACTATTAGGAATTATTTGTCCAGAGGAGAATAAACCTCCAGGTGCATGGGGGCGGTGGGTGTTGGCCTGACTTCTAATTGAGCAATGTTGTGTAGACCTTGGTGGCTCCCGAGAAAGACAGGGCGCAGTTCGTGATGTATAAGGTGTGCCGAGAAACCAGGGGGAACAAAAAAGGCTTTTGAATGATAATACCTGAGAAGTGTTTTTCAACAGCCCCATACATCATTGTCAAGTGAGAAGATTAAACTTTATTGTTTCTTTTTGAACCAGGAACCCAAGGTGAGCGGAAACGTCTTAAAACGCAAAGAGTTTGACAGATGAACTGAGATGGAGACAAGAACAGGCAATAAAGAGACAGACACTGGGTATAAGAGAGAGAACAGTAAGGAAGTTTTCTTCTTCTTTTTTTTTTTTAGGAGATGTGGGGACAGAACTTTCCGGAAATGATGATGCTCAAGTAATATTAAAGACATTCGTAGAAGTTACATATTTTATTTTTGGACTAGTACCAAATTCCTTTTCGTACATAGTACAGAACATGAGTTATACCGTGGTAGTGTTGTGGAATACCACCCATTTAGCATAAAATAAAAGGAGCCCTGGTGGCGCACAAGGGTAAGTGCTCGGCTGCTAACCAAAATGTTGGTAGTTGGAACCCACCCAGCAGTTCCGCAGGAGAAAGACCTGGCCGTCTGCCCACAAAGATCACAGCCCAGGAAACCCTATGGGGCAGGTCTACTCTGTCACATGGGGTCACTATGAGTTGGATTCAACTCAACGCCACCCAACAACAACAATGACAACAACAACATAAAATAAAGCAAACTAACACTCCCCCCTTGGGAAGGTAACTCCAGGCTGGCGGGGGATATGTTGCAAGGGCAGAGACAGGAAGCCAGACACCTGGCCAAAAAGCAGGGAGGAAATTCAGACAATTATCTGGCTGTGTCTGAATATACAGACGGCGCCCAACACTTGGACTTTTGCCTGAATTTTCCATGTTTAACCTGACATTTGGTGTGTCATTTAAACACAACTTGCATATTATTTTCCTTTTCCGTAAAATGTATTGTGATAGCAGTCAGGATGCATTTTCATCATGATTTTTTATATATATATATATATATATACACATAATAGATAAAAATATAAATATATATACATATAGGTGTATATACATATATATATTTTTATCTATACATATAATCATAATATATATTTACATATTAAAATCCACCACCCATCTGTCACTTTGTCATACTGTGGTGGCTTGTGTGTTGCTGTGATGCTGGAAGCTGTGCCACCAGTATTTCAAATACCAGCAGGGTCACCCATGGTGGGCAAGTGCCAGTGGAGCGTCCAGACTAAGACAGACTAGGGAGAAAGGCCTGGTGATCTACTTCTGGAAAATCAGCTAATGAAAACCCTATGGATCACAACAGAACATTGTCCAACTCGCTTGCTTGGGACACCTCATCCGGAGGGATCAGTCGCTGGAGGAGGACATCATGTTTGCTGAAGTAGGAGAGGGAGGCCCCCTCAGTGAGATGGATTGGAACAACAGGAGCAATGATGGACTTGAACATGCGGGTGATTGTGAAGGTGACGCAGTACTGGGCGATGTTTCCTTCTGCTGTCAGCACTAGTTGGAGTCAACTTGACAGCAGTTATCTCTCTCTCCAACATTCATCCTTCTATCTACTTATCCATCTGTCTATCATCCATCCAATCCATCCATCCATCCAACCATCCATCCATCCATCCATCCATCATCCATCCATCCACCCACCCACCCATCCACCTATCTATCCAACCACCAATCCACCCATCCAACCATCCACCCACCCACCCACCCATCCACCCATCCATCCGTCCAACCGTCCATCCGTCATCCATCCACCCACCCACCCATCCACCCATCCATCCGCCCATCCGTCCATCCGTCATCCATCCATCCACCCACCCACCCATCCACCAATCTATCCACCCACCAATCCACCAATCCAACCATCCAGCCAGCCATCAATCCATCCATCCATCCATCCATCCATCCACCCATTCAACCATCCACCCACCCACCCACCCATCCACCCATCCGTCATCCATCCATCCACCCACCCACCCATCCACCTATCTATCCACCCACCAATCCACCAATCCAACCATCCATCCAGCCATCAATCCATCCATCCATCCATCCATCCATCCACCCATTCAACCATCCACCCACCCACCCACCCATCCACCCATCCGTCATCCATCCATCCACCCACCCACCCATCCACCTATCTATCCACCCACCAATCCACCCATCCAACCATCCATCCATCCATCCACCCATCCATCCACCCATCCATCTGTCCATCCAGCCATCCATCATTCTCTATCTATCATCTATCTACGAGTTGAAATCAACTCGATGGCAATGGTTTTTTATTTATTTATTTATTTTATCTGTCTATAGGGTCACTATGAGTCGGAATCAACTGGATGGCAATGGGTTTGGTTTCTTTTAATCATCTATCTCTTATGAAAATATATATTTGGTATTGTATTTTGCTTAAGAATGGAGTTATTTTACTTTCTCTATCTCTGACAGATCTTTTCTTGGCTTAGTAAGCCATTTTCCCACTTTCCCCAAAGCCTGCTGCTGTACGCTGTTTCAGTTTGCTCTAGATGTTACAAATGAGATTTTTCCCAGTGGTTTAAATGTGTGTGAGCACACCTCGGTGGGTTCGTAAGCTCACACTCTAACAACGATGGGGGCCTTTTATATCCCCATGTAAGTCAAGATGTGTGTTTCTTGAGACAGAGGTGAGGAGGTTCATAGATGTGTTTCCCTAATGGAAGTGACCTGGCCCATTTTCAAAGGAAAAAGCTATTTGTCTGTCAAATTCGGCAGTGGGAGAGTGGCAATGTTCGCTGGCCTGTAATCTATTCCTCTCTTAGGTGGCGTCTCTTCCACCTGTGTGTGTGTGTGTGTGTGTGTGTGTGTCTATGTCTAATCTGACCCCGACTCGTGGTGCCCCCACGTGTGTCAGAGTAGAACTGTGCTCCATGGAGTTTTCCATGGCAGAGGATGCCAGATGTGATTAGGTTTAGGGCCCACCCTATGCTAATATAGCCTCATTTACATAACAAAGAAAACCCTATTTCCAAACAGGATTTCATACACAGATACAAGGGTTAGGATTTCAACACATATTTTGGGGGGACACAATTCAATCCATAACAGGTGTGTATCTACAATTTGAAGAAGACATGGTGGTGCAGTGGTTAAAGCACTTGGCTGCTAACCAGAAGGTTGGTGGTTTGAACCCACCAGCCACTCTGTGGGAGAAAGATGTGACAGTCTGCTTCTGTAAAGATTTACAGCCTTGGAAATCCTATGGGCAGTTCTACCTGTCCTCTAGGGTCTCTATGAGTCAGAACGGACTCTGCGGCAATGGGTCACCCAAAACTCATGCACTTCAGTGGGGGAGGGTCACTTCTAAAGTGTTGATTTTTGGCACCTGGGACTGCTCTGCTCGTTTTAAAGGACAGATAATTCCCACATTATTTAAACTAGTGGTTCTCAAGCTTGAGTGTGCACCAGATATCCCCAGAGGCCTGGTTAAAACACAGATTGCAGGGCCCCATCCAGAGATCCTGATTTAGTTTGGAGCCCTGATGGCACAGTGGCTAAGAGCTCAACTGCTAACCAAAAGGTCAGCAGTTCGAATCAACCAGCTGCTCCTTGGAAACTTTATGGGGCAGTTCTACTGTGTCCTATAGGGTCACTATGAGCAGGAATCAACTCAGTGGCAATGGGTTTGAGGTGGGGTTCAAGAATTTGCATTTGTAGCAAGCTCCCAGTGGTGCTGATGCTGCTGGTCCAGGAATCACACTTTGAGAACTGCCGATTTAAATGATTCCAATAAAAGACAGAAGGATCCCTGGTGGCACAGTGGTTGAATGCTTGGCTGCTAACCCAAAGGTCAGCAGTTTGAACTCACCAGTGGCTCCATGGGAGAAAGATGTGGCAGTCTGCTCCTGTAGAGATTACAGCCTTGAAAACCCTCTGGGGCATTTCTTCTCTGTCCTGTGGGGTCGCTATGAGTCAGAATTAACTCGTCAGCAACAGGTTTGGTTTTTTTTTCTTTTTAATAAAAAATGGAGCATTTATCAATTCATTGTAGGATGTTAGCATAATTTTAGAAACAAACCTCAATGAAAACATTACAAAAAAGAAACTTAAAATTCACTTTCCATTGTGAATTTTAATGTGCAACTCTTAAATAAAATACAAGCAAATACAATCCTGTAGTGCATTACATAAAAGAGAAATACTTCAATATATCACGCTCAAGTCATGTTTACTCCAGGAATGCGAAGATGTCTCATTTCTGAAAATCGATTAACATAATTAATTACATCTTCCAATTAAAATAGAAGAATCGTATGAATTTATTCATAGATGCTGAAAGGGCTTTTGATCAAATTCGGAGGGAAATTCCTAAGAAAAGCATTGAACAAATTAAAAACAAAAAGAAGCCTCTTAAACACAAACAATAGCGATCATCATAATAAATAGGGAAATGTTGATACGATTTCCATTAAATAAGTAATAAGTTAGAAAAGCCCCAAACACTACCATTTGTGTGTGTGTGTGGGGGGCATTTTTGGAGGTTTGAGTTAATACAGTAAGAAGCCCTGGTAAGTCAATGGTTAAGTGCTCAGCTGCTAACTGAAAGGTTGGCAGTTCAAACCCACCAGTGGCTTTGCAGGAGAGAGACTTGGTGATCTGCTCTTGTAAAGATTACAGCCTAGATTCAACGCAATCCTGATCAAAATTCCAGCAGCCTCCTTTACAGAAATAGAAAAACCAATCCTCAACTTTACAGGGAATGGCAAGAGGCCCCTTATAGCTAAAGCAATGCTGAAAGACAAAAACAAAGTAGGAGAACTCACACTTCCTGATTTTAAAACACACCTATAGGAGCCCTGGTGGCTCAGTGGTTAAGAGCTCAGCTGCTAACCAAAAGGTCAGCAGTTCAAATCCACCAGCTGCTCCTTGGAAACCCTATGGGGCAGTTCTATTCTGGTGGCACAGTGTTTAAAAAGATCGACTGCTAACTGAAAGGTCGGTGGTTCAAAACCACCGGTGGCTCCACGGGAGAAAGATGTGGTAGTCTGCTTCTGTAAATATTCACAGCGTTGGAAACCCTGTGGGGTCACTATGAGTCGGCATCAACTCAATGGCAGTGGGTATATAGCTATAATAGTCCAAACAGCCTAGTACTGGTGTGACAATAGAGACATAGACGAATCATCTAAAACTGAGACTCCAGAAATAAACCCACACATCTACGGTCAAATGATTTTTGACAAGGGTGCTAAGTCCATTCAATGTGTAAAGAAGAGTCTCTTCCATAAATTGTGCTGGAACAACTGAATTTCCACATGCAGGAAAATGAAGCAGGATCCCTGCCTCACACCATACACAAAAACAAATTCAAGATGGATTAAGAGCCTAAATGTGCAAACTAAAACCATAAAATTCTTAGAAGAACAAGCAGGGACAATGCTGTCAGGTCTACCTTTTAACGACGGATTATCTAATGTAATAACAAAAGCGCAAACAGCAAAAGACAAAATAAATAAATGGGACCTCATAAAAATTAAACACATCTGTTCATCAAAACATTTTACAAAAAAAGGGCAAAGACAAGCTACCGACTGGGAAGATATCTTCAGAAACCATATATCTGACAAGAACCTAGTAAGCAAAATATACGTAAAACTCCGACAACTTAACAACAAAAAGACAACCCAATTATAAAAGGGGCAAAGGACTTGAATAGACATTAAAATTCTCATGGACTCCATACCTTGTGGAACCATGAAGGTTGGATGAGCCTCTAAAACTACTGCCCTGAGATTATCTTTAAACCTTAAACCAAAAATATTTCCTGAATTCTTCTTAAAACCGAAGAATGGTGTAGCTTAACTACCAAAAAAAAATCTCTGCCTTGAGCATTATGGTCTTTTAAGAACCATCTAAATGGGATCAAACTGACAACAGTAACTCAAAAGATTATATAGCAGCCTTAGGGGTCAGTGAATTTATGTGAATGGCGGAGGAATGATTCAGAAAAGGAGAGTGAGTATAGCTAAACAACTCAAAGAATGTAATCACTGTCACTAAATGGCACATGTAGAAACTGTTGGATTGGTGTATGTTTTGCTGTGTATATTCTTAACAAGAACAATTTAAAAAAAAAGATTACAGCCTAGGAAACCCCATGGGGCAGTTCTACTCTGTCACATGGGGTCGCTGTGAGTCGGAATTGATTCAACAGCACCTAACAATAACAACAGTTGATACAATATGATAATAAAATGAAATAATTTTTATAATCTTTTATAATCAGTTACTTTTATTTGCAGATGTTATGACTGAATGCCTAGAAATCCAAGACACTAGCAAAGTTAATAGAATTGGAAAGCTGATGTGGTGCTAGATACAATATAAACACACAAAAGTTAATGTTCCCTGCTCTATTTAGAATCTTTGGAGAGTGTGCAGTTGGCCTTGTTGAGGTCACATGCTTCCCTCCAGGAAGGGAGGACAGGGTTCCTTAGTTACAGACTAACAAGACTATCCAAATGGGGAGAGGTAACCCCAAAGCCATCAACCAGGGGTGGCTGTTGTTGTTGTTAGTTGCTGTGAAGTCAACTCTGACTCATGGCCACCCATGTGCGTCATAGTAGAACTGAGCTGCACAGAGTTTTCAGTGGCTGATTTTTCAGAAGTAGATCACCAAACCTTTCTTCAGAGGAGCCTCCAGGTGGGTTCGAACTGCCAGACTTTGCATATTAATCGAGCACTTAACTGTTTGCACCACCTAGGGACTCTGTTAACCAAAAAGGGAGGATGGATTCTGTGTGGCCGAGTCCACCAGTGTCCACTATGGTTATCGCTCAATCAGGAGACTCCCCCCCCAGGTTCATGCTTCTCGTTAAGAGGTGAGTAGGATGTGAGAGCTGTCCTCACTTGAAATGTGGGTGCAGACGCCGGGTTCTGTCTTTGAGGGTTGGGACAGTGAACCTCTTGGAGGTTACAGACTCCTCTAGTCCATGCTCACTTAGGATTCCCTTTATTTTATTTTGTTTTTGGTGAAAATATATGCAACAAAACACACACCACTTCAACACTTTCTATATGTACAATTCATTGGTTGCATTGGTTACGTTGATCAAGGTGGGCCAGCTTTCTCGACATTTTCCAAACTATTTTACCATCATTAACACATACTCACTGCCCCCATCTCAGTCATCTAGAGCTGCTATAACAGCAATACCACCAGTGGGTGGCTTTTAACGAACAGACATTTATTTCTCACAGTTTAGAAGTCTCAGTTCAGGGAGCCAGGTCTAGGGGAAAGCTCTCTCTGTCTGGGCTGTAGGGGAAGGTCCGTGTCTCTTTTCAGCTTCTTCCTTGGTGATCTTCATGTGGCATCTCTCTTCCTCTATCTCTGCTAATCTGCTCTTTTATATCTCAAAAGAGATTGATTTAAGACACACCTTACGCTAATACTGTCTAATTATCATAACAAAGAAACTGCATTCCTAAATGGGATTATAATCACAGGTATATAACCACAGCCTTCAGTATAGATTACACGTCAACATAAAGAAAACAAAAATCATCACAACTGGACCAGTAAGCAACATCATCATAAACGGAGAAAAGACTGAAGTTGTCAAGGATTTCGCTTGACTTGATTCCACAATTAACGCGCACAGAAGCAGCAGTCGAGAAATCAAAAGATGCATCGTATTGGGCAAATCTGCTGCAAAAGACCTCTTTAAAGTGTTGAAAAGCAAGGATGTCACCTTGAGGACTAAGGTGCACCTGACCCAAGACATGGTATTTTCAATCGCCTCATATGGATATGCAAGCTGGACAATGAATAAGGAAGAGTGAAGAAGAATTGATGCCTTTGACTTGTGGTGTTGGAGAAAAATATTAAATATGCCATGGACTGCCAGAAGAACAAACAAATCTGTCTTCAAAGAAGTCCAGCCAGCACGCTCCTTAGAAAGGAGCATGGTGAGACTTCATCTCACGTACTGTGGACGTGTTATCAGGAGGCACCAGTCCCTGGAGAAGGGCATCATGCCTGTTAAAGTAAAGGGTCAGTGAAAACGAGGAAGACTCTCAACGAGATAGATTGACACAGTGGCTGCAACAAAGGGCTCAAACATAACAACGATTGTGAGGATGGGGCAGGACCAGGCAGTGTGTTGTTGTTATGAGTCAAAACTGACTGGATGGCAAGTAATGATAAATAGGGGTTAGGATTTACATATTTTGGGGAGACATGATTCAATCCATAAAACCCCTTAAGCTTCTCATCTATTTTTTCAAGTTGCTGTTGTCAATTTGATCCCATATAGGTAGTTCTTTAAAAGAGTGAAATGTTCCAAGCAGACATTGTTTCCTAATTAGGCTAATCTACTATTTGGTTCAAAGAAGACACCAGTTTCAATGGATAGTTTTGGTTCAAGGTTTAAAGCTTTCCTCAGGGCAATAGTTTTGGGAGATCATCCAGCCTCAATGATTCCAGACAGTCTGGATTCCATGAGCATATGAAATTCTGTTCTCCATTTTCCCCCTTTTGATCAGAATTCCTGTATAGAATCCTCGATCTAAATATTCAGTGTTGGTAGCCGGGCACCATGCAGTTCTTCTGGTCTCATGGCAAAGGAGACAGTTGTTCATGGAGGCTACTGGAACATATTGTATTTCCTCCACTCTTAGAATTCCCTTTGAGTGATTTCTATTATAGAAAGAATACGTGCTCATAGCAACAAGTCTGACAAACGGAGTGAGGTATAAAGTCACAGTGTGTGAGGGGTCTGGGTGGCAACATGTGACAGGTGTGGGCAATGGCACATGAAGAATGAGGACAAACGTGTCGTGGGTGTGTTAGCTTCCTGGAGCCCCTGTAACAAATTACCGCAATGCGAGTGCCTTCAAACAAAGTAAATGTGTTCTCTCTCAGTTCTGGAAGCCAGAAGTCCATTATCAAGGTGAGGGCAGGGCCGTGCTCCCTCCGGAGGCTCTGGGGGAGGATCCTTCCTCATCTCTCCAAGCTCCTGGTGGCCGCAGGCGTTCCTGGGCTTGAGACCACATCACCCCAATCTCTGCTCCATCTTCACATGGCGTCTCCCCTCTGTGTCTCTTCTTGTTTACAAGGACATCACTCAGATGGAATTAGGACACACCCTGCTCCAGTGTGACCTCATGTTACCTTTTATCTTAACTAATTACATCTGCAAAGATCCTATTTCCAAACAAGGTCACATTTACAGGTACCAGAGATTAGGACTTCCACATATCTTCTGGGGGGACACAATGCAAGCCATGACACTGGAGGCTCTCGGGGAGGACCCTTCCTCGATGCTACCAGCCTCTGGTGGCCCCAGGCGATCCCTGTCCCTCAGCTGCAGCAGTACATGGTGTTCGTCCTCTGTCTCCCTGTCTCTGTCTCTCTTCTCGTTTATCAGGACACCACTCAGAGGGGATCAGCCCCCACCCTACTCCAGTTTCAGCTCATGTTAACTGATCCCATCTGCAAAGACCCTATTTCAGAACAAAGTCACGTTCACAGGTGTAGGGGTTAGGACTTCACTGCGTATTTTAGGGGACACTGTTCACCCCCTAACAGCAGGACAGGGTGGAGGACGGGAGACACTGAAATCAGGGGCTGCTCTAAATGCATGTGATGTCTCTGATCGGATGTTTGGGGTCCAAATAGCAGGCAGTGCATCGGACTGAGCTGACCGGTGATGGGCAGTGGCTGTGCGTGTGAGTGGAGGGGCCGATATTGGTGTTGATGGCCACTGCGCACCACCGTCTGCATGTGGGGCTAACGGAGCCCATGGGAGAAGGTGGCCTCGACCGACACTCGTCAACTGCTCTTCAGAAATTTCTTTAAATGGGAACGAGGGTTTCAGAGATGTCAAAGAGGCAGGCAGAGGCTTGGGGTGCCTTAGTCCAAGCCCTGCTTCCATCTCCACTGCCATTTTCCCTCTGTGTCCCTGTCTCTTCTCCTGCTTTACAGGGACTCCAATGAAAAGGGATTAGGGTCCACCCTACTCTGGTAGGACCCCATGCTAACCAACAACATCCACAAAGACCCTGCTTCCAAACAAGGTAGCGTTCACAGCTTCGAGGGTGCGTGGAATGGATGCAGGAGGGGAACGTGCGTCCTCTTCCCACCAGAAGGCTGACAGGTGCTTTAGATCCAGGACGGAAGCATCTCAGATGTAGATTTTCCCATTTGTCTAAGGCGTGGAGCATGCACCCAACAGGTAGGAAATTCACACTTGGAGTGGAGTTTTCCTGAAGGTGGGGCCTGTTGGATAATGAGGCTCTGGGGAAAGGGTTGGGATGGGCAGCTGAACCCCCTTATGATGGGCGGCTGCTGGTGGCGTGGGAGTCGTGTGCCTGCAGGAGGGGACGGGACCACATCAGGCCCTGGGGTCAGTTCCGTCCTGCAGAAATAGGGAAGATGGTGGTTTCCTTCAGGGGGTGCTTGTCTTGGTTAGAATCCTCACTGCCAAAAGAAGATATAATGTAGGGTTTGTGGAGGTGCCCTGGAGGCCTTCAGAAAGGCAAGGATGGCACCCTGCCATTTCACATAATTAGGAATAATTGAATAATGGAGACAGTGTCGCGCAGGCTTGAGGCACAGGGGCAGAAGGAGAGGCAGGGGAGAGGCTGTTAGAGCAGGGGCGTGGTGGAGAATGGGCTGGCCTCTCTGGGGGTAGGAAATGAAGAGAAGGAAAGGAAAAAGGGGAAAGCACGGAGTACCCCCGCACACCCATGTATGCACATATGTGCTCACAGTGCAAGCGTACAGTCAAATATGTACACATGGGAACACACAGGCATATATGCATGCATGCAGTCACACATGCACATACATGCACACAATGAATCACATGTGTAGTCATATATGCATGCATGCAAACACACAGATACGCATGCACTCACACATGCACACAATGAAGCTCACGTGTAGTCATATATGCACACATGCAAACACACACATAGATGCATGCACGCAAACACTCAAATGCACACAGTTGTACAAGCACACACATACACTCAAACTCACACACCCCTATAGACGCCCACATATGCATGCACACACAGCCGCACATATGCACCTACACAGGCATGCAAACACACATGGACACACATGTGCATTTATGCAAGCTTCCATACACACATACTCACACACCTCACACGTGCAGACATACATGTACGCATGCATCTGCATGCAGCCACATAAAACATGCATGCACTCACACACGTCTATGCAGACTGTGCAAACATGCACACACACAAATTGAGTCACACAACTTTCCACACGAAACCTCATATTTATGCAGAGACACACGGGCACAAGTGATGCATGACACACTCATGTTGACAAATATGAAAACAAAGGATGTGCTCACACACTCCTCTTCATGGACACAAGTGTCTATACGCACACCCACACACGCACACACTCACGTGTGCCTGCACTCACACACATGTGTGTGGGCACAAGCACACACACATGCACATACACACCCACACACACACAGAAACGTGCAACCCCACAAACTCATGCTCACACATTGGCAGTCACACACAGATGCACACATGACCACAATCACACACATGCACAAACATGAACACACACGGACTTTCCCTGCCCAGCCCCCAGAGAGGCCTCAAGATGATACATAGAAGCCCCCTGCCCCCAGCTGTGGGTGAGCCAATATACCAAGTTCCCATCTCCCTTAATGTTGTCTGTGGGGTGAAAAGGGGTAAAGAAGCAAGGTAAGATTTCAGGGTCTTTACGGTAAAAAAAAAAAAACTCCAAAGAATATAAAATTTAAAAAGAAACAAAACAAGAATCTCCCTATTTGCTTGTAGGGCCCTGATGGCCTGCTAACTGGGATCTGAGTGATTATTTCTGCCATGATTAGCATAGAGGATAAAGATGCAGAATCCTGGTTAGGGCAGGAAGAAGCTGTCACCCAGGGACAGAGAAGTTCCTTTGGGGCCAGACTGCAGGGTCAAGACCCAGCCCTCTCACCCACCAGCCACATGACTCCAGAGTCGGGTCTGCTCTGACCTGGGGCTCCTCCTCTGTGAAGCTAGGTGGCTGCAAAGATGAAATGAAGTGGGACAACCAGGACTGTGCAGGGCCTGTAACCACATCTGGTTAGATGGAGGTCGGTCCATTGTTAATCAAGCGGCCTGTCATGTGGGGTGACCTGAAACAGGGGTGCAAGAGCAGCTTCTAGTGCAGCCGGTCTTGACTTTGACCAAGGGCAGGACGTATGAGGGGTCTGAAGGAAGGGGTTGGAGGACATAGGGGAGGGGCAGTGCTAGGTGCGGAGGGTCCATGGTTGACAATGTGGACAACTTTGACTTTTATCCTCCTGGGTCCCCCTGGTGGTGGCTGGTACAAGGGAGCCATGTGGAAATCACCCTTGAGAAGGTGTCATCTTAATAAAAGTAAAGAATCTTGATCAAAAGGGGAAAAAATGCAGAATAGAATTTCAGTTCTGTTCGAATCCAGACTTTCTGGAGCCACTGAGGCTGGACAATCCCCTGAAACTACTGGCCTGAGGTCATATTTAACCCTGAAACCATAAACAAAAATATCCCCTGAAGCCTTCTTTAAACCAAACAACAGTCTAATTAGTACAGAATGTTGGCCTTGACCATTGGGATCTCTGTGTGGGATCAAACAGGCAACAGCAACTAAAAAGTTTAGACAGGAAGCATTAGGGGCAGTGACTTAATGTTAATGCGGAGGAACAATTTGGAAAAGGAAGGTGAGAATGGATGAACAACTCAAAGAATGTAATCAACATCACTGAATTGCATGTGTAGAAATTGTCGAATTGGTGTATGTTTTGCTGTGTATATTTTCAACAATAATTTTTTTAAAAAGCCACAGTTTATTGGATAGTTAGTCCCTGAGTGGCACAAATGGTTAAGTGCTAGACTCCTGCCTGAAAGGCTGGAGGTTCAAACCCACTGTTTTAGTCATTTAGTGCTGCTGTAACAGAAATACCACAAGTGGATGCCTTTAACAAAGAGAAGTTTATTCTCTCACAGTCCAGTAGGCTACAAGTCCAAATTCCGGGCGTCAGCTCCAGGGGAAGGCTTTCTCTTCTCTGTCAGCTCTGGAGGAAGGTCTTTGTGATGCATCAGTCTTCCCTTGGTCTGGGAGCATCTCAGCACAGGAACCCCAGGTCCAAAGGATGCGCTCTGCTTCCAGCACTGCTTTCTTGGTGGTATGAGGTTCCCATGTGTCTCTGCTCGCTTCTCTCTTTTATATCTCAAAAGAGATTGGCTTAAAACACTATCCAATCTTGTAGACCTCATCAATATAACCTCATCATAGTGATCACATATAACCTCATCATAGTGATAGAGTTTACAACACGTAAGGAAATCACATCACATTACAAAATAGTACACAATTATACAATACTGGGAATCATGACCCAGCCAAGTTGACAGATATTTTGGGAGGACACAATTCAATCCATGACAGTCTTAGTCATCTAGTGCTGCTCCAACAGAAATACCACAAGTGGATGCCTTTAACAAAGAGAAGTTTATCCTCTCACAGTCCAGTAGGCTACGAGTCCAAATTCAGGGCGTCAGTTCCAGGGGAAGGCTTTCTCTGTCAGCTCTGGAAGAAGGTCCTTGTCATCAGTCTTCCCTTGGTCTAGGAGCATCTCAGCACAGGAACCTCAGGTCCAAAGGACGTGCTCCACTCCTGGCACTGCTTTCTTGGTGGTATGAGGTCCCTACTCTCTGCTTCCCTTTCCTTTTATCTCTTGTAAGATAAAAGGTGGTGCAGGCCACACCCCAGGGAAACTCCCTTTACATTGGATCAGGGATGTGACCTTAGTAAGGGCATTACAATCCCACCCTAATCCTCTTTAACATAAAATTACAATCACGCAATGGAGGACAACCAGAGAGTACCGGGAATCGTGGGCTAACCAAGTTGACACATATTTTTTGGGGACACAATTCAATCTATGACACCCACCTAGAGGCACCTCAGAAGAAAGGCTTGGTGATCTGCTTCCAAAAGGTCACAGCCTTGAAAACTCTACAGTTCTACTCTGCACACATGGGGTTGCCATGAGTTGGGGTTGACTCAACGGCAACTAACAACAACCACTTACAGAAACACGCGCAGACTGCTGCACATATCACCTTTCGAATACTCAGGATACCGCTGTATGGTGGACGGTGCTGGCCTCATCTTACAGACTTGGACACAGGTGAAGAGAGAGGAAGCTACCTGCCCCAGGTGGAGCCCCAGGTGCACACCTGGACAATGGCAGAGCTGGGATTCAAACACAGGAGACAAGAATGCCCCAGTCTTGCCATCTAAGCCTTTCTCCCTTCTCATTCTGGGACTTTCTATCTTGCCAGGCCCATCATCCTAACGTGCAGAGAGAAGTACTTTGTTCAATGGAACTACATCTTGGTGTCAAGGTGCCCCAGACCCTTGTTTCCTCCCAGGGAGCAGCAGGAACTCAGTGCAAAAATGAGAAAAAATAAAAGATAACCAGTTCCTGTTGAGTTGACCCCAACTCATGGCGACCCCATGTGTGTCAGAGTAAAACTGTGCTCCACAGGGTTTTCAATGGCTGATTTTTCATACATAGATTGCCAGGTCTTTCTTCTGAGGCACATCTGGGTGGCAGAATTGGGCGTGCAGTCTGTGTGGTCTGTATCTGAGTTTGTGCTCAGAAGACCCTGCGCCAGGTTTAATGCTCTGCTCCCGCCATCTTGAAGTTCTTATTGATTTTTTAAAAAGAGGTCCCGCATTTTCATTTTGCACCAGTTGCCTTGGAGTTGACTCTGACTCACGGCGTCCCCATGTGTGTCAGAACTGCTCTCCACAGTGTTTTCAATGGCTGATTTTTCAGAAGTAGGTCACCAGGCCTTTCTTCTGAGGCGCCTCTGAGTGGACTCGAACCTCCAACTTTTCTGTTAGTAGCCAAGTGTGTTCACCATATGCATCACCCAGGGGCTCCAGGAAAAGCAAGTGTTACTAAATAATTGCAGTGTAACCGGTTAACTCTTCTGCAGTGGGGGAAACACAGTGGTAGTATTATTTTGCCAGCAAATTTCATGTTCCTCTCCAGTCCATGTTGGGAGGCCTATCTATTTTCCTTTAACAAACACTCCCTTCGAGTCCACAAATAAATTCTAATTAGGTTTGGTGGCACAAATGGTTTGCACTCAACTGCTAACCTAAAGGTTGGCAGTTTGAACCCACTCAGTGGTGCCACGGAAGAAAGGCCTGGTGATCTGCTTCTGTAAAGATTACAGCCAAGAACACGGTGGAGCACAGTTCTACTCTGTAACACACGGTGGAGCACAGTTCTACTCTGTAACACAGAATCGACTTGATGGCAGCTAAGAACAACAATTAGGTTTTCAACGATACTTTGTAAATTTTTTAAAGAATGTAGGCAGAAGGAAGGGTTACGCAGAATAAAAAGGATGAGAAAAACGAAGGTCTTTGCCAGGGTGAAGTCTTCTTGATTTACGTTTGGTATTTGAGGAACAAGGTGCCTTTTACGAGACTGAAACCAATTGCTGTTGAATCGCTTCCAACACAGAGCGACCGTGTAGGACAGAGTAGAACTGCTCCACAGGGTTTCCTAGGCTGTAATCTTTACAGGAGCAGATCACCAGGTCTTTTCTCCAGCAGAGCTGTTGGGTGGGTTTGAACTGCCGACCTTTAGGTTAGCAGCTGAGCGCTTAACCACTGCCCCACCAGACCTCGTCACATTATGTTACTTTTTCCCTAAACCCATAGCACCATGCCTCCTTTAAAGTCTTTTAATAATTATTTCAATAATGACCAAAGTTACATTTTTCCATTTGAAGGAATCTTACAGCTGCCTGATCTAACAAACAAAGCTGGGGATTGCAAAGTGAGAATCTTAAAAAAAATCAGAGCTTGCACTGCAGCAGGAAGGCTAGGAACATGGAAGTCGTTAAACCCATACATTTTGCACCCGGGGACCTGATGTGTTGACTTAGTGATTCCGTATTTTAAAAACAAATCTCCTTCCTGGGAACTTTCAATGCCATTTTTAGTCACCCCTTGAATCCACCTATTCATTTAGCAGTAATGGTAATTACGGGGAAATTACTGCCAATGTTCGAAGAGCAATTAAAATTCAGGCTATTTTGTGTGATGCAAGCCCCCCCCCCCCCCCCTGCCCATTTTTTTACCGTCATCTGATACACAAATCCTCTGATAGAAAGTTTGCAGTGTTTGGAGGCCAGACTTGTAATAATAAGCCATCTGGCTGACTTAAACATGAAAGATTAAAATGATATACAGTAGGAAGGCTTCCTATTCAATTGCTAATGTCCAAGACCACAACTCCAGCTACAGAGTGGTCATTGGGGAAAGGGCTGATTGAAAGACCCCCTCCCCAAGACGGTCCCGGGCTGGCGCCTGGCACTGCAGCCAGCAAAACGAATTTTCCAAAAGAGAGCCGGGCTGGCCGGATGCCTCTCAAGCTAATCTTCTGTGTCCTCGTTGGCTCTGCCTGGCTCGAGGGTGAGCGGCTGGGTTCAGGGGGCCAACGAGACAAAGGCCAGTCACCTTTCCTCCAGCTCCAAGTGGCTTGGGGGGAGGGGGGTGCAGTGAGGGCTTCGTGATGTTGGAAGCCGGGCTGATGAAACATCCGTGATCGCGGGAGAGGGCGTGTGATCCGAAAGGGCTCCTTCGTCCTAAAAAATAAATTAGGGAGGACGGCTCCGTAACTCTCTTACACAGCCTGTAAAGAACAAAGTCAACTCTGCATGCATTGATTTATTCTGGCTTTCTCTTACTGACACAGGCTGGAGCATTACTATTTCTTGTTGTTAGCTGCAGTAGAGTCAGCCCCCAACTCACGGTGCCCCCAAGCGCAGTGGAACGAAACACTGTCTGGTCCTGTGCCATCCCCTTGACTGGATGGAGATCGGACCGTTGTGATCCATAGGGTTTTCACTGGCTGATTTTCAGAAGTAGGTTGCCAGGCCTTTCTTCTTAGCCTCTCCTAGTCTGGAAGCTCTGCTGAAACCTGTTCAGCATCACAACAACACGCAAGCCTCCACTAACAGACGGGTGGTGGCTGCACATGAGATGCACTGGCTGGGAATTGAACCTCTGTCTCCAGCATGGAAGGCAAGGATTCTACCATTGAGCCACCATTGGCCTCTTGTAGTATCCTTCCGGAGATGATAAATAAGACTTGGGGGCTGGGTTGTGCTGTGTGCATGGGTGACGCTTTCCCCTTGTAACTGGTCACGGCTCACAGAATTGGGGTCCCCAGTCAGAGATGGGGGCGGGGGCATTACCAGAAGCAGAAAGACCAACCTGCTCCCTGAACATCCTTTTGAAACCATATCTCCTGTTTGAACTTGGGTGGTATGTGAATTATTTGAATAATAGTTAATCAGGAGTGTCAGCAATGCCACCTAAGTGAGTCCAGAGATGTTTATTATCTCTCCACCGAGTCGCCCATGGACTTTCTATGGGGTCTTTATGCTGTCCTCCGCGCCATCTGAATTCAATCAATTCCCAACCTACTCTGGTTAAAAATACAGCTGCTTCAAGACTAGTTCGTCTCATATACGCGAGATACAGGGAGATAACACTTACGTGTGGAGGGTGACAGAATCCAACATGCAGAGAAGGACTTGTGAGTTGCTGTCAAATCAGCTCTGACTCATGGTGACCCCAAGTGTGTCAGAGTACAGCTGTGCCCCATAGGATTTTCTTGGCTGTAATCCTTATGGAAGCAGATTGCCAGGACTTTCTTCTGCAGTGCCACTGGGTGGGTTCATACTGCAAGCCTTTGGGTTAGCAGCTGAGAGCCAACTGCTTGCATCACCCAGGCTATAAATAGATATTTTGGCAGAACTTGCTGTCTCTCCACTCTGCACCCTTCCCGTCTGCTGACCCAGGGATCTAGGGACGCATGCCTGCAGGAATCTCAGCCTGCAGTTTGACCTACAGATTTTGGACTTGTCAGCCCCCACAATCACTTGAGCCAATCCTTGAAATAAATCTCTCTCTGTTTCTCTCTTACTTCCTCTCTTGCTTCCTCTCTCTGTCTCTCTGTCTCCTTCTCTTTGTGTCTAACGATCTGTCTCTCTCCCTCTCTCTCTGTCTTTTGCTTTTTGTCTCTCTTTCTATGTATATTTATATATCCATATCTGTCTCTATATGTCTATCTACCTACATATCTAAGTACCTACCAACCTACCTATCTACCTAGTAACTGATCTCTATCTATCATCTACCTGTCCGTCTGTCTACCTATGGCACTGGTTCTGTTTCTTGGGAGAACCCTGAATGCGACTGCTCTCCAGGGGCACAAAGAAGTTACCCAGCACGTCACAAAGTCAGGGTCACTCACAGCACCTATGCTCACAGGCCTTTCCAGAAAGCAGAGGTAACAAAATGAAGCAGGATGAGCATCCGTCTCCCCACGTTCAGGAGAATCTGAGGAACAAGTGCTGCCTGAAGTCACCCGGCTAAATTAAGAGAGAACAGGAAGACTGGGTGATGCTACCCCACCGGCTTTTAGATGGAGGAGTGGGCCACCATCCAGGGAATGCGGGCAGCCTCTAGAAGCTGGAAAAGGCCGGAAGATGGATTCTCCTTTGCAGTCGTCAGAAGGAACTGGCGTGCTGACCGATTTTGAACTTCGGATCTCTAGAACTGTAGGAGAGTAAATTTGTTCTCTTAAGCCACTTAGGAGCCCTGGTGGTACAGTGGTTAAGTGTTTGGCTGCTAACCAAAAGGTTGGCAGTTTGAGCCCACCAGCTGCTCCTTGGAAACCCTACAGGGCAGGTCTACTCTGCCCTACAGGGTGGCTGTGGGTCAGAATCAACTCGACAGCAACAGGTTTGCTTTTGTTTGTTTGTTTGTTTTTTTTAAGTTTTAAGCCACTAAGGTCATCATGACTTGTTATAGCAGCAAGAGGGAACTCATACAGATTTTCAAATCTCTGTCTGTCTTCTGATGTCAAGAGTGGCATTCTTTTCTCCAAACCCACAACTTTAACCAGAAAGGAACGAGAAGGATCTCATCAGCGGGGCGTGGGCAAGATGTAACTAACAAAACATGAAACAGAGTCCACGTCCCTCTTTTTGTCTTTTCAGAAACAAAAATAGGTTGAGCCTGGGCTCTGCTGAAGACTCTGAGCCAATTCCTATCTCTGTCCCCATTTTGTTAGGTACAATCTCCCTTCTGGGTAGTGGACTTCCCCATGTCACTTGGGGACTTAGCCATGTCAATAATGTTCCGAGAAACAAATGTTGTTGTTAGCTGTCATGGAGTTGGCTCCCACTCATGGTGCCCCTGCGTACAACAGAATGAAATGCTTCCCGGTCCTGTACCATCTTCACGATCCTTGGTTGGTCTGCTTGAGTCCATGGTTGCAGCCACTGTGTGTTTGGAGTGTCTTCCAACCTAGGCGGCTCATCTTCCACCTCTATATCAGACAGTGTTCTGTTGTGATCCAAGGGCTTATCATTGGTTGATTTTCTGAAGTAGATTGCCAGGCCTTTCTTCCTAGTCTGTCTTAGTCTAGAAGCTCCGCTGAAACCCGTCCACCATGGAAGACCCTGCTGGTGTTTGAAATACTGGTGGCACAGCTTCCAGCGTCACAGCAACATGCACGCAAGCCACCACAGCAGGACACACTGACGGACTGGGTGGAGGTGGGCTGGAGTGGAAGAACACAAAGTGATTAACGAAGAGCAGGAACGGAACGATGTCGCACAGGAGACGGGTCAGTTGGAGCTCTGCCGGACGCAGAGCCTGTGAGCAAACGCTTCCTTCTACCCTCACGATGCCAGGCTTTGTCCCAAGGTGACTTGTCGTCATCCTTTATGGATGTGAAGCCACCGCGTCGTGCCTCGTTATTGTCACCCTCCCTGCAGAGAGCACCTTCTGCTTCTCCTGGAAATGGTCATCTTTGCAGACAAGGAACCTTCACCCACTGGAGGTCTAGCTCACCGGCAGGTCCCCAAGAAAATCCCCGAAGCTGCTCTTTCTGCCCCCAGGACTCCTTGGTGCCGCCCAGCAGAGAAAGGCATAGCTGCTTTCTGCACCTCATGCCATCTTTGGCGTCTGCCCCATGTTTATTCTGCTATGGATGCTGGCTGCTCATCAGTAGCTGGCAGCCACATGCCGCCTGCAATCTTTTGTCCAAGAAATCAGACAGTCGGGGAGCAGTGACACATGGCTGTGGACGTCATTCTCACATAAAGCAGGGTGCGTGGGACAGATGGAACGGTGCACAGGTGGGTGTTTCATCTGGAGGGTGCTGGTTCCAGCAGAAGAAGGAGTAAGTCCACCTGAAGGAGCCTTGAGTTGACAAGCCCGGTGTGGTTGGCACAGGGAAGAGAATTGAGAGAGCGGTGCCATCGGAAAGCAGGTGTCTCCCGTGGGGCCATATGACAGTCTTGCAACCAACACGTGAAAATTTCCAAACCGTCCTGGGTGTGGGTTGGATGAAGTTGCTCATCCGCTCAGGAGGTCATTGCAGGGCTACCTCATTTAGATTAAGGGAAAGGGCACAAGGAGATACAATGACCACCTCTGCTTTTATTGTTGTTGGTTGTCATTTACTGCAACTCATGAAAATCCTCACGTCCAACAGAACAAAACATTGTCCAGTCCTGTGCCATCTTCATGATCATTGGTATGTTTGAGTCTATTGTTGTGACCACTGTGTCAATCCATCTCATGGAGGGGTTCCCTTGTTTTCCCTGACCCTCTACTTTACCAAACATGTTTTTCTAGCAACTGGTCTTTCCTAATGATGTGTCCAAAGTCAGCCAGCCAAAGTCCTGCTATCCTCACTTCTAAGGAGCATTCTGGCTGTACACGTAGTCCCCAACTTACAACGTATTTGAGTTACAATGAACCACACTTATGACACTTTGTTTGTTTGTTTTGTACATCTTACAAGCAAGACTGAAGAAGAAATGACACCTTTGAACTGTGGTGTTGGAGAAGAATATCAAATATCCCATGGACTGCCAAAAGAAGGAACAAATCTGTCTTGGAAGAAGTACAGCCAGAATGCTCCTTTGAAGCAAGGATGGCGAGACTTTCTCTCACATACTTTAGACATGTTGTCAGGAGGGATCCATCCCTGGAGAAGGACATTATGCTTGGTAAAGTAGAGGGTCAGCAAAAAAGAGGAAAACCGTCAGTGAGATGGATTGACACAGTGACTGCAACAATGGGCTTAAGCATAACAATGATTGTGAGGAGCGCGCAGAACAGGGCAGTGTTTCTTTCTGTTGTACATACGGTTGCTGTGAGTTGGAACTGACTCGACGACACCTAACAACAACAACAAATTGTCAATGGGAGCCCTGGTGGCACAGTGGTTAAAAGCTACAGCTGCTAACCAAAGGGCCAGCAGCTCAAACCAACCAACCACTCCTCAGGAAAAATATTCAGCAGTCTGCTTCTGTAAAGATTTCTGCCTTGGAAACCCTGTGGGGCAGTTTTTCTCTGTCCAGCAGGGTCGCGGAGTCAGAATCAATGGCAGTGGGATATAATGGGATCTGTTTCACCACCATAAACAATTAAAACGCAATGAAAGCAGCTGCTACACCTTTCTACTCTGGTTCTTCCATCTGCCAAACTAGGTGATGGGAGTGTGCGATCTGGCCCTCAAATGCTGTGTGTCTAATACGAGAGCTCAGGGCTGGGAAGGAATTGGTCAGTTAGATCAAAGTCCCGCGTGTTTCTTCTGCAAAGGGCCACATCAGAAACATTTTCAGTTTTGTGGGTCATGCAGTCTCTGTAACAACAACTCAACTCTGCCACTGTAGCACAGAAACTGCCACAGACACTGTAAAATGAATGGGTGTTGCTGTGTGCCAATAAAACTTTATTTACAAACACAGGCAGAGGGCCAGATGTGGCCCGCAGGCCGTCATCTGCTGACTTCTGATCCAGATCCTTGCTGATCAAATGGGGCCCCTGGACAAGCAACCTGATTATCATCTGGGAGCTGCCTGGAAATACAGGTTCTCAGGTTCACCTAGAAATACTGGCCCAGCACCCGCAGTTGGTCTGGTGATATGTACATGCTTCTGAGTTTGTGAAGCACTGCTATCGATGGCCCATACGACCCCTATCACCTTCCTGTGTGAGCATCTGTCCCGTGAAATCCATAAGGGTGGTGGGTGCTGGTAGTGTTTAGCAGCTGGCTCTCTGGAGGGACAATTAACCTTGACTTGTTGTTGCTGTTAGGTGCTGTTGATTTCAACTCAGAGCAACCCCATAGGACACAGAACTGCTCCATAGGGTTTCCTACGCTGTAATCTGTATGCGAGCAGATCTCCAGGTCTATTCTCCCGCAGAGCTGCTGGTGGGTTTGAACCACCGACCTTTTGGTCAGCCTTTCTTCCTGATTTATGGTCCTGCCAATTTCCCTGGTGTAAATATTCCCACTATGGTTGGTAACAGCGTGAAGTCGCTGAACTTGGATTTGGGAAAAGAGCCAATCTGAGCAGCTTCAGCACATGTCAGCTCTGGGGAAAGATCCTGGTCTCTTTCAGCTTCTGTAGCCTCAGCGTTCCTCAGTTCCGGGGTGTCGTGGATTGAATTGTGTCCCCCCAAAATATATGTCAACTTGGCTAGGCCATGATTCCCAGTATGGTGTGGTTGTCCACTATTTTGTGATCTGATGTGATTTTCCTACGTGTTGTAAATCCTAACCTCTATGATGTTAATGAGGCAGGATTAGAGGCAGTTATGTTAATAAAGCCGGACACAATATATAGGATTAGATTGTATCTTGAGTCAATGCCTTTTGTGATGTAAAAGAGAGAAATGAGCAAAGAGGAGCGGGACCTCATACCACCAAGAAAGAAGTGTCAGGAGCGGAGAAAGTCCTTTGTGCTGAGAAGCTCCTAGACCAGGGGAAGATTGATGACAAGGACCTTCCTCTAGAGCCGACAGAGAGTGAAAGCCTTCCCCTAGAGATGGCAGCCTGAATTTGGACTTTTCGCCTCCTAAACTGTGAGAGAATAAATGTCTGTTTGTTAAAGCCATCCACTTGTGGTATTTCTGTTAGAGCAGCACTAGATGACCAAGACACTTGGTAATCCTCAGGTGGCATGTATCTTCTCCTGTCTGCCCTTGCTCCTGTATCTAATCTGCTCGTTATATCTCAGAAGTTACTAGGTTTAGGACCCACACTACACTGATATGACCTCATTAACATTACAAAGAAAATCCTATTTCCAAAAGGAATGACATCCACAGATAGGGTTCAAGACTCCAACATATATTTTTTGGGAAACACTCATTTCCCAAAAAATGATGTGTTGCTGTTGTTAGGTGCTGTTGAGTTGATTACTAACAGTGACCTCATATGATAGAGTAGAACTGCCCCATAGGGCTTGGTAGGCTGTAATCTTTACAGGAGCAGATCTCCAGGTCTTCCTCTGGAGGAACCACTGGTGGGTTCCAACTGTTGACCTTTTGGTTAGCAGCCAAGTGCTTAACCATTGCTCCACCAGGGCTCCTTCAATCATAAGGTGCCACTATGGAGCCCTGGTGGTGCAGTGGTTAAGAGCTATGGCTGCTAACCAAAACATCAGCAGTTCGAATCCACCAGCCGCTCCTTGGAAACTCTATGGAAACTCAACAGCAATGGATTTGTTTTTCAGTTTATTCAACCCACTAAGGAGTCCTGGTGTGTGTCAGAGTAGAGCTGTGCTACACAGGGTTTTCAGTGGCCGCTTTTTCAGAAGTAGATTGCAGGCCTTTCTTCTGAGGTGCCTCTGGGTGGACTTGAACCTCTAACCTTTAGGTTAGGAGCTGATCGTGTTCACCCTTTGCACCACCCAGGACCTTTGGGCAGGACTCCTGAAACTATCCTGAAGCACCCAGGGTTCACGCTGGGTCCTGGGGATACAGGGATGAGTGAACCCCAATCCCCGCCCCAGGGAGCCCCAGTCCTGGGAGCCGGTCCTTCTTCCCCCTCCACGTGGTCCGCAGAGGGAGAATCTCATTATCCTAACAGCTGCAAATCCCAATTATTTCGCAGGCAATACCTCCAGTCTAAGACACGCACGTTTGAAAAACCAAGAAAATCAGATAGTGTTTGTGTTGCTGGGACCCAAAACGAGGCTCTTATCACTGACACTTTGAAAGCAGCCCTCTTTCGCCCTGACGGTAATTCCAGGTAATTTCCATTTTCCCTTCTCCTAAAGTTGGTCAACTGCTTCTGACCCACGGATGACAGGGGATGGACTCACTCACAGGGAGGCTGTGTTGCGGGCCGGCTTCATCTGCAGCGTGGCGGGTCCCTAATGAAGGCGGAGAGAGGCGCGCGGCGGGGGCGCATGGATCTGGAGACGCACGGAGTCGGTCCCGCGCACTACGATCCAGGCGACTCTTAAGTTTACATGTCCTTTTGATTTTCCCATCTTGGAGATTGACAGGCCCCGGTGGAAGCGGGTGCGTTAGCAGACCTCGGTTGTCACCAAAGTTTGATAGATTTTTATGTTCGGCGAAGCTTGTCTAACTTTTCATATGTATATATGTTATTTTTTATCATGCTGTACTTCTTCAGTAAGGAAGATGTAAATGAGCAGAGATTTTAACAAGGCAGGCCCTTGGAGGTGACCCTCGCTGATCTAAGCGCCGATCTCCGCGGAGGCCACGCCGGCGCGCGCGGGAACATCTTGCGGAGGACGCGGGCCTTCTGTTTCATCGTCGCCGCCGTCCGGGAAACAAGCCTCCTAATGAGCCGAGATCAATCTGGGCCGGGAAGCTGTGATATGTGGCTTCAGTGGGCGCGCGTCGGCACAGCCGGCGCCCACCCACCGCCCACCCACCCGCGGGAAAGAAAGAAAGAACGCGGGCGTCCCGCGCTGGGGACGGGGAGCGGCGGTTAAACTAGCGTTTTGGCGGCGCCTTTGAGGCTGGTTAAGTTCTCTTGCCCTGGAGCCCTTTCCTGTTCCCTGAAACAAGGTAAATCAGTCTAATAGAGTGGAAAACCAGCGGAGGCAGAAAATGGGGAGAGGTTAGATCGCCCAGGAAGTCTTCCCCGTCTCGACGTCAGCGATTATATTCATGGAGATCAAAGTTCTTGTTTCAGCTCTAATTAAGAACAGCGTGCGCAGACTGGGGGCCTTCTGGCGCCGAGCGAGGCCTCGGAGGATAAAGCAGAGACCTTCCAAAGATTTGAATAATTAACATGACACCTTGAGCTTCGAATGGGAAAATTAAAAAAAAAAAAAAGGGGGGGGGGGAGCCCCGCGTCGGAGTTTAGAACAATGCGCAGGCCGCGGCGGGCGCCATTTGTTCCCGGAGAGAAGTGCGCACTCTTTGTCATGCTAAGGGACCCTTTTGTTGGCGCTGGGTCAGTCCCCGAGTCCCGCCCCTGCTGGAGGAGGCTCGTAAAAGGCAAATCTGCTTCGGGGAGTTGAAGGATGGTCATTTAATGGCTTTTAATCCTCTTAATCCGAGTAAGCATGGCCATCCCTGGGTGGAAACCCAGGCCCAGGGTCCCTCGTGGGCGCGCGCCTGGCTCGGGAGAGCTGCGCCTTTGAGGGACGCGCGACGGCGGCTCGTGAGCCTGGCTTTGTGCGCCGCGCTCGGCTGTGCTTCTGAGGCCATCTGACAAGACGGGGACGAAATGAAATTGAAATGGGCTGTCAGTCGGGCTTTGCCCAGGGACCCCGCCACGAGTCGGTCTGGGCGCCGGATGCGCCCCCTCGGAGGTTTCCATCCAGGTCTCAACGGCGCAGCGCGGTGCAAATCTGCAAGAGCTGCCTCCGCGCTAATCTTGCCGGGCCAAGCTGTTTTCCCGTTGGCGTGTTTCTGCGGTGGCTGAAACCTATTGAGTTTGGATCCGGATTAGTTCTAAACTGTTGACATACTCATATCTAAGCCCTTTTTGCTCAGTTCATTTTAACTTCATAAAGGCAGGCTCGCTGCCTCTCCACGCACACACATAAAGAAAATCAATGGGTCTAATCTGACAGCTCAGCATAAAACCTCCAAGAGGCTTTTTCCAGGAGCGATGTTTAAAAGGCCGCGCTGAGAAACTATGCTCCCCGCTTCATCAGGGCACGAAGCTGGAGCTGAGTTGTAGGCAGAATTACACTTTTACTGATTCTGTTTAGCAGCTGAGTTTATATATATTTTTTACTGTTGTAAAAATATGGACAGCACGGCATTTGTCAAGTCAACATTTTTCAGGTACACAGTTCAGTGACATCAAGTACATTTATCACGTTGTGCAATCCGTCACCAACGTCCTTTGCCAAATTTTGTATTTTAAACTGGTGAGGTGGGGGCGGGGGAAAGAGAGAGAAAGCTTTGTGAAAAGAGGCGGAAAATCCCAGGAAAGTGAGACCAAGAGTCAGAAAGAAAGGCAGAAGTGATGTTGTGTGTGTCAGCGTGCAGACACCCTCACGTATACTCTGTTTTATCACAGACTTTCCTCTCCTTGGAGACCATCCTAAAAATCAGAAGAAGCAGACACAGAGCTCAAATACTGTGTGATCCCCCTTTTTAGGGAATACCTAGAATAAGCAAGTTCCTAGAGACAGAAAGTACATCAGTGGTCATCAGGGGCTGGGGGAGGATGGGATGGTGTTTCTCTTTTGGATGATGAAGAAGTTTTGGAAATAAAGAGTGGTGAGGGTTGCCAAAAAAAAAAAAAAAATCACTTGTGAAAGTAAGCATGTCCAGTGGTAAAACTGCAGCCACTCGCAGTCTATAAACAGACATTAAATGCATAGAGGAACAATGTCAGTGAGCTGGTGGGTCTTGGGACCTTGGATAGGGTTAGATGCACGGAAATACACCACACCACATACACACTCCTATACTCGCAGAGGGAAGAGCAAGGGACTGTAACTCAGATACACACACGCAGAGACCCAGCACACGACACACACACTCCCACAGTGACACGTGGAAGAGTAAATGACAGTGACCCAAACCGCGCGCACACACACACACACCTCCTATAGTCACAGATAGAGTAGTAAATGATTGTAACCCAAACAGTCACACACAGTCACAATATACGTACCCACGCACACACAAACACCTACAGAGATAGACGAGTAAGTGGCTGTAACCTCAATAATCGGACGCACACACACACACATCCACAACAGAGTCTGTTGGAATCATTTCTTTTTCTATCTGGTTGATGGTTTTATCTTAAACTGCTGAGCTTTCTGCAGTAGGCTCACTTTTTCTTTTCCTTAACTCTACCTAGAATAGTGCTAAATCCCCGAAAACTATCCAACACATACCATTTTTATAACAAGAGGAGGATGGTCCCACAAAGAGTATAAAACAATGTCAGACTGACTGTCTGTGTGCAGCCACCGCTGTCATCCTATGGGGCACCGTTTATGGGTTTGCTTGTTGCTTTCAGTGCCAGCAGAAAACACTCCCCTGCAGACGGAAGGGTTGCAGGTGGGAGCTGCAGTGGCCCTGGTCGGCCCCAGGGGACGCACGGGAGATGATGACAGGCATAATGGGGCCCTGTTAACAGCTGTTGTGAGATGTGTAGGCAGCTTTCTGCAAGGCTGCCCTTGAGAGAGACATGGTGATAGTCCTGGGAACGGGGAGGAGGCTGCAGCAGGGAGCACGGGCTGGCTGGGTCAGGGAAAGGTGTGTGTGGGAGTCTCCTGTTGTTCCAGATCCTTCCAAACTCTTTATTCCTGGAGTGTGGTCAGGCAGAGGTGGGCGCTGGTTCCTTTAACATTTTGCGGTGTTTCTTGGAAGTCAGCTGGGCATCAACTTTGTGATGTTTCCTGTCTTAGGGTTCTTAAGAGATAAAGAACCAGTAAGATTGTGTGTGTGTGTGTGTGTGTGTGTGCATGTGCGTGTGCGTGTGTGTGTGTGTGTGTGTGTGTGTGTGTGTGTGTGTGTGAAGAGAGAGAGAGTGATTTACTTCAAGGGATTGGCTCACACAATTGTGGGGGCTGGAAAGTCCAAAAACTGTAGGCTGGGCTGCAGGCTGGGGGCTTCTGCTGGCTCACAGGATTGTGGGAGGCTGGCAAATCCAAAGTCTGCAGTTCAGGCAACAGACTGGAGATTTTCTCAGGCTTGCATCCCAAGATCTGAAGATTGGGTGATGGGAAGAGTGGAGAGTCAAGACACAGAGAAAGAGAGAGAGAGAGAGAGTTCTGCCAAAACATCTATTTACAGTCTAGAGGCAGAACACCCCCTAAGGAAACTCCCCTTTCAACCGATTGATTACATTACATTACATTATGGAAAGTGATTACATTACGTTATGGAATAGCAACTAGACTAGCATTTGGCCAAACCACTGGGAACCATCACCTAGCCAAGCTGATACATAAAATTAACCACCACACTCCCACTGCATGGCTGGGGTCAGTGGCAGCTGTCCCAGACTCTGTGCTTTGAAGCTGGAAGACTTGGAAGGTCACCCATGGGGATACTTCTCACATTTTCCTAGAGCATCCTCTAGGTGGGCACTTCTTGGGGGGGCTCTCTTAGTTACCTGGAGCTGCTGTAACTACAACAACAAAAATACCACTAGTGGGTGGCTGTAAAGAACAGAAATTCATCGTCTGACAGTGTGGGAGTCTAAAAAGCCAAATTCAGGGCATCAGCTCTGCAAGAGTGTCCCTCCTTGTCAGTAGCCCTGGGCATTCCTTGGTATTCCTTGGCTTGTAGTGGGATCTTCACGTGCTGTCTGTCTGCCCCGTGTGTGCCTCTGTGTCTGTTCTCCCCTTTATAAGACACTACTCAGAGGTGATTAGGTTTAGGACCCATCTTTGTCCAGTACTGCCTCATTAACATAACAAAAGAAAACTCCAATTTCCAGACAGGGTTACATTTATAGGTACAGGGGTTAGGACTTCAACATGACTTTTGTGGGGGACACAACTCAACCGGTAGCAGGGCCCCTCCGGGCATCACAGAGTCTCAAGAAGGAAGGAGGGGGTGTGGGGTGTGATGTTGTCCCAGATCTGATGCAGTTGCATGGTGATTGGGTTGGGTCAGAAGCCATGTGGGGATTTTACAAAGGACTTCTCAGTTATGCAGAGTGAGGGACCTGCATGCACGTGGCTGTATCCCAAAGAGCTTGTTCCTCAATAGGCCCATGGGGCGACTCTCTTCTCTCCAAACCTCCCTCACCTTAACTGTAAAATGACCAACTATTTATACGATCTCTAGGAACCCTCCCTGTCTTAAAACTTGTAGGCTCACTAAAACCAGATTCATAAATTGTATGAATTAATAAATATGGAGGTGGAATATAAGATTCATGCTTGCTCAGTTTTTCTGGCATATGATCAATAATGAAGGGAGCCCTGGTGGCTAATGGAAAGGTCGGTGGTTCGAACCCACCAGCCGCTCCCTGGAAGAAAGACCTATCTATCTGCTCCCATAAAGATTAAGCCAAACCAAACTCATTGGTGTTGAGGTGATTCCGACTCACAGTGACCCTTTAGGACAGAGTAGAACTGCCCTGTAGGGTTTCCAAGGAGCAGCTGGTAGATTCAGTCTGTCAACCTTTTGGCTAGCAGCTGAGCTCTTAATCACTGTGCCACCGGGGCTCCGCATAAAGATTACAACCTTGGAAACCCTATGGGGCAGTTCTACTCTGTCCTATAGGCTCACTATGAGTTGGAATCGACTTGACGGTAACGGGTTTGGTTTGGTTTATGGTCAATAATGGTCCAGACATCTTATTTCTAAAAGTACCTGTTGTCGCTGCCCCGGAGTTGGCCCCAACTCTCGACAACCCCACGCACAGAGGAGTGAAACCCTACCTGGTCCTGTGCCACCCCCACGATCGGTTGTGGATTGGATCATTGTGACCCATACGGTTTTCAATGGCTGATTTTTCCGAAGCAGATCACCAGGCCTTTCTTCTTAGTCCATCTTAGTCTGGAAGCGCTGCTGAGACCTGTTCAGCATCACAGCAACACACAAGCCTCCCCCCGCCCTCCACTTTTGTGGGAACCATGAACATCAAGGGAAAGAACATGTAGTCATGTTATGACGGAAAAAATACAAAGTCCAAACAACGACAAAAACAAACCCAAACCCATTGCCGTCGGGTCGATTCCGACTCATAGCGACCCTATAGGGCAGAGTAGAACTGCTCCACAGGGTTTCCAAGGAATGGTTGGTGTAGTTGGACTGCCAACCTTTTGGTCAGCAGCTAAGCTCTTAACCACTGCGCTACCAGGGCTCTGTGATGTCAAAAGGGACGGATTGTTAGGAGATTTCGCCTCTTCTCCATCCTTCAACACTCTCTCTGTCTCTGACTCTCTCCGTTTCTTTCTCTCCCTGTGTCTGTCTCTGCTTCTCTCTGTCTCTCTATCTCTGTCTATCTTCTCAAAGTTTCTGTTTCTGACTTCTCTCTGTATCTCTGTCCCTCTGACTCTGTCTCTGTTTCTCTCTGTCTCTCTGGGACTCTCTCTCTCTGTTTTTCTCTGTCTCTGTCTCCTTTGTCTTTCTCTTTCTTACACACACAGAGACACACACACAGAAAGGCAGAATTTCGCTTTTCAAGGAGGGAGAGATCGATGGATTGCCTGGCTGGGATTGGTTATGGCTTTTCAGCTTGGGTGGATCCGAGATGGGGTGGGGGTTGTAGGTGATGGGCTTTGACAAAGCCTTAAGGGCCTGGAGCACCTGAACCAGCAGACCAGGGAGGTGGTGCAGCCAGCTCGCCCTGGTGGACGGTGAGCCCCTCTCCCTCTCTGCCTGCTGCTCGGATCTGCACTGCATCGACCGGCCGTCTTGACCCATGGAGCTCCCAACTCTGAAATAGGAATGCAAACATTTTAATCAGCATTACACCAACATTATACATTTTTTTTTTTGTTGTCAAAGATGCATTTTCTGGGACGAAATCCATTAAAACCAACTTATTTCCTCAATCAATACAGTGCAGGTAGGATGTTATTTTTTTCCATTTTCATTAGGGTCAATTGTTTTCGATATGAAAATGACAGCGAGGAAGTGATTCAGGGATTTATATATTTTTTCCAATTCAAATTTTACTAATTATATTTTCTGTACTCTTACAGTCTTTGACGGCCTTTTTTTTTGCTACCAAGTCCATTTTCCATGATCACATTTTGTAGAACTAAATTTTCATGAGGAGTCCTTGGGTGACACAAATAGTTAAGTGCTTGACTGCTAACTGAAAGGTTGGTGGTTTGAACTCACCCAGAGGCACCTCCGAAGAAAGGCCTGTCCGTCTACTGCTGAAAAATCAGCCCCATGGAAACCCTATGGAGCACTATTCTGCTTTGACCCACATGGGGTCGCCATGAGTCAGAGCTGACTCAACAGTAACTTAGTTTTAGAAGTCTCTGGGTGGTGTAAACAGTTAAGGGCTCAGATGTTAGTTGAAATATTGGCGGTTCAAGTCCACCCAGAGGCACCTCAGAAGAAAGGCCTGGCTACCTACTTCTAAAAACTCAGCCATTCAAAACCCAAAAGAGCACAGTTCTACTCTGACACACAAGGGGTCACCATGAGTCAGAGTCGACCCAATGGCACCTGGTTTTTGTTTGGTTTTGCCTTTTCCGTCTGCTCTTCTGAGCTTTCAGAAGTGGGCATGGTGTCACAGGAAGTGACTCCCTCTGCATTCCCCACTCCCGGGGGCCCGGTGCTCCCCAACAGGGAGCTGAAACCATCGGCTCTGTGGTCACTTAAGAGTGAGCAATGTGCGTCCCATTCTGGACTGTATGAAATTTGCAGTCAATTTATGCTGACTACCAGGAAAGCATGTTATCGTATTATCTTGGTGTTCCCTTCCACTGGCTTTATTTTGGTCCTCAAAATTGCTTTTTGTTCCAATTATGGATTTTTATGGAAAGATTGTTGGATAATAGAATATTTGCCTTGTCCTGTCCTCTGAGGGCCATTATGAATGTTTAATGAGACACCAAAGTGGGAGAGGTGTTAGGAGCTTCTTCAAGAGAGGTGTTACATAAATTAATAATAGGAATAAATTATACAATTGCTCTGCGTGAAGAAAAAAAATCAATCGGTATACCTTCAGCGACCGCCAATCTACTTTATATTCTGAGGTTTAGAGTTAGCCAATCTACTTTATATTCTGGGGTTTAGAGTTAATTAATCAAGCTACACCCTGTGTTAAAAACAAACATAGATCAGCTTAATAAGATTTTTTATTTTTCATGCACAAAACCATTGGGTACCCTTGGGAACGGGGTCCCTCCAGGCTCTGACTAGAGCATGGCATTTTCAAATGAAACACAGAATTTTAATTTGCGAGGTTGCAACTGAGTGAACTCAGAGGCCACATCTTGTTTTTTTTTTTTTTTTTGGGTGGGGGGTGGTAGGTTAAGTGAAAATGCGGGAAACCCTCCATGATATGGATTGACACGCTAGACTCAACCATGGGCTCCACATACCAACGATCATGAAGTTTCTTTCTGTTACACATACGGTCACCTTGAGTCAGAGTCCGCTCGGACTCACCGGCAGCTAACAACATGTATGTATGTATAGTGACCAGTTGCCAGAAAAGAGCATCATGCTTGGTAAAGTAGAGGGTCAGCAAAAACGAGGAAAACCCTCCATGAGATGGACTGACACAATGGCCTCAAGGATGGAGTCAAACACACCAACCATCATGAAGACGGTGCAGGACCAGGCAGCATTTCTTTCTGTTGTACACGGAGTTGCCGTGAGTCAGAGCTGACTCAATGGCAGCTAACAACAAAATACACTAAAAGAAAAATACTGTATATACGTGGACTGCCAGAAGAATGAACAAATCAGTTTTAGAAGAAATGCAATCAGAATGCTCCTTAGAAGTGAGGATTGGGAGACTTCTGCTCGCTTACTTTGGACACGTCATCAGGAAAGATCAATTTCTAGAAAAGGAATTGTGTTTGGTAACAAGGGTGGACTCAGACATACCAGCCATGGTGAAGATGGTGCAGGACCGGGCAGCATTTCATTTGGTTGTACATAAGACGGTCGTGAGTCGCAGCCAACTCAACAGCAGCTAACGACAACAACACGGCATTGCATGCTTCCAGTGGGGAATATTTGGGATAATTGGAATAATGGGAGAACCCAGAACACAAGTGCCTCCTGAATTTAGAGCTGTGCTCTCATTTACAGATGAAGCCTTGGAGCTTTGGGGAGCTTTGTGGCCTCTGAAACACTCACCCAAAATTCTCAGAGCTGCTGAAATAGCAGATTTTCCTATTGTCCTTAAATTGTCACTCATTTTACAAAAATCCGAGGAGGCCTGGATGCAGATGGGAGACGCCGGGTCTACGTCTGCCCCCAGACATTTGAGTAAAGGGAAACCTTTGTGAGCCTTTCAGTGTGTGGAAATACTAACCTGGAGAAGGTGTTGTTGGGTGCCATTGAGTTGATTCGGATTCATAGCCACCCCATGTGACAAAGAACTGCCCCTATAGGGTTTCTTTTTTTTTCTTTTTCTAGACTGTAATCTTTACAGGAGCAGATCACTAGGACTTTCTTCCTGGGAGCCATTGGGTGGGTTCAAACCAACAACCTTTTAGTTAGCAACTGCATATGTAACCATTGCAACACCAAAAAAAAAAAAAAAAAAAAAAAAAAATCCGTTGCCGTGGAGTCGATTCCAACTCATAGCGACCCAATAGGACAGAGTAGAACTGGCCCATGGGGCTTCCAAGGCTGTAAATCTTTACGCAAGCAGACTGCCACATCTTTCTCCCGTGGAGCGACTGGTAGGTTCGAACCACTGACCTTTTGGTTAGCAGCGGGCTCTTTAACCACTGTGCCACTAGGGCTTCTAAATACAATATATACGTAAGTATAATTACATCTAGAATCCCCAGTGCTGTCTTCAGTGCTATGGCCCGGGTGGCCTCTAGGAAAACAACCGTCAAAAGGGATGCCTTCCACTACCGGAAGAGCTTAGCCCTGTGTACAAGATTCGTGTCTGATCGGCAGAGGTGACAGGGGAGAGACCTTCAGAGATGTCACCTTCTGAGTCATTTGAACTCGACCTCCCTTCCCCAGGTGGAATCTGTCCTTGAGGAGGATCAGATTTTGGCCCTAGAGCAGACCACTGACAATTTATTAAAAAGAAAACAAAAAAACTGCACTATTAAAAAAAAATCAGAAAGTAGAATGTAATTAAGCAAACTATTTTGGTACCAGAGAATAAGGCACTGGCAATACATATTATTTAAGAAAAATGTTACTTAAAAAAAATAATAAAAAGGAAAGAAAAACTAGAGATTAAAAACACGAAACTAGAGAGAAGCGCATAAACTAAGCTTAACCCCCTCAGCCAAAGGTAACCACTGTGGAAATGCTCAAGTTCTTTCTCCCAGACATTTCATCCATGTGCAAATATATCATTTATTTTACAAAAGTAGTTAGCTTACATGTATCACTTATTCCTTTTCATTTAAAAAAAAAACCAATGCAACAATGTGGGTGCTTTTAAAGAACAGAAATTTATTTTCTCACACACACTGAGGAGGCCAGATGTTCAAATTCAGGGTAATGGCTGTAGGAAGAGGCCCTTTGTTGTCTATCTCAGCTTCTAGTTGCTGGCCATCCTCAGCGTTTCTGGGCTGGTAGATGCTGCCACCTACATGGACATCAGATAGCATCTGTCTTCCCCCTGTGGGTGTGTCAGCTTGTCTCTGTGACAATGTTGTTGTTGTGAGGTGCTGTAGAGTTGGCTCCGACTCATAGCGACCCTACATATAATAGAACGAAATGTTACTCGGTCCTGCGCCATCCTTACAGTGACTGCTATGTTTGAGCTCATTGTTGCAGCCACGGTGTCAATCCATCTCTTCCTCTTCTTTGATGACCCTCTACCAGGCATGATGTCCTCCTCCAGGGACTGCTCTTTCCTGATACTCAAACCAAACCCGTTGCCGTCAAGTCAATTCCAACTCATAGCAACCCTGTAGGACAGAGTAGAACTGCCACATAGGGTTTCCAAGGCTGTAATCTTTATGGAAGCAGACTGCCACATCTTTCTCCTGTGGAGTGGCTTGTGGGTTGGAACCACCAACCTTTCTGTTAGGAGCCGAGTGCTTTCAACCATGTGCCACCAGGGCTCTCTCTTTCCTGATGACACGGAAGTAAGAGAGATGGAGTCTCGCCATCCTGGCTTCTAAGGGGCATTCTGACTGTACTTCTTCCAAGACGGATTTGTTCACTCAGCAGCGATGAGGTTTAATACACACTGTACAGTGACCTGGCCTCATTAACACAACAAATGGAATTCATCCACAAGCGTAGGGTTAGGATTCCAACAGATATTTTGGAGGACACAGTCTGACCCGTAACAAACCCCATCTTTCTCTGGGCAGGCTTGTTCCAGCCTCTGCTGCTTCTGGTAGACTCTCTTCCTCTGTCTCCTTGGCTGGAGACGTGTTGGTGGGTCCCAGCATCCTCTCCTTGGCTCTCTTTTCTTTTCACTCAGTAGATTCTCCTGGATAACCTCATCCTTGCTCGTAATTCTGTCTATCAGCTAGATGGAATGAAATACTCCTAGAGCTGTATCTTCACCCTACAGCATGTATGTCTTGGTCCTTCACTGTTGACACAGCTGGTCCACAGACAAGAGACTCAGATGTTTGTGGTGTGGCACCTACGTGCGATTAATTCTTCCATATGTGTATCATGGATTGCCTCCCCGGGAGTCTTAGTCATCTAGTGCTGCTCCAGCAGAAATATCACAAGTGAACAGCTTTAACAAAGAGAAATTTATTCTCTCACAGTCCAGTAAGCTACCAGTCCAAATTTCGGGCGTCAGCTCCAGGAGAATGCTTTCTCTCTCTGTCGGCTCTGGAGGAAGGTCCTTGTGAAGCATCAGTCTTCCCTTGGTCTGGGAGCTTCTCTGCACAGGAACCTCAGGTCCAAAGGACATACTCTGCTCCCGGCACTGCCTTCTTGGTGGCATGAGGTTCCCATGTGTCTCTGCTCGCTTCTCTCTTTTATATCTCAAAAGAGTTTGGCTTAAGACAGTATTCAATTTTGTAGACGTCATCAGTATAACCTCATTATAATGACAGAGTTTACAACACATTAAAGAGATCACATATAACCTCATCATAGTGATAGGGTTTACAACACATAAGAAAACCACATCAGATTACACAATCATACAATACTGGGAATCAAGACCCAGCCAAGTTGACAGATATTTCTGGGGGAACACAATTCAATCCATGACACCAGGATATGGTACCAGGTTCTGCATTTGTTTCTTCAAATGACAACTGGTACAATCCAATGGTTGGCATGTTACTGTTGCTGTCAGTTGCCATAGAGTCTATTCCAACTCATGGTGAACCCAAGCCTTTGTCATAAAGGGCCAGACAATAAGTATTTTCAGCTTTCCAGACCTACAGCCTCCCTCACAACTATTCAACTCTGCCACTGAAGTGCAAAAATAGCCATAGACAATATGCAAATGAATGGGTGTGGCGGTCTTCCAATAAAACTTGATTCACAAAAAACAGGTGGAACAATGGCCAAAAGGTGGAAACAACCCAAGTGTCCATCTAGAGATGGATCGATACATACAATGGAGTCCATCCACACAATGGAGTATTACTCAGCCATAAAGAGAATTGAAGTCCTGATTCACACTACAACGTGGATGAACCTTGAAAACCTTACGCTGAGTCAAAGAAGACAGACACAAAAGGACAGATACCGTAGGATCCCACTTACATGAAATATCTAGGAATAGGCAAATCTGTGTAGACAAAAGAGGATTAGTGGTTAGCAGGGTTGGAGGAAAACAAGGAGTTAAAAGAAACATGGGGAGAGCCAGATTTGGCCTGCAGGCTGTACTTAGCCAAAGTCTGCCTTGGGTGTCTTCACGGGTTCATGTTGATGTTGGGTGCCATCAGCCAATGTCTGCCTTGGGTGTCTTCATGGGTTCATGTTGATGTTGGGTGTCATCAGCCAACGTCTGCTTTGGGTGTCTTCACGGGTTCATGTTGATGTTGGGTGCCATCAGCCAACGTCTGCCTTGGGTGTCTTCACGGGTTCATGCTGATGTTGGGTGTCATCAGCCAACGTCTGCCTTGGGTGTCTTCACGGGTTCATGCTGATGTTGGGTGTCATCAGCCAACGTCTGCCTTGGGTGTCTTCACGGGTTCATGCTGATGTTGGGTGTCATCAGCCAACGTCTGCCTTGGGTGTCTTCACGGGTTCATGTTGATGTTGGGTGTCATCAGCCAACGTCTGCCTTGGGTGTCTTCACGGGTTCATGTTGATGTTGGGTGCCATCAGCCAACGTCTGCCTTGGGTGTCTTCACGGGTTCATGTTGATGTTGGGTGCCATCAGCCAACGTCTGCCTTGGGTGTCTTCACGGGTTCATGTTGATGTTGGGTGCCATCAGCCAACGTCTGCCTTGGGTGTCTTCATGGGTTCATGTTGATGTTGGGTGCCATCGAGTGCATTCTGACTCATAGCAACCCCACGTGACAGAGTAGAAAAGCTCCATAGGGTTTTGTAGGCTTTCATCGTTACTGGAGCAGATCTCCAGGCCTTTCTTCTGAGGCGCCTCTGGGTAGGCTCAAAGCTACCTTTCACTGGTAGTCTCGTGCTTGGCTATTGGCACCACTCAGGGCCTCCTGCCTCCTGGGATGATGATAGTTGCTGTTCACTCGGTTTTGACTCACAGCGACGGTACAGGACCGAGTACAACTGCCTCACAAGGTTTTCTTGGTTGTAACCTTCAGATTAAGAATCTGAAGATCCTCAAGGGAGCAGATTGCCAGGTCTTTCTCCCGAGGAGCCACTGGGTGAGTTTGAACCGACAACCTTTTGATTAGCAGCCGATTGCTTCACCATTGCGCCGTCGGGGCTCCTTACATTGGGAGAGCACTGGGAGGTAGCTGGGGGGATCTCGGGAGTTAAAGACAGTCATTAATTCCTCATCACGTCTCCCATCAAGAGGTTTACCCTCCCCTTGAGGTGGGGCTGGCCCCATGACACGCTTTGACAGCTAAGATGCAGCCAAAGTGATTTCATGGCTGGTCCCATGATATGCCTTGACCAATAGGATGCAGTAGAAATGATGTCGTGGCTGGCCGGTGTGACCAATAGGATGCAGCAGAAGTGATGTCATGGGAGATCTGGGTTTACACACATGGAGTCCCTCAGTACAGCTTTATCAACGAAAGAATGAATGAATGAACAAATGAACCATTGAGCAAACACTTGCCTTTAGCGCCTGCTAGACCAAAAAAAAAAAAAAAAAAAAAAAAAACCGAACCTGGTGCTATCAAGTGGATTCTGACTCATAGTGACCCTGTAGGGTAGAGTAGAACTGCCCCATAGGGTTTCCAAGGAGCAGCTGGTGGATTTGAGCTGCCAGCCTCTAGGTTAGCAGCCGAGCTCTTAACCACTGTGCCACCAGAGCTCCGTAGAAACTAGATCCCTCATTATCCCCAGTGTCCTATCAGCTCTCAGGGTCCATCTCAAATCACCCCTCACTGCTCGCATCAGCAGAACCAGTACCCTGGGTCAGCGGGTCATCTTAGCCCTGGGGCTACCTGGGCTTGCTTCCTCTAGGAGCCTTCCCTGACCCCCCAAGTCAGGGCGGATCCCCTGTGGTGTCTTCCAGCTCTCTAACGATCCACTTGCATAAGAGGCTGTTGTCCACTGTGTGCCTTCCCCTCTGAACTCGGGTCCCAAGGCCCTTCACTGCGGGCACAGCCCTGGACCACGTTCAAGATTCTCAGAGAGTGTACTGGGCAGGCTCCTGCATGTGGTTAACTCGCCTGTATGTGCATCACAGATCACCTCCCCGTAATATGGCACCAGTTTCTGCATTTGTTCCTTCAAACAGCAGCCAGCACAATCCAATAATTTGCATGTTATTATTGTTCATTGCTGTGGAGTCGATTCTGACTCATGGCGCCCCAATGTGTGTCAGAGCAGAACTGTGCTCCATAGGGTTTTCGATGGCTGATTTTTTCGAGGTAGATTGCCAGGTCTTTCTTCCAAGGTGCGTCTGGGTGGACTTGAACTGCCAACCTTCTGTCTAGTAGTTGAGCCGTTAGTTGTTTTTGCCACCAATGGTTTGGGTAAGTGTTGGCAAACAGTGGTTGAGTAAATGACAATGAAATGAACAGGTGGGTGAAGGACCAAATAACATTGGGAGCACATGGGATGAGGGGTTAAGGGGCCGCTTGAAACCAACCACGGCAGGCACTTCCCTCCCCCAACCCTCCCCAGAAGCTGCCTCCTCTCCCGGAGCTGGGTCTTGTTTCCCCCTCCCCCGCAAGGAGGTGAGTGCCTTGTTTTTGGGCTAATCTCTTTGGAAGTTTTGATTTATAAGCTCCCCCTAAATATTTATTGCTCTGTTCACTTCTCAACAATTTATTTTGCTCAATATATGGTGGTTTGGTGTTGGTTTTTTTAAGTTTGATTCCGACTTCCCATTTTTCTGTCTCTGTAGCAGATTCCCAGGGGCCCCCGGTGGCAGTGGGTCACAATATACATAGCTGATGAGCCCATCTGTCTTCTTTTCAATGTTGTTTCTTCCCTCGCATTTGTCACGAGCAGTCCATTATGCAAACAATCACAGTCAGAAAGATGGGATAATATCAGATAACGGAGAATTACAAGACTATAAATGCAAGAAGAGGTTTTTGTGGCATTGAGGTTGGCTGCGACAGAGAGAGAGAGAAAGGGCTGAGTTGTCTTTATTAGGTTTTTCCCTGCTATGTTATTATTTTCGGTAATACGGTGAGTTCAGCATGGATGACAGTATGCAGTGGCAAGTGTGTTTGAGTTCTCGAGAAAAGAAGAGGGGCGGCTGGTCTCAGGTGTCTGCTTCTGTCTGTCTTTTGGTGTGGGCGAGCTGGTGGGCCCTGGGGTAGGCTGGCCACAGCCAGTGAGTGACGCCAGGTGAGTGAGCCCAGCTCCCAGGCCCTTAGTCTCCTCCAAGATGGTGGCACTTCTTCTTTCCCCATCATGGCTCCACAGACTGGTTGCGTCTTGGGAGCTGCCAGGGAGTGAGAACTCTAAGCCTACTTTCCCTAAACTCCCTGTTGAGTGGACTGGTCAGGGCAGAAGGATTTCTGGAAGACAGAGACCATCTCCCCCGGCCTTTGGGCTTCCATTCTTCCCCAGAGCTGAAGGTATTTCCATGATCCAAGCTTTCCCTTCATCTTTATGTTGTTGTTGCTGGTAGGTCCCATCATGTTGGTTCCAACTCAGTGACCCTACGTACAACAGAAGGAAACACTGCCTGGTCCTGTGCCATCCTCACAATCGTTGCTATGATTGAGCCCATTGTTGCAGCCACTGTGTCAGTCCATCTCACTGAGGGTCTTCCTCTTTTTTGCTGACCCTGTACTTTACCAAGTATGATGTCCTTCTCCGGTGACTGGTTCCTCCTGATAACATGTCCAAAGTACGTGAAATGAAGCCTTGCCATCCTTGCTTCCAAGGAGCATTCTAGCTGTACTTCTTCCAAGACAGATTTGTTCATTCTTCTGGCAGTCCATGGTGTATTCAGTATTCTTGGCTAACACCATAATTCAAAGGCATCAATTCTTTTTTGGTCTTTACTATTCATTGTCCAGCTTTCACATGCATATGAGGTGTTGAAAACACCATGGCTTGGGTCAAACGCACCTTAGTCCTCAAAGTAACATCTTTGCTTTTCAACACTTTAAAGAGGTCTTTTGCAGCAGATTTGCAATAAGTCGTTTGATTTCCTGACTGCTGCTTCCATGGGCGTTGATTGTGGACCAAGTAAAATGAAATCCTTGACAACTTCAATCTTTTCTCCGTTTATCATGATGTTGCTTATTGGTCCAGTTGTGAAGATTTTTTTTTCTTTATATTGAGGTGTGATCCACACTGAAGGCTGCGGTCTTTGATCTGCATCAGTAAGTGCTTCACGTCCTCTTCACTTTCTGCAAGCAAGGTTGTGTCATCTGCATAATGCAGGTTGTTAATGAGTCTTCCTCGAATCCTGGTGCCCCGTTCTTCTTCATAGAGTCCAGCTTTTCGGATTATTTGCTCAGCATACAGATTGAATAAGTATGGTGAAAGAATACAACCCTGATGCACAGCTTTCCTTATTTTAAACCACACAGTATCCTCTTGTTCTGTTCGAATGACTGCCCCTTTGTCTATGTACAGGTTCCTCATGAGCATAATTAAAAAAAAAAAAAAAAAAAACAAGTTATTCCTGTCAAGTTGATTCGGACTCATAGCGACACTATAGGACAGAGGAGGACTGTCCCATAGGATTTCCAAGCAGCAGGTGGTGGATTTGAACAGCTGACCTTTTGGTTAGCAGCCGAGCTCTTAACCACTGCACCATCAGGGCTCCAAACCCATTGCCGTTGAGTCGATTCCAACTTGTAGTGAATCTATAATTAAGTGGACTAGAATTCCCATTCTTTGCCATATTATCCATCATTTGTTATGATCCACAGTCCAGTGCCTTTTCATAGTCAATAAAACACAGGTAAACATCTGGAGCCTTGGTGGTGCAGTGGTTAAGAGCTCAGCTGCTAACCAAAAAGGTTGGCAGTCCAAATCCACCAGTTGCTCCTTGGAAACCCCATGAGGCAGTTCTATTCTGTCCTGTAGGGTTGCTATGAGTTGGAATGGGCTCGACAGCAGTGGGTTAAACATCTGGTATTGTCTGATTTCAACCAAGATCTGTATGACATCAGCAGTGATATCTTTTGTTCCACATCCTCTTTTGAATCCATCTTGAATTTCTGGCAGTTCCCTTTCGATGTGCTGCTACAACTGGTTTTGAATTATCTTCCACAAAATTTTACTTGCCTGTGGTATTAATGATGTTGTTTGATAATTTTCTCATTTGGTTGGATCACCTTTCTTTGTAATAGGCATAAATATGGATCTCTTCCAGTCAGTTGGCCAGGTAGCTGTCTTCCAAATTTCTGGACATAGATGAGTGAGTGCTTCCAGTGTTGCATCCATTTGTTGAAACATCTCAATTAATATTGCATCCATTCCTGGATCCTTGTTTTTCACCAGTGCCTTCAGTGCAGCTTGGACTTCTTCCATCAATACCATCGGTTCTTGATCATATACTCCCTTCTGAAATGGTTGCATGTCAACCAATTCTTTCTGTTACAGTGACCCTGTGTATTCCTTCCAACCTCTTTTGATGCTTCCTGGGTCATTCAATAGGTTGCTCATAGCAACTTTCAATATTACAACTCAAGGCTCCAATTTTTTCTTCGTTTCTCTCAGCTTGGGAAACTCTGAGAGTGTTCTTCCTCTTTGTTTTTCTAACTCCAGCTCTTTGCACATTTGGTTATAATACTTTGTCTTCTCAAGCCACCCTTTGTAATCTTCTTTTAAGGTCTTTTACGTCATCATTTCTTACATTTGCTTTAGCTACTCTGCATTCAGAGTTTCTTCTGACACCTATTTCAGTCTTTTCTTTCTTTCCTGTCTTTTTAACGACCTCTTGCTTTCTTCACGTACGCAGCCTTTGAGTTATTCCACAACTCATGTGTTCTTAGGTCATTGGTGTTCAGCGCACCAAATCTATTCTTGAGATGGTCTCTAAATTCAGGTGGGATGTACTCAAGGTCATACGTTGGCTCTTGTGGACTTGTTCTAATTTTCTTCAGCTTCAACTTGAACTTGCGTACGAGCAATTGATGATCTGTTCCGCAGTCAGCCCCTGGCCTCGTTGTGATTGATGACACTGAGCTTCTCTATCGTTTCTTTCCACAGATGTGATTGATTTGATTTCTGTATATTCCATCATTATTTTTGTTGTTGAAAAAAGGTACTTCGAACCGTCTTGCAAAATTGTATCATGCAATCTCTGGCGTCAATTTTCTCGTCTCTGTATTGGTGTTCTAGTCTGTCTTAGTCTCGAAGCTCCACGGAAACCTGTTCAGCATCACAGCAACATGCAAGCACCAAAGGCAGACAGACGGGTGGTGGCTGTGCAGGAGGTGCTTTGGCTGGAAATTGAATCCGGATCTCCTGTGTAGAAGGTGAGAATTATATTTCTGAACCACCACTTTCCCCAGAAGCAGGAGGGCCAAAAAAAAAAAAAAACAAAAAAACAAAAAAAACAAAAAAACCAAACCAAATCCACCAGCTATTCCTTGGAAACCCTATGGGGCAGTTCTACTCGGTCCTATAATCTTTACAGAAGCAGACGGCCACATCTTTCTCCTGAGGAGCCGCTGCTGGGTTTGAACTGTAGACTTTTCAGTTCGCAGCTGAGTGCTTAAACACTGTGCCACCAGGGATCCTTTAAGAATGTTAATACAGCATTATTTCTAACACCTCAAAGATTTTCACACATCAGATACATGAGTTGTTCTAGATTCTCATAATGCCATGCTACACAGCAATTAAAAAAACCCAAAAACCTGTTGTTGTCGAGGTGATTCCGACTTCTAGCTACCCTAAAGGAGGGAGTAGAACTGCTCCATAGGGTTTCCAAGGAGCAGCTGGTGGATTTGAACTGCTGGCCTTTTAGTTAGCAGTTAACCACTACGCCACCATGGTTTCCAAAGTAATCAGAATTAAGACATACACAGTGACAGCAAGCTTTCTAAAACCAGGATTTGGAGCAAACTACGCAAGCCACAAGAGAATACACACAGTATTATTTGGAGTTCCTAGGTGGCGCAAACGGTGAAGACGCTCAGCTGCTCACTGAAAGGTTGGCAGTTTGAGGCTACCCAGAGAAGCCTCGGAAGAAAGGCCTGGTGATCTACTTCCGAAAAATCAGCCACTGAAAACCGTATGGAGCACAGTTCTGCTCTGACATACGTGGGGGCACCATGAATCAGAAACAACTGGATGGCAAGTGGTTTTATTATTCCATTTACATGACACACTCAAAATCAGGCAGAACTAAACTATATCTCTTAGGAATGCATGCTTAGGCATTAAAAACACGTTTTAAAAAAAATAAAGTGATGACCCTAAACATCAGAATGACAATTGTCTGTGGGGTGGGAGGAGAAGGCTGTAGTTCCTGGGGTGTTTCATGTGGTGAGAGTCACTGAGAATGTTCTGTTCTTGATGTGCTTATTAAACAAGCACACTCACGATGGTATGGTTAATACTCCTATATATCCCTATACATTTATGTTTTCTGCCTTTTTCTGTATGTCTCTGTTTCACAGAGGCCCTGTGTGGTGCAAACATTTAATGCACTTGGCTGCTAACCGAAAGGTTGGAGGTTGTTCAAGTTTGCCCAGAGGTGCCTTGGAAGAAAGGTCTGGGGATCTACCGCTGAAAAATCAGCCACTGGAAGCCCTGTGGAGCACAGTTCTACTCTGACACACACACAGGGTTGCCATCAGTCAGAATCAACTCGACTGCAACTTTTGTTTGTTTCACACCCACACACAAGTCCAAAGAGTCCGGTTGTTCTTAGAGTTTAATCCCTGCTTGTCACATTTGTTTCTACCATCCACAGATCTGTGGTACTTTGGGAGGAGCCTTTGATCACCTTTGAAAGTAAACCCTAGAACCGTGTACCATCAAGATGTAATATCCCTGGTGGTGCAAACAGTTTGTGCTCAGATGGTAACCATATGGTTGGTAGTTCAAACCCACCCAGTGGCTCCTCGAGAGAAAGACCGTGCTCTGCTTCTCTAAAGATTTTTTTAAAAAAGGTTTAAAAACACCCGTTGCCATCGAGTCAATTCTGACTCTTAGCGACCCTATAGGACAGAGTAGAACTGCCCCATAGAATTTCCTAGGCTGTAACCTTTACAGAGGAGCCCTGGTGGCTCAGTGGTTAAGAGCTTGGCTGTTAACCAAAAGGTCGGCAGCTCAAATCCACGAGCCGCTCCTTGGAAACCCTATGGGACAGTTCAATTCTGTCTTATAGGGTCGTTATGAGTTGGAATAGAGTCGACAGCAACACGTTTTGGGGTTTAACCTTTGCAGAAGCAGACTGCTACCTCTTTCTCCTGAGGAGCGGTGCCGACCTTTCAGTTAGCAGCCCCGCATTTAACCACGGCACTGCCAGGGCTCCTTCCCGTAAAGATTACTGCCTAGAAAACCCTATGGAGCGGTTCTACTCTATCAAATGGGGTCTCCTAAGTCACAAATCAACAACCAAACCAGAATCAACCAGGAGACTCCAGATTATTCAGCAGCTGAGGGGTGTAAAATACTGACGTCACTCGGCACAGAGTCCCTCCTTCAGCCCAAACCCAGGATCAGCTCAGGCGTCGAGTGAAAAACCGTTCACTTGCAGAGTCTTGCAAAATGCCTTTCCAGCCCATTAGTTGGTTTGGAAACGAAACGAGAGAACTACCAGGTGAGTGGGCCCACATGTCCCAGCAGACACTCCCCTGCCCCCTTTTGTAAGAGCAGCTGACTCTAACCTCTGGCAACCTGACATTCTTTGCGTGAAAACATCTGATATTAAAGCAGATAGCTTTCACCTCCCCAGAAGTGGTATCACATGTTCCCCCGGCCTCTGTGGGTGTGAGCGTATCGCCACTTCATCACTGCCCGGAGGGAGCCCGCCACGTATACCAATTACCACGTATTGAAACCAGGACGCCTTCAGGGTCGTCGTGGGAAGTCAGTGATGGGCTTGCTGGATGGCTCGGACAGACACCCCAAAATACGTTCCAATACATGGAGTTAGCTTTGGCTTTTGGGTCTTTGCCTTTTCGAAACAACAACAACAAAACCAGCTTCAGGGGAGTCGACCCCGACTCCTGATGCCCCTACGTGTGTCAGAGTAGAACTGTGCTCCACAGGGTTTTCAAATGGCTTGTTTTTTGAAGTAGATAGCCAGGCCTTTCTTCCGAGGTGCCTCTGGGTGGGTTTGAACCTCTGACCTTTCAGTTAATAGCCCAGCGCTCAACTGTTTACACCAGCCAGGGTCTCCTTTTGCTTTCATTCCATCAGCTGACATGAGCCAGAAGTGATCAGCCGAAAAGGTGAGCCTCCCGCAGCTTTGGAAACTCAGTGCCGGCCCTCAAAAAACAGGAAGGAAGAAGCTATCTGGTCTGGGAGTTTACGGAGGATGAGAATGGCATCCTTCTTTGTGAGCACGCCGCTCGGGCCCCTTTGCTGCATACACATCAGGCGATTGATATTACAGGCAAATCCTCGGTGGGCCTGAGCTTTGTGAACACTGGACAGATCTCAACCTGGCTGTGATTTATGAGTGTTAGGAGGTCCCCGTCTTTGCCTTCCATCTCTTCCCAGCACCGCACATGTTTTCTTTCACCTGGGGTGAAAGAGCCTTATTCACATCAGATTGTCAGCCTTTTTTTTTTTTTTCCTTTGCATTCATTAAAAAAATCCTCAAGCATACCGAGTCCTCTAACCTGCAAGATTGTGTCTTGCTTCTGCTGTAGCTTCTCTCTTTCTACCGTGACAGACCCCTTTCCTGTGGCTGATTCTAGTGTGGCCAGAAGACCGTTCTCATCTGCAACGCTTCTGCCCGGGCAAGTAGATTTCAAGACACTGTGACTCTTTTTAAATGGGCAAGGCTGACTCAGGTGGGATCGTGAGGCTTAATTTTGGCATCCAAAGATATTAAAACACAGCTCCCAAGGGGGCTGAGGAGGGTTGCACAACTTCAGGATGTACTCAGTGCCGCTGAATTGTACATGTGGAATTGCTGAACGGATATGTGTTTTGCTGAGTATATTTTCAACAAAGATAAAAAATGAATTTAAAAACACCCACGCTTCCCCTTTATAAATAGCCACAGCGATGGACTCGAGCACACCAAGATCGTGGGGATGATTTCAGCAAACCACAGAGCCTGTTGCCATCGAGTCAATTCCGACTCATAGTCATAGTGACCCTGGAGGACAGAGTAGAACGGCCCCACAGGGTTTCCAAGGAGCAGCTGGTGGATTTGAACTGCCAGCCTTTCGGTTAGCAGCTGTAGCTCTTAACCACTGTGCCATCAGGGCTCTGTGCAAACTGCAGAGAAGTAAAAAATGTCAATCAGCAAAGACAATGTGATTTTACTCAGATTTGAAGGACCATGCTGTCTTCAGTTTGGGGTGTGAAAATGCCTTCTGTCTTGTGGAATGACACCGCTTATAAACGGGTTGTTGTTGTTAGTTGCAGTCGAGTCTGTGCCGACTCACGGGACTCCACGTACAGCAGAACAAAACACTGCCGAAGATCGCATGATGGTGCGTTGTCTCGTTGTGTTCTGTGTGGGGCCACCATGAGTCAGAGCCAAACTGATAGCAACTAACAACAACGTTTATATTTAATAATTACTTTGGAAGCCGTAATCTGTGAATATACTGTCTGTCCTACTGTGGTGGCCTGCGTGTTGCTGTGATGCTGGACGCTATGCCACTGGTGTTTCAAATACCAGCAGGGTCACTGATGGTGGACAAGTTTCAGTGGAGCTTCCAGACTAAGACAGACTAGGAAGAAAGGCCTGGTGATCTGCTTCTGAAAATCAGCCCATAAAAACTCTATGGATCACAACAGGACGTTATCCGATATAGTGCTGGAAGATGAGCTCCTGGGTTGGAAGGCACTCAAAACACACAGTGGCCTCAACAGTGGACTCGAGCAGACGAGCAATCGTGAAGACGGCACAGGACTGGGCAGTGTTTGTTCTGTCATGCGTGGGGTTGCCATGTGTCAGAGCAACCTGATGGCAACTAACAACACCCCGTTTGTAAGCAGCATCATTCCACAAGATAGAAGGCGTTTTCTCACCCCAAACGGAAGAGAGGATAGTCCCTCAGGTTGAGTAAAATCTCATTGCCTTTGCGGATTGATATTTTCTACATCTCTGTGGTTTGCTGAAAGCAGTCCAGGGGCCAACATCAGTGAGCTGCCGATGTAGATGAGGCCGGGAACGATTTGGTTCTGCAGTCGAAGAGGGTGGGGACTACGGAAGCAAGGAGGATGCCTGCTCTGAGCTCTCCTATAATGCAGATGGTCAATGGATTTAGGCTTAGATGTTTTCCTTAGATATTTAGGACCAGGTTAATCTCATGTGCGTTATAGTCCTAGCTGGACAGAAATATGGAACGCTGTATCCTGAATTTGCTATACTTAATGTGCTTATCCACCGCTTGTCAGTATGTTGCACTGTGGTGGCTTGCCTGTTGCTGTGATGCTGGAAGCTATGCCACTGGTATTTCAAATACCAACAGGGTCACCCATGGTGGACAGGTTTCAGCAGAGCTTCCAGACTAAGACAGACTAGGAAGAAAGGCCTGGTGATCTGCTTCTGAAAAATCAGCCAATGAAAACCCTATGGATCACAATAGAACATTGTCCTATATAGTGATGGAAGATGAGCCTCCTAGGTTGGGAGGAACTCAGAATACACAGTGGCTGCCACAAGGGACCAGAGCGTTATCGGTGACGGTGAAGAAGGCACAGTGTTTTGTTTTGTTGTATGTGGGGTTGCCGTGAGTTGGAACTGACTTGATCACAGCAGTGTACAGCAATAAAAAAACCACACGCAAGAGAACCAAGATGCACACCTAGTGAACATCATGTAAAGGATAAAAATCAACAGAGCCAGGGGCTTAGGGGAGGAAGGAAGGATGGGCAGGGGGAGCCTAGGACATCTTCAGGGCAGGGAGACTATGCTGTGGGACGCTATAATAGTGGATGCTTGACATGATGCATTTGTCAAAACCCACAGGACTGTACAGCACAGAGAGTAAAAACCCTCATGTAAACTGCAGGCTTCAGTTGGTAACAATGTATCATTGTTGGTTCATCAATGGTAACAAATGTACTCCCCTATTATGTTACTAAAAGGAGAAATTGTGGAGGGGAGATGGGGCATATGAGAACTCTTTGTGCTTTCTGTTCAATTTTTCTGTAAGCCTAAAACTACTCTAAAAAAATAGTCTGTTAATTAAAAATAAAGAAAAGGTTGAAGCTATCATTAAAAAAAAATAAAAATCAGCTGAATATTTGCCTCTGAGACCTAATTTACGCCAGTTTCTTCTTGTTTGTTTTGGTAACTCAGAAAGATTATATTGTTACTATCTTGGTTTGCAGCAGTCTTTGTGAAATAACCCTATTCCAGATAGGTACAATACGTTTTTATACAGAAACTTGAATATTACATTTTTAAAAGCATACACATGCACATATATAATTTTACATAAATGCATATAATGAATACGGTTTTTTCTATTGTGTGTGTGTCTGTGTTTGTAAAACTCAGTTTCTTAAAGAAGGAATCTATCGCTGAGAGCAGGAGTCCATGGATAGTGAAAATGGTTAAGAACTCAACTATTAACTGAAAGGTTGGTGGTTCAGACCCACCCAGAGGTGCCTCTGAAGACAGACCTGGTAATCTGCTTCTGAAAGGTCACAGCCTTGAAAACCCTAGAGAGCACATTTCTACTTTGCACACACGGGGCTGTCATGAGTCCGAATCAACTTGACATCAACTAACAACAATGGCTGATAGCACCTTATTACCTGGTGTCTTAGTTATCTAGTGCTGCTATAACAGAAATACCACAAGTGGATGGCTATAACAAACAGGAATTTATTCTCTCACAGTCTAGGAGGCTAGAAGTCTGAATTTAGGGCACCAGCTCCAGGGGGAGGCTTTCTCTCTCTGTCAGCTCTGGGGGAAGGTCCTTGTCATCAATCTTCCCCTCGTTGAGGAGCTTCTCAGTGCAGGAATCCTGAGTCCAAAGGAAGCGTGCTATTCTCCTGGCTCTTGTCGCTTGATGGTATGAGGTCCCCATGTCTCTCTGCTTGCTTCTCTCTTTTATATCTCAAAAGAGACTGGTTTACAACACAATCTAATCTTGCAGATTGAGTCCTGCCTCATTAACGTAACTGATGCTAATCCCACCTCAATAACATCATAGAGATAGGATTTACAACACATAGGAAAATCACAGCAGATGACAAAGTGTTGGACAATCACATGATACTAAGAATCATGGCCCAGCCAAATTGATACACATATTTTGGGGGGACACAATTCAATCCACAACATCTGGTAACCCCCAGGTAGAAGTGATTTTGCCGATAAGGATGAGCAAGTATTGTGGGATGAATAGAATTTTGCTGGGTCTGTTTCATTTTCTTCTTCAAACCAAGAAAGCCAGTGGGGTCACGGCAAACATGAATGAATTTTTGTGTACTCACAGCACATGAACACAGAAACTTAGGAAGTCTGGTGGGTTAAAATGGCCCCTCGTTGGTATTTCCAGCCTCTATTCCCCTTATGGGGCCCTGGTGGTACAGTGGTTAATCGTTCTGCTGCTAAGCAAAATGTCAGCAGTTCAAATCCACCAGCTGCTCCTGGAAACCCTATTGGGCAGTTCTGTTCTGTCCTAAAGGGTCGCTATGAGTTGGAATCAACTTGACGGCAATAAGTTTTGTTCTGTTTTTTTAATTCCCCTAGCGCAATGGTTAAGCGCTTGGCTGCTAACATATAGGTTGGTGGTTCGAACCCGCCTCATGGCTCTGTGGGAGAAAGACTTACCAATTTGCTCCCTTAAAGATTACAGCCTTGGAAACCCTATGGGGCGGTTCTACTCTGTCACATGAGGTCACGATGAGTTGGAGTCAACTGGATAGCACCTAACAACAACTAACAATATTCCCCATGATAGCTCTAAAGCCCCACACTGTTCCTTGGACTCGCTGGATGTGCTCCTTGCTGCCCCAGGCCCTTTGCACTGGCTGTTCTTTCCGCTTGGAGTGCTTGCTCTTCCCCAGCTATCCCCACGGCTCCTTTCTTGTCCTCCCTCCAGTCATTGCAGTCATTGCTCAATGTTACTTTCCTCGACTTGGGGTTGGAGGGGGGAAGGATGGAAGATTTCTACATGAAGACCCCCCCACCCTGGCACTCCCTACCCCCTCCCTTGCTTTATTACAGCCATAGGTGCCCTCCCATGGGGCAGCCATATATCTCACTTATGTCACTGACCAGTCCCTGGAGAAAGACATCATGCTTGATAAAGTGAGGGTCAGTGGAAAAAAGGAAGACCCTCAAAGAGATGGACTGACACAGTGGCTGCAACAACGGGCTCAAGCATAACAACAACTGTGAGGATGGAACAGGACTGGGCAACATTTTGTTCTGCTATATATGGAGTCAGTGTGTGTTGGAGCTGACTTCACAGTACCTGCAGTGCAGTGAATTACTAAATATGGTCCTTCTAGTCATAGTCTTTGTGACTCCCACACAATGATTGGGTGGGACTATGCAAAAAAAGGTGTTGGTGGCCCACCAAGGGGGTTGGACAGCTTGCTACTAATGCAAATAAAGTGTATGGAACCTGTGATGGTTAAGGTTATGTGTCCAATTGGCTGGGCCATGATTTTCAGTGGTTTGGCAGTTGTGTAATGATGCAGTCATCCTCCATTTTGTGATCTGATGTAATCGTCCTCCATTTTGTCATGTGTTGTAAATCCTAGTCTCTATGCCTCTGGTTATGGTCCCTTTGGGAATGAGTTGTCTGTTAATTAAGGTGGGATGTATCTTGAGTCACCGCCTTACTAGAGGGTATGACTGAAGCCACCACTCTTACCCCAGTCACCACCCTTGCCACCCTTATTCAAATCACACCCTTGCACCACCTTGCTCAAGTAAGGGGGGTTTCCTTGAGGGTATAGTCTGCATCCAATATATATGAATGCTCTGGCAAAGTTCTTTTTTGTTGCTCTGGATCCTGCATCTAGCTCATCATCATCTAACCTCCAGTTCTTGGAACTTGAGCCAGCAAGCAGCCTATTGTCTGACCTGATTCGCCAACTTCTGCAGCCTTGTGAACCAACAGCCCATTGTCTGACCTGCTGCTTTGGGTTGTCAGGCCCTGCAATCACATGAATCAGGAGAAGCCTCCAGCCTGAAGCCTGACCCACTGATTTAGGACTTGCCAGCCTCCACAATCACATGAGCCATTTCCTTGATGGTTCGTGAGTTCTGTGAGACATTGCAGTGAATTAGGAAACCCACAGATGGGAGGGAGAGTACTGAGGGGAGGGGCAATAGTTGATGTTAGAGATGATGGAGTGGAACAGCAGTGTCTTAGTCATCTACTGCTGCTATAACAGAAATACCACAAGTGGAGGGTGTCTCAGTCACCTAGTGCTGCTATAACAGAAATACCACAAGTGGATGTTGTCTCAGTCACCTAGTGCTGCTATAACAGAAATACCACAAGTGGATGGTGTCTCAGTCACCTAGTGCTGCTATAACAGAAATACCACAAGTGGATGTTGTCTCAGTCACCTAGTGCTGCTATAACAGAAATACCACAAGTGGATGGTGTCTCAGTCACCTAGTGCTGCTATAACAGAAATACCACAAGTGGATGTTGTCTCAGTCACCTAGTGCTGCTGTAACAGAACTACCACAAGTGGATGGTGTCTCAGTCACCTAGTGCTGCTATAACAGAAATACCACAAGTGGATGGTGTCTCAGTCACCTAGTGCTGCTATAACAGAAATACCACAAGTGGATGGTGTCTCAGTCACCTAGTGCTGCTATAACAGAAATACCACAAGTGGATGGTGTCTCAGTCACCTAGTGCTGCTATAACAGAAATACCACAAGTGGATGGTGTCTCAGTCACCTAGTGCTGCTATAACAGAAATACCACAAGTGGATGTTGTCTCAGTCACTCAGTGCTGCTGTAACAGAACTACCACAAGTGGATGGTGTCTTAGTCATCTAGTGCTGCTATAACAGAAAACACCACAAGTGAATGGTGTCTCAGTCACCTAGTGCTGCTGTAACAGAAATACCACAAGTGGATGGTGTCTCAGTCACCTAGTGCTGCTATAACAGAAATACCACAAGTGGATGTTGTCTCAGTCACCTAGTGCTGCTATAACAGAAATACCACAAGTGGATGGTGTCTCAGTCACCTAGTGCTGCTATAACAGAAATACCACAAGTGGATGTTGTCTCAGTCACTCAGTGCTGCTGTAACAGAACTACCACAAGTGGATGGTGTCTTAGTCATCTAGTGCTGCTATAACAGAAAACACCACAAGTGAATGGTGTCTCAGTCACCTAGTGCTGCTGTAACAGAAATACCACAAGTGGATGGTGTCTCAGTCACCTAGTGCTGCTATAACAGAAATACCACAAGTGGGTGGTGTCTCAGTCACTCAGTGCTGCTGTAACAGAACTACCACAAGTGGATGGTGTCTTAGTCATCTAGTGCTACTAACAGAAATACCACAAGTGGATGGTGTCTTGGTCATCTACTGCTGCTATAACAGAAAACACCACAAGTGGATGGTGTCTCAGTCACTTAGTGCAGCTGTAACAGAAACACCACAAGTGGATGGTGTCTCAGTCACCTAGTGCTGCTGTAACAGAAATACCACAAGTGGATGGTGTCTCAGTCACCTAGTGCTGCTATAACAGAAGTACCACAAGTGGATGGTGTCTCAGTCACCTAGTGCTGCTATAACAGAAATACCACAAGTGGATGTTGTCTCAGTCACTCAGTGCTGCTGTAACAGAACTACCACAAGTGGATGGTGTCTTAGTCATCTAGTGCTGCTATAACAGAAAACACCACAAGTGAATGGTGTCTCAGTCACCTAGTGCTGCTGTAACAGAAATACCACAAGTGGATGGTGTCTCAGTCACCTAGTGCTGCTATAACAGAAATACCACAAGTGGGTGGTGTCTCAGTCACTCAGTGCTGCTGTAACAGAACTACCACAAGTGGATGGTGTCTTAGTCATCTAGTGCTACTAACAGAAATACCACAAGTGGATGGTGTCTTGGTCATCTACTGCTGCTATAACAGAAAACACCACAAGTGGATGGTGTCTCAGTCACTTAGTGCAGCTGTAACAGAAACACCACAAGTGGATGGTGTCTCAGTCACCTAGTGCTGCTGTAACAGAAATACCACAAGTGGATGGTGTCTCAGTCACCTAGTGCTGCTGTAACAGAAACACCACAAGTGGATAGTGTCTTAGTCATCTAGTGCTACTATAACAGAAATACCACAAGTGGATGGCTTTAACAAACAGAAGCTTATTCTCTCACAGTCTAGGAGGCTAGAAGTCTGAATTCATGGTACCAGGTCCAGGGGAAGGCTTTCCCTCTCCGTCGGCTCTGGCGGAAGGTCCTTATCATCAATCTTCCCCTGGGTCTAGGAGCTTCTCAGCAAAGGGACCCCAGGTCCAAAAGATGCCCTCTGCTCCCGGTGCTTCTTTCTTGGTGGTAGGAAGTCCCTCTCCTCTTTCCTCAATTCTTTCTTTTATATCTCAGAGAGATTGACTCAAGATACAGCCTAATCCTGTAGACTGTGTCCTGCATCATTAACACAACTGCCTCTAATCCGGCCTCATTTAACATCATAGAGGGTAGACTTTACAACATATAGGGTAATCACATCAGATCACAAAATGGTGACCAACCATACAATACTGGCAATCATAACACACATTTCTGAGGGACACAATTTAATCCATAACAGGCAGTTTGGAAAAGCTGGACATTTGGGACATCTTTAACCTCTGCCTCATAAGAACCAGCTTTGTGATGATCCTTATAAAAGAAATTATTCACTCAGCACCTAACAACAATAATTTTAAAAAGTAATTTTAAATGTTTGTCAAAGAAACACACGTGCCATTTAAAAATTCCACTAGTACTATGCATTTATAAATTGAAAAATATTTTGTTTATTTGTTTATTTAATTGGGGTAGTGGCAGATTCATATACAGTTGTAAGAAATAATAAAGAGACATTCCCTGTGCACTTTGCCCCAAAAACCCATTGCTGTTGAGTCGATTCTGACTCAGTGATCCTATAGGACAGAGTAGAACTGCCCCATAGGGTTTCCAAGGAGTGGCTGGTGGATTTGAACTGCTGACCTTTTTAGTTAGCAGCCAAATGCTTAACCACTGTGCCATCAGGTCCCACAATATGCCCAGTAACTGGTTAAACAGGATAGAAAGAACCAGGTGTGGGGTTTTGAGTTGAGTGGGTGTTGTGATCAGCTCTTTGATCAGGGAATATTTTTCCATGAAATCAGCCAATTCTTAGGCCTCTAAACCAGTTGGCATGGAGTTGACTCAGACTCCTGGTGACCCCATGTGTGTCAGAGTAGAGCTGTGCTCCACAGGGTTTTCCAGGGCTGATTTTCGGGAAGTAAATCAACAAGGGTTATTTTGCATTCCAATGTTCAAGGGTGGGTCCAAACTCAGAGGCCTGGGGGGAGGAGAGAAGCTGAATGGAAGTGTAGTTCAAAAGCGTTTGTTCCCCTTGATGGGGGGACATGCAGTTCAGCTAATTATGAGGGAAGCCAAGAGTGGGATTTGGGGACCTGTGTGGCCTTGTCCTGGGTCAACAAGGGGATATCTGGGCATCTTACCTGAGCCACGCAGGGGAGGGGGCTCTTTGCTGTAAGCCGAGTCCCAGGACACACTGATTAATGATCAGTGATTTCTAGGCTCACAGGGCTAAGGTGAAGTTCCGCCTGCTCAACAATTTGCACTGCCTCTGTTTCCTCCTCCTTCCCTTCTGCACGTGGTCACTTTTGGTCTTTGTCCTCCAGACTGGATGCTGTCCTCCAACACCTGGTGACCCTGAGAGTGTAAGAAGGTTCCTGGAAGGTCAAGAGTACTGGGGCAGCTTGTTGTCTGGGGGGAGAGGGGGTGCTGCTCCAAAGGGGAGCAGGCAGGAGCAGCTCTGGGGGAGCTCCCAAACATGGGGCCACTTGGTTTTTTGGAGGGTGTATAGCTCTGTGGTTAAAGCGCTTGGCTGCTAACCGAAAGGTCAGCAGTTCGAATCCACCAGCTGCTACGCAGGAGAAAGATGTGGTGGTCTGGTTCCATAAAGATGTATAGTCTTGGAAACCCTGTAGGGCAGTTCTACTCTGTTCTATTGGGTCACCATGAGTTGGAATTCACTCGACGCAATGGGTTTGGTTTTTTGGTTTATTGGTGCCCAAAAGAGCCCTGGTGGTGCAATGGTTAAGCACTCGGCTGCTAATCAAAAGGCCGGCAGTTAGAACTCACCCAGAGGCTCCACAAGAGAAAAGACCTGGTGATCTGCTCCTGTAAAAATTATAACCTAGGAAACCCTATGGGGCAGTTCTACTCTGTCCTACAGTGTCACTATGAGTCAGAATAGACTTGATGGCACGCAACCACAACAACATGAATGTCCACGGAAGCAGGAGTCAAGAAATCAAACAACGTATTACGTTGGGCAAATCTGCTGCAAAAGACCTCTTTGAAGTATTAAAAAGCAAAGATGTCACTTTGAGGACTAAGGTGCACCTGACCCAAGCCATGGTGTTTTCAATCACATTATCTGCATGTGAAAACTGGACAACAAATAAGGAAGACCCAAGAAGAATTGACACATTTGAATTGTGGTGCTGGAGAAGAATATTGAATGTACCATGGACTTCCAGAACCATGAACAAATCTTAGAAGAAGTAGGGCTGGAATGCTCCTTAGAAGCGAGGATGGTGAGACTTCAGCCTCACTTGATTTGGACATGTCATGGAAGCGCTGGAAAAGGGCATTGTGCTTGGTAAAGTAGAGGTCAGCAAAGATGAGGGGAACCCTCCAGGAGATAGACTGACATAGTGGCTGTGGCAATGGGCTCAAACATACCAGCAATCACAGAGACAGTGTAGGACCGGGCAGCATTTCCTTCTGTTGTACGTAAGGTCACTGTGAGTCTGAGCTGACTTGACAACAAGTCACAAAAACGAGCGTCCTGTGACCACTGTGACAAAATACCACACACTAGGGGACTCACGGGGTCCTGATAGCGCAGTGGTTACGAGCTCGGCTGCTAACTCAAAAGGTTGGCAGTTTGAATCCACCAAGTGCTCCTTGGAAACCCTACGGGACAGTTTTACTCTGTCCTGTAGGGTTGCTATGCATTGGAATGGACTTGATGGCAATGGTTTATTAGGGGGGACTTACAACAACAGAAATGTACTCTCTCACAGTTTTTGAGGCCACAAGTCCAAAATCCAGGTGTGGGCGGGGCTGCCCTCCCGCCAGAGGCTCTACAAGAGGGTCTTGCCTTGTCTCTTCCAGCTCCTGGTGGCTCCAGGCGTTCCGGATGCAAGCAGTATCTACCTTTACCTTGTCATGGCCTTTTCCTCTTCTGCCTTCTCCTCTCTGTGTTTCTGTGTGCAAACTCTCCTTTTCCTGTAAAGATACAAGCTATTGGATTAGGACCCGCCTCACTCCAGTATGACTCATCGTAGCTCGATCCCATCTCCAAAGACCCTACTTCCGAATAAGTTTACGTTCACAGCTACTGGGGGTTAGGGCTTGAACACAGTTTGGGGCATGAATTGTGCCCCACAACAAAGGGGTACCTCCAGAGTCCCCATGTGGAGGTGGCAGATGTTTGATTCGCAGTATTCTCAGAGCCTGAGACTTGGGGGTGAGTGGCGGTTTCACTGTTCAGGATGTGGACTTGTTTCATCCATCCACGTTGATGGGGCATCTCTCCCTGCCTTAGGGGTCTAGGGTCTAGGGTGTGAAAGTTCTCTGCTATCCACCCCCAACCCTGCATGGAATGGGCAGGGTCTTGCATGTCTAATGGATCTATCATCCCCTCTTCTCAGCCCACTGCCAGCCACCCTCCCCATCCTGGGTCTCCACCCCTGGTTAACCTTTCTGCTGGCTTTGGGTCTAGCTTTCTCAGCCTGCTTGCCTCTTTGCCCAGAATACATCTTCCAGAAATGTGGCTGCAGCTTCAAGTCAGTGGTCCTGGTGGGCTTCCCTTTTGAATTCCTTTCCACTCATCCTACTGGGATTGTCGTAGGGACAGAGCAAACACCTGCCTCATAGCTGCCAGTTTAGCAGAGTCTCCTCTACTCAGTCCTGGCAAATAGTCCCCTAGCCCTGCCAAGGGTACCTCTGGGCACCCTGAGCTCCTCGCCTGGCTGGGCACCTACGTGAGAATTGCCGACGTGGAGTGGCCTCAGGGGGGACCGATTCCGATTCCTTAGAAGGGAGTGACTCAGAGTGCCAGACCAGGCTTTGTGAAGGAAGGTGGGCTTGTTCTGGCCAGGAGGGAAAGTTACCCCCTGGGAGCGTGGGGAGGGTGTCTGCTTTGTTGTATTTGTGCATAGGTAAAAGGGGATCTTTGTGGTTCCTTCTGGGGGTGGGGTGTGTCTTGGTTATCTAGTGCTGCTGTAACAGGTGGATGACTTTAACAGTCTAAGAGGCTAGAAGTCCAAATTCAGGGTGCCAGCTCCAGGGGAAGGCTTTCTTTCTCTGTCAGCTCTGGGGAAAACTTGTCAGGGGAAAACTTGTCAGTGGAAAGCTTGGAAGACTTGTCAGTGACCATAGCATCCATGTCCCTCCTACTACAGACAAGGACACTGAGACCCAGGCAGCTGATGGGTGGCTGATGGGTGGATAATGTTGGTGGTGGTTGTGATCAGGGTGATAGCGGTGATGATAACCGTGGTGATGATGAGGGTGGTGCTGATGATGGTGGTGATGATAGTTATCTTAGTCATCTACTGCTGCCATAACAGAAATCCCACAAGGGGATGGCTTTAACAAAGAGACATTTATTCTCTCACAGTCTAGAAGGCTACAAGTCCAAATTCAGGGTGCCAGTTCCAGGGGAACGCTTTTTCTCTGTCAGATCTGGAGGAAGGTCCTTGTCATCAAGCTTCCCCTGGTCTAGGAGATTCTCAGCACAGGGAACCTGGGTCCAAAGGATGTGTTCTGCTCCTAGCTCTTCTTGCTTGATGGTAATGAGGTCCTTCTCCTCTCTGCTTGTTTCTCTCTCTTTTTATCTCTCAAAAGAGATTGACTCAAGATACAACCTAATCCTGTAGATTATGTCCTCCCTCATTAAAATAACTGCCTCTAATCTTGCCTCATTAAATAATGGTCAGCTCACTCCCAAATAGGATCATAACCACAGGCATAGAGGCTAGGATTTACAACACTTAGGATAATTACATCAGATCACAAAAAGGCAGACAACCACACCATACTGGAAATCATGACCTAGCCAATCTGATACATACTTTGGGGAGACACAATTCAATCCATGACAAGGGGAAAACCTGTTATTTTCTGTTTGATACATCTCTGCATTTTTTAGATTTGCTCCCATGATAATGCATCCATTTATAATCAGAAAATTAGTCCATAAACCAATGAAGAAATGAAAACAAATCGACCCAAAAATGAGTGAAACTGTAAGATGAGAAGCCATTTAGACAGAGGGCTTCCAAGGGGATCAGGCTGGCGGGTGGAGACTTACAACAGAGATGGGGACTTGCCAGTGCAACCGTGTCATGGCAGAGATCCCTCCTTCATTAAACACCGGGCTTGAGAGCAGAAAAGGGACTGATCGCTCATGACATTGGAGGTGCCTTTCTGCCGCTTGGTGCCTCACCCCTGCCAAGTTGGGTGGTATGTATCCAGGAAGAGTCTCCCAAAGTCTACTTCTCCCCTCTGTCCAGTGACAGGATATTTTAATTAGCGTGCGAGTGGTGAAGGGTGCATAGGACTCCGTTGGAGTAGACGGCAGACCTCCAGTTCTGGGAAGGATCATGTGGTTTTGTGTTACCATTGCCGTCATCATCACCATCACTATTATCATGGATTGAACTGTGTCCCCCAAAAATATGTGTAGCAATTTGGCTAGACCATGATTCCCAGTACTGTGTGATTGTCCACCATTTTTAACATCTGATGGGATTTTCCTGTGCGCTGTAAATCCTATCACTATGATGTTAATGAGATGAATTAGCAGCAGTTACATTGATATCTACAAGATTAGATTGTGTCTTAACTCAATCTCTTTTGAGATATGAAAGAGAGAAGCGAGCAGAAAGAGAGGGGGACCTCCTACCACCAAGAAAGCAGAGCCAGGAGCGGAGCACATCCTTTGGACCCAGGGTCCCTGTGCTGAGAATCTCCTAGACCAGGGGAAGCTTGATGACAAGGACCTTCCTCCAGAGCCGACGGAGAAAGCGTTCCCCTGGAGCTGGCATCCTGAATTTGGACTTGTAGCCTTCTAGACTGTGAGAGAATAAATGTCTCTTTGTTAAAGCCATCCCCTTGTGGGATTTCTGTTATAGCAGCAGTAGATGACTAAGACAACTATCCTCACCACCATCGTCAGCACCACCCTCATCATCACCACGGTTATCATCACCACTATCACCCTCATCACGACCACCACCAACATTATCCACCCGTCAGCCACCCATCAGCTGCCTGGGTCTCAGTGTCCTTGTCTGTAGTAGGAGGGACATGGATGCTATGGTCACTGACAAGTCTTCCAACCTAAAATTCTAGGTGTTATTCATAACAGCCCCAAATTGGAAGCAACCAACATGTCTTTCAACAGTTGGACAGATAAACGAAATGAGGTCCATCCGCACAATGGAGTATTAGTCAGCTGTAAAAAGGAAGGAAGCCCTGATGCATGCTACACCTTGGATGTATCTTGAAAACATTATGCTGAGTGAAATAAATCAGTCACAAAAGGGCAAATATTGTATGACCCCATTTATGTGAAATATCCAGAGCAGGCAAGTACATAGAGATCATAGTAGGTTAAGGTTACCAGGGGCTAGAGGGAAAGAGAAAAAAAAAAAAAGTCAATTTAGTGGGGACTGACAACAGTCAACGTTCAGCCAGGGCCTTACCAAAGCCCATTGCGGTGAAGTCGATTCCCACTCATAGTGACCCCATAGGACAGGGTAGAATTGCCCCGTAGGGCTCCCAAGGCTGTACTCTTTAGGCAAGCGGACTGCCACATCTTTCTCCCACAGGGTGGCTGGTGGATTCCAATCGCTGACCTTTTAGAGGGCTTAACCACTGTGCCGCCAGGGCTCCGTAAACCAGGGCCTTGGATTAAAAAAGAAGGAAAGAGAAAGGACGCCCTTTGGAGCCAGATCCTGGGGTTTCGGTGCCTGCGTGTGTCTGAGTCGTTTGGTCGTTCACTCAACTCAAACCCTCCTTCGTGAAACAGGAGTAAGAATCCTATCTGCCTTACCGGGTTGCTCTGAGGACTGCAAGAGGTGGTGTAGACGGCGGCGGTAATTGTGCATCCCCCCGCCCACAATTAATTCCAGAAGGGAGGGCAGCGCTGTGGCCGCAGAGCCGCCTCTCCCCGGAGGCCCCTAGGCAGGTGCTGTCGAGCGCGCCCAGCGCCTTTTCTACGAAGAAGGTAAACGCGCAAAGAGCCGAACCTGGCTATCAGAATAGATCATCCTCACACTGGCGAGAGAATGTTGGGGTCCCATTTTTGATCAACGGTGACTCCCGTGCCGGTTCGGCCCCCCTGTACTTCCCAAAACTGGTACTTCCACTGGAGTCCCCACCCGGCCTGCGTTCGCAGCGCGCCGCGCGGCGGCCTGCACCCCGCGGACGCGCGCGGATGGAGGCGCCCTTATGAAAAAAAGATATGTTTGTGGTTGGGGTGGTAATCCTTTGTTTTCTCTGTAATCCGTCAAGCGGCGTGTCGGGCTGACAGCCCCCAAACAGCGGTTTTGAACACCTCTTTATCTGACAGCTTCATGCATCATAAAGTAGCAAATAGAGTTAAATCAAAGTCTACGTACGCGCTGTCGGCTTGGCGAGGTAGGCAGGCGCGCTTGTGTCTTTATCCGGCGGTGACAGTTCTTTTTAACTGGCATTAAACTGGGGAGGGCGGGGGAGCCGGGCGGGACTGGAGTTCCCTGCTTTTCCCGAAGGCACATGAGTGTGTAACCGTGTGTCCCTGTGTCCCCCTGCCCATGACATCTGCGTGTCCCTTTGTCCTCCAGCACACGATGCAAACCCAGGGCGCCCTACAACATGGGTGTCATTCGCTGAAGGAGAGAGGCCCCAGCCCACGCCAACCATCCTACACACATGCTTCAATAATCCCGACTTGTGTTTAATATCTGCGGAAAAGATGGAGAAAGCCGCCTTAAACAATGGAATATTGTCCATCTGGAGCAGGCCAGATTCTGTGAATTACGGTGATGGATAACAGGTGTACCCACAGCGCGACCTGCGCTCACAGGGCAACCTGTTCCTGTTCTCCTTAAAGAAACAGGACATGGGGTGGGGCGGGGGCGGGGAGGAGAAAGACGGGAGGGAGGAGGAATTCCAGCGTTCCCTTGTGTTAACTTTGGGACTAGCTTGCTGTGGGAGAAACCGTTTGCCCAGATAGTTTGGAAACCAAACAGAGATGCTTCTACCTGCTTGTCCCTGTCATTGCAGTGAAGGCGGCGTCGTTGGAAGCTCTTGATAATCATTCACAAATATTTTTAAGTGCCGGAAGTTTATTGAATATTTAATCGGTAGGGAAGCCTTCAAAAAGCAGTGTTCTTTAACAAAGAAGTTCCGCTGCTCTTCGGTGCTCTGTTTTTCCTCACAAGGGTGTGGGAGAGAGAGATGAGCGTGTTCTTCTGAGGTTTGCATTCCACAAAAGCCTGCTTATTTCTAAGCACTTTAGAGCAAGAGTTGGATCATAAAATAATCTACCGGCAAGCAATGTTCACATCGGGTTCTGGAAAGGCGGATTTTCACCTCCTGTGTTTCTGGAAGGAGTGGGAACTGCTGGAACGGTCTAGGTTACAGAGCATGTTGCTTCAGGGAAGGAAGGGAAGAAGCTTGTTTATTGAGTCAATTTGTTCTAGGTGATGTCCAGAGAAGATGGGTTTGGGGAAGAGAGAGGTACCCAGTTGTGATGGCAAATGTTATGTGTCAACTTGGCTAGGCTGGGATTCCCAGTACTGTGTGGTTGTCCTCCATTTTGTGATATTATGTAATTGTCTTCCATTTCATGGGTTGTAAATCCTAATCTCTATATGTTGATGAGGCAGCATTAGTGTGGGGTACGTCTTGAGTCACGCCTTACTCAAGTCACACCCTTACTCGGATGTAGGGGAAGTTTCCTTGGGGGTGTGACCTGTATCCAGTATATATATTAACGCTCTGGCAAGGCTCTCCTTTTGCCCTGGATCCTGCATCTGGCTCGTCATCAACTAACCTCTAGTTCTTGGGGCTGGAGACTGTCTCCTGACATGACAGTTCTGGGATTCATTAGCTTCTGCAGCCCAGTGAGCCAGCTGCCTGCCCCTGACCTGCCAGTCGTGGGATTCACCAGCCCCTGCAACTATGTGAGTCAGAAGAAGCCCCCAGCCTGATGCCTGACCCATGGATTTGGGACTTGCCAGCCCAAATGGCACAACCGTGTGAACCATTTCCTTGAGATAAATCTCTCTCTATATGCTTCGTTGGTTTTGCTTCTCTAGAGAAACCAGCCTACAACACCAGCAGGTGTGGTTCTATCTGTACACCAGTTGCTGTTGGCTCAACTCTGACTCACGGCACTCCCATGTGTGTCAGAATAGACCTGTGCTCCATAGGGTTTTCAATGGCTGATTTTTTGAAAGTAGATTGCCAGGCCTTTCTTCTGAGGTGCCTCTGGGCAAACTCAAACCTCCAACCTTTGGGTTAGCAATTGAGTGTGTTAACCAACTGCACCACCCAGAGACTCTTAAAAACCAGTTGCAGTTGCATTGACCCAACTCTTGGTGACCCCATGTGTGTCAGGGCAGAACCATGCTCCGTAGGGTTTTCAATAGCTGAGTTTTTGGAAGTAGATTGCCAGGCCTTTCTTCCCAGGCACCTCTGAGTGAGCTCTAACCTCCAACTTTTTGGTGAGCAGCCGAGCTCTTCAACCGTTTGCACCAGCCAGGGGCTTTCTTTTTTAAGCTACGTGAGTGGCCTTGTTTTTGCTCTACTCTTGAGGTTTCTCTCATGTAGGAAACCCTGGTGATGCAGTGGTTAAGAGCTAAGCTGCTAACCAAAAGGTCAGCAGTTCGAATTCACCAGGCACTCCTTGAAAACCCTATTGGGCAGTTCAACTCTGTCCTATAGGGTCACCATGAGTCAGAATTGATTGGAGGGCAAAGGGTTTAGGTTTTCTTAGGGGGAGGGGCTCCTGCACACCAACACTCCTTTTACTCAAGGTTCCGGTGGATGTTCTAGCTTTTGCAGGACCAGGGTCTCACTGTGAGAAAAGTATTTTTAGTTTTTTTTTTAATTTTTTTTTTATTGTGCTTTGAGTGAAAGTTTACAGCTCAAGTTAATTTCTCATTCAAAAATTTATACGCAAATTATAAAAAAAATTATACACATATTATTTTGTGACATTAGCTGCAATCCCTACAATGTGACAGCACACTCCCCCATTCCACCCCTGAAGACGAATATTTTTCATAGCCCACCACTGTGACAGGAATTCTGCTGCCGGCTTTCAGTTTTTTAGAGGTGTTTTTTTAGTCCACACCTCGTGGAACGGTGAGCTATGTTTCCACTTTGACTTACTGGGAAAAATAGTATTTTTCTTCCCCGAGTCTAAGAAAGAGCAGGTTTGGAGTCCCTGATGGAACAAGAGGAAGGTGGGGTGCAGAACTTAAATTCTAGTAAAAAGACCAGACAGACTTAATGGTCTGACTGAGACTGGAGGATCCCTGGAAAGCATGGCCCCCAGACTCTCTGTCAGCCCAGAACTAAAACAATTTCCAAGGCCAACTCTTCAGACAGGGATGGGACTGGACTGTGGGACATAAAGTGATAGTCGTGAAGAGTGTGCCTCTTAGCTCGAGTAGTTCTATGAGACTAAATGGGCAGCTTCTGTCTGGAACTGAGATGGCAGGGCAGAAAGGGACAGGAGCCGGCTGAATGGACATTGAAATAAGGGGTGGAAAGGAGTGTGCTGTCACAGTATAGGGAGAGCAATTAGGGTCACATAACAATGTATGTATAAATCTTTGTATGAGAGAATAACTTGAATTGTAAACTTTCACTTATACTACAAAGACAAACAAAAAATAAATAAAATCTCAAAAAAGGGGGAAAAAAAGAGAGACAGCAGGTTTGGCTGGCTCTCTGGGTAGAGCGCTGGGGGGAGGCTGGATCCCTGACCCCAGGCCACTGCCGGGTGTTTAAATACTGAGGCTAGGTCCCCTGGTGTTTGCATACCCATTGGCCTGTGATTTGCATGAGGAGGCCTGGAAATCCCCCAGTGCCAACTGCAGAGAAATTTACTAACGGGTCCTGAGGGATCAGGCGCAGAGAGCTCAATGGGACCAGCTGTTTTCAGCTCCTTGAGGACAAAGATGAAAATTAAATTAAATGGAAAAACAAAATTTGCGACATTAAGTGTAGCAGGAATGAAGCAGGTTATACACAAGGCAAATTACAAGGTACAAAGAGGGGATGAGCCAGGTGAGCCCCCTCCCCCAACCTCCTCCACCCACTCACCAAGGGTGGTGGAGACTTCATGCTGAAAAGGGTTCTCCTCTGTCTGGCATTATCTTACCATATTCAAGAAACGGCTTCAGAATCGTAATGCCAGTATTACCACCTGGTGATTTCTTTGTGACACCTCTTTTTTGCCCTTAGCTTATACCCTATCAAGAGTGCCTGGCTGTGGTGACTTGACTGTATTCGGTTTGACTGGATTGGATTAGATTAGATTAGATTTTACTTCATTTTGCCTTACTTAAGTGAGGCTATCTGGTCTACCTTCCCTTGGTGAGTCTTCATTTCAGGTTGGGCTGCTTCGTGTGGACTTCTCAAACATCACCATGGGCTGTCAGACCTGGATGTGCTGGTTTGGAAGCTTATCCTCTGCTCATCCGGTTACTAGAGGGTTTATCAGAAGTTCAGTTTTATCCGCGGAGTTCTCTCCTTTTCATCCCTTCTCGTTTGGACACCAGGAGGGAACGGGCCACGTCATCGTGGATGGAGACACCTCCCATGAGCACTTCCCACAGTGCCTTTTGCTTTCTTCTGTTTTCAGCATCATCATACTCATCATCACCAGTCTCCATCAGCACCATCATCATCATCATCTTTATCATCTTCATCATCATCATCATCATCATCATCTTCATCATCATCTTCATCATCATCATCATCTTCATCATCATCATCATCATCATCTTCATCATCATCATCATCTTCATCATCATCATCTTCATCATCTTCATCATCATCATCATCATCATCTTCATCATCATCATCATCATCATCTTCATCATCATCTTCATCTTCATCATCTTCATCTTCATCATCATCTTCATCTTCATCATCATCATCATCTTCATCTTCATCATCATCATCTTCATCATCATCATCATCTTCATCTTCATCATCATCTTCTTCATCATCATCATCTTCATCATCATCTTCATCATCATCATCTTCATCATCATCTTCATCATTATCATCATCATCATCATCATCTTCATCATCATCATCATCATCATCATCTTCATCATCATCATCATCTTCATCTTCATCTTCATCATCATCTTCATCTTCATCATCATCATCTTCATCATTATCATAATCATCTTCATCATCATCATAATCATCTTCATCATCATCTTCATCATCATCATTTTCATCATCTTCATCATCATCATCTTCATCATCATCATAATCATCTTCATCATCATCTTCTTCATCATCATCTTCATCATCATCATCTTCATCATCATCATAATCATCTTCATCATCATCATCTTCATCTTCATCATCATCACCTTCATCCTCATCATTGGCAGCAGCCCCCCTATTCTCACCATCACTATAGTTGTCAACATCATCACTGATGTCACCCTCACCACCACCACCACCACCATCACCATCACGTTTAATCAGGGAGACCAAAGAGGCTAAAGAGATGAAGAGACTGAATCGGAAAGCCACGCCAGAGACCCCAAGAAGGGAGACACGTTTCTGAGGAAGGGAAGGTGGAGAGACATTGCTGTGGAGTCAGCTGGTGAGGACACAGAGGATCGGGGGTGACCCTGACTCAGGGAAGACCTGGGGGCTGCCAGGACTGGGATATCTCCTCCCTGACATCACATCTCCTGTAAGTGTCCTCCACAGTTGGCTCTGTCTCCTTTAACACGCACCTCCAGTCTCTGGGAGTGTGAACCGAGCCCGCCCTTGGCTCTCACAATGAGCCTCAGTAATGTCCAGTTCCTAGCTGAATCCGGTCCTGCCTCCCACATCTGTGTCCTGCCCCAGCCCCACCTCACCACTCTCCTACACCCAGACCTGCTACCTCGGTGGTCTTTGGGATGCAGTAAGCAGACCTCTGGGACATACAAAGACATTCCAAGGGGTACATGGGCATGGAGAGTTGGCAGAGAATCCGTTTGCAGGTCTTCATCCTCCAGAGTGCATGCTGGTTCCAGTTTCCACCAGCCTTTGGAAAACCTGGCGGAACAGTGGTTAAGAGCTACAGCTGCTAAACAAAAGGTCAGCAGCTCGGATCCACCAGGCGCTCCTCGGAAGCCCCACGGGGCAGTTCTACTCTGTCCTATAGGGTCACTATGAGTCGGAATAGACTTGAAAGCAAAGGGTTTGGTTTTGTTGTTTTCACCAGTTGCCCTCTCCAGCTTCGTAAGCAAAGACTGTACCTCACCCATCTGAGATCCTGCAGGGTGCCTGGCCCCAGGGTGGAAAAGCCTCAGGGACACCAAGTCAAGAAATGGTTCAAAGTATCGGGGAGTGTGTTGAGAAGTTCTCTGACCCCAGTGACTGGATGCCGAGTCCTTCTGTATGTCAGATGGTTTTAGATTCCCTGCTTTCAACGGGTCTGAGCCAGGTCTCAGCGTTAGATCTTGACAGATAGTATTTTGTGATAAAACGCTCTGGGATTTCTGGCATGTAATGTGAAATGAGCTCAATGAATCCAACAATGTTACTATGGGAAACAGCCTTCCATTCCCAGATACTAATTTTTGGATTCACGCTTTCTCAGTGTTTACATTTAAAAAATGGAAAAAAAGTGCACAATTGATGCTCACCCCTGCTTTAGACTAGTAATGAGCCACATTCTTTCATGGGTGTGAGAAGTAATTGAGAAGGAAGTCCAGCACATCATTGATAAAACTTTCTTTTATGTTTAATAATTAATTATCAAGATTCATATGCGGGTTATTTTAATCAACTATGTATTAATAATAAATGTAATGTTAACTTAATAAAAATTAACAAAACATTTCATTGGATACATTTTATCCCTTTTTTTATCCAAGTAAAATTTACCATTTTAACTGTTCTGAAAAAGGAGCCCTGGTGGTGCAGTGGTTAAAGCACTTGGCTGCTAAACCCAGAGGTTGGCTGTTCAAACCCACCAGCTGCTCCACTGGAAAAAGATGTGGCAATCTGCTTCTGTAAAGATTACAACCTTGGAAACTCTATGAGGCAGTTCTATCCTATCCTATAGGGTCACTAGGAACCGGAATCAACTAGATTGCAGTGGGTGGGTTTAACTATTTGAAGGGTACAATTCAGTGGTATTTAATACATTGACAATGTTGTCCAACCATCACCACTGTTTAGTTCAGAACGTTCTCATCACCCCCAAAAGGAAACCTTGTACCCGTTAGCAGTCACTCCTTGTCATGGATTGAATTGTGTCCCCCAAAAATATGTGTATCAATTTGGCTAGGCCATGATTCCCAGAATTGTATGATTGTCCAACATTTTGTCATCTGATGTGATTTTCCTATGTGTTGTAAATCCTGTCTCTGTGATGTTAAAGAGATGGGATTAGTGGCAGTTATGTTAATGAGGCAGGACTCAATTTACAAGATTATATTGTGTTTTAAGCCAATCTCTTTTGAGATATAAAAGAGAGAAGCGAGCAGAGAGACCTGGGGACCTCCTACCACTAAGAAACGAGAGCCAGGAGAACAGTGCTGCCTTTGGACCCTGGGTCCCTGTGCTGAGAAGCTCCTCGACCAGGGGAAGATTGATGACAAGGACCTTCCTCCAGAGCTGACAGAGAGAGAAAGCCTTCTCCCTGGAGCTGATGCCTTGAATTTGGACTTGTAGCCTACTAGACTGTAAGAGAATATGTAGTAGCACTAGGTGACCAAGACACTCCTCATTCCCCCAACCCTCCAGCCCCTGGCAACCACCAATCTGCTTTCTGTCTCTATGAGTTTGTCTGTTCTGGACATTTCGTATAAATGAAATTATACAATATGTGCCCTTTTATGTCTGTCTTCTTTCAATGAGCATAAAGTTTTCAAGATTCATCCAGGTTTTAGAACGTATCAGGACTGCATTCCTTTTACATTTCCACTGGGGCCCTGGTGGCACAGTGGAGAAGAGGTCAGCTGCTAACCAAAAGATCAGCAGTTCGAATCCAGCAGCCACTCATTGGAAACCCTATGAGGAAGTTCTACTCTGTCCTACAGGGTTGCTATGAGTCGGAATTGACTCAACGCCAACAGGTTTGGTTTTTGGTTTTAATATTCCTTTGTATGGGTATACCACTGTCTTTGGTATCTAGTGCTGCTATAATGGAAATACCACAAATGGATGGCTTCAACAAAGAGAAATTTATTCTCTCACAGTCTAGGAGGCTAGAAGTCCGAATACAGGGCGCCAGCTCCAGGGGAAGGCTTTCTCTCTGTCAGCTCTGGAGGAAGGTCCTCGTCATCAATCTTCTGCTGGTCTAGGAGCTTCTCAGCACAGGGACAAAGGGCGCACTCTGCTCCTGACACTGTTTTCTTGGTTGTATGAGATCCCCCTGTCTCTCTGCTCACTTCTGTCTTTCATATCTCAAAAGAGATTGGCTTAAGACACAACCTAGGGGGCTCATATTCCAGCACTGTATCAGACACTGTTCTGTCGTGATCCATACAGTTCTCACTGGCTGATTTTCAGAAGTAGATTGCCTGGCCTTTCTTTCTACTCTGTCTTAGTCTGGAAGCTCTCCTGAAGCCTGTCCACCATGAGTGACCCTGCCGGCATTTGAAACATCAATGGCATAGCTTCCAGCATCACAACAGCACACAAGCCACCGCAGTATGACAGACAGACAGACGGGTGGTGGTGACAACATATGAAGGGAGACAAGAGCAAACTTTTGAAGAACCCCCCCCCCCCCAGGGATGTGGAAAATGAGCAGGTTGGGTGGGAGGGGGACAGAAAAGTTCTGATCCCACTTGAGGCATTGATGATAGGAAAAAAAAAAAAAGAACTTTCAGTGGAATCAATTCTGACTCACAGACTCTTCATGCATTACAAAGCAGCACTGTATTCTATTGGGTTTGACCTTCCAGGAGATTGCCAGGCTGCCTTTCAAAGCGCCTCTGGTGGGTTTGCACTGCCAACCTTTCAGTTAGTAATCGTGCGCTCAAGCATTGTTGGTACCCCAGACCTTGGCTACTGGAAACCCTGGTGGCACAGTGGTTAAGAGCTATGACTGCTAACCAAAAAAGGTCTGCAGTTCAAATCTACCAGGCACTCCTTGGAAACCCTCTGGGGCAGTTCTACTCTGTCCTCTAGGATTGCTATGAGTCCGAGTCAGAATCGACTTGACGGCAATGGGTTTAGACCTTGGGGCGTTGATACCCTGCTGTGATGTGTTCAAAGCTAGGAAGATCCAGTGATGCTTTTAAAACACAACTCTGGTCCATGAAATCATCCCTTGCCTCTGTGTGTCTCTGTCCCTGAGGAATATCTGCTTTTTGGCAGAAGCTATGTTAAAACTTACTGAAGAAAGCTGAGTGTAGTTGTTGTTAGTTGCCGTGGAGTCGGCTATGACTCATGCATGACACAACAAAACGTTGCCTGGCCCTGCACCTTCCCCTGATTGTTGGCATGTGTGAGTCCATTGTTGCAGCTCTGGTGTCAATTCATCTCATGGAGGGTTTCCCTCCTTTTCACTGACCCTCTACTTTACCAACCATGGCGTCTTTTCTCGTGATTGGTCTTTCCTGATGACGTGTCTGTCATGGATTGAATTGTGTCCCCCAAAAATGTGTGTCAACTTGGCTACGCCTTGATTCTCAGTATTGTGTGGTTGTCCACCATTTTGTGATCTGGTGTGATTATCCTGTGTGTTGTAAATTCTAAACTCTATGATGTTAATGAGGCAGGACTCAATCTACAGGATTAGATTGTATCTTGAGCCAACCTCTTTTGAGATATAAAAGAGAGAGGCTAGCAGAGAGAGAGGGACCTCATACCACCAAAAAACAAGAGCCAGGAAAAGAGTGTGTGCTTTGGACCCTGGAGTCCTTGTGCTGAGAAGCTCCTAGACCAGCATAAGATTGAGGACAAAGATCTTCCCCCCAGAGCCAACAGAAAGAGAGCCTTCTCCTGGAGCTGGCACTCTGAATTCTGACTCCTAAACTAGACTGTGAGAGAGTAAATTTCTCTTTGTTAAGCCATCCAGAAGCCATTGTGGTATTTCTGTTATAGCAGCAGCAGATAACTAACACAGTGTCCAAAGTAAGTGAGAGGAATCTCACCATCCTCACGGCTTTTTTAAAAAATAATATTCTATTATGTTTTCAGAGAAACTTTACAGAGCAGTTTAGGTTCCTATTCAAAAATTTCTACACAAGTTGTTCAGTGACATTGGTTACATTCTTCACAATGTATGAACGTTCTCATTACTTCCGTTCTGGTTGTTCCATTTCCATTAATCTAGTTTCCCTGTCCCTTACATTCTCATCTTTGTTTTAAGGTCATTGTTGACTGTTTGATCTCATATAGATTGCTTTTCTAAAAAGCACAATACTTATGGGTGATACTCATTATTATTATTATTGTTACTTTAGATGAAGGTTTACAGAATAAACTAGCTTCTCATTGAACAGTGAGTACACATATTGTTTTATGACATTGGTTAACAACCCCACGACATGTCAACACTCTCCCTTCTCGACCGTGGGTTCCCCATTACCAGCTTTCCTGTCCCCTCCTGCCTTCTCGTCCTTGCCCCTGGGCTGGTGTGCCCATTTAGTCTCATTTTGCTTTATGGGCCTTTCTAATCTTTGGCTGAACGATGAACCTCAGGAGTGACTTCAATACATACATACATAGGTAGATAGGTAGGTAGGTAGGTAGATAGATTAGATTAGATAGATAGATAGAAAGGTGAGTGGGTGAGTGGGTGGGTGGGTAGATGGATGGACGGATGAATGGTTGGTTGAATGGATGGATGGATAGATAGATAAGTAGATGTTACGGATAATAGGTGGGTGAGTGGATGGATGGATGAAAGAATGGATGGATGGATGGGTGGATAAATAGATAGGTAGGTAGGTAGGTAGGTAGATATATAGACAGACATTCTCTCATGCTAATGCCCAGAGTTTCTCAGCCTCAGCACTGTGGACATTTGGTCTGGATCATCCTCTGTGGTGGGGGCCATCCCGTGCATAGTAAGGTGTTGAGCAGTGTCCCTGGTCTCTCCACCCACCAGATGCCATTAGAAGTCCCACTTGAGGTGTGACAACCAAAAATGTCTCCAGGCTTTGCCAAGTGTTCCCTGGGGGGAAAGGGGGAAGGCACAGTCACCCCCAGCTGAGAACCACAGTGTTAATCACATTTTTATCCTTTTCCTACTTTAACTGCTCACTCATCCTTTTAGTACATGAGTACGTGCATTTTGTCAACCAGAGAATGTGTTAGGTGCTGAGGATAAATAAAACCCTGTGGTTCAAAGCCAACGACATCTGTCTGTCTGTACGTCTAGCAGCTGGATAAATAAAAGGTGCCTGGCAGCTTTCCTTCACTGACTTGCAGTCAGATGGACACAGATTCGAGTCCCAGATTCCCTGGTTTTTACCCCAAACCGTGGCTGCCCATCACATCATTCCAGGCTTCTTTCTCCCTCTCTTCCGCCTTGAGACTCACTCCCCTTCTCCTTTCTTCTCTCCTCCTCCATCACGATGCACGTCATCGCTGGATGGATAAAAGTGGCTTTAGGAAAGACCAAGGTAGGTAAAGCGGTAATGTGCCTTTCTGTGCCCACAGCTGGAATTGGTGGTGCTAACTTGGAGGGGCTTCCTGCTGATCTTTACTCAGCAGGAGGCGCTTTGGAGAAGTGCGAGTGAGAGAACAGTGTGATGATTCCTCAAACAGTTAAAAATGGAGTCACCATGTGACCCAGCAATCCCACTTCTCGATGACTTCCCAGATCTTGAAAACAGGGACTCAGATACATGTACACCAGTGTTCACAGCAGGGCTATTTACAACAGACAAAAAGGCAGAAACAACCCAAGTGTCCATCAACAGATGAATGGATAAACATGTGGTCCATCCATATAACCAGTAACCAGCTGCCATCAAGTTGACTCTGACTCATGGCGACCCCATGTGTGTCAGAGTAGCACTGTGCCCCACAGGGTTCTTATGGCTTATTATTATTACTTTTTTATTGTACTTCAGGTGAAGGCTTACAGAACAAATAGTTTCTCATGAAATAGTAGTACACATGTTGTTTTATGACATTGGTTAACAACCCCACAACATATTAACCCTCTAACTTCTCAACCGTTTTTTTTTTTTTTTTGTGACAATACACATAGCCAAAGATACACCGTTTCAAAAATTTCTACATACACAGTTCAGTGACATTGACTACGCTCTTCCAATTGTGCTGTTATTCTCACTTAAGATGAAGGCTTACAGAACAAAATAGTTTCTCATTTAACAGTTACTACAAATGTCGCCCTATGACAATGGTTGACAATCTCACAACACATCAACAACATCCTTACTCAATCTTGTGTTCCCTATCACCAGCTTCCTTGTCCCCTTCTGCCTTCCGGCCCTTGTCACTGGACTCCTGTACCTCGTTAGTCTCATTTGGTTTTACATTAGTCTCATTTGGTTACCTCGGAGGTAACTTCACCACTGAGCTAAAAGGGTGTCTGGGGGCCATACTCTCGAGGTTTCTCCAGCCTCCTTTAGGCCAGTAAATCTGGTCTTTTTTTTTTTTTTTTTTGTAAGTTAGAATTATGCTCTACATCCTTCTCCAGCTCTGTCCAGAACCCTCTGTTGTGATCCTGGTCAGAGCAGTCAGTGGTGGTAGCTGGGCACCATCTAGCTGTACTGGACTCAGTCTGGTGGAGGCCTTGGTAGCTGTGGACAATTAGTCCTTTGGACTAATCTTTTCCTTGTGCCCTGTTCTCTTCATTCTCCCTTGCTCCCGAGGGGATGAGACCAGTGGAGTAGCTTAGATGGCCGCTCACAGGCTTTTAAGACCCCAGACACTCCTCACCAAGGTAGAATGTAGAGCATTGTCTTTATAAGCTGTGTCATGCCAATTGAGCTAGATGTTCCCCGAGTCCATGGTCCCCAGAGCCCTCCGCCCAGCAATTCAGTCCCTCATGGAGTTTGGATGTGTCTGTGGAGCTTCCATGACCTTTCCTTGTACAGTTTGTGCTAGTTTCCCCTGTATTGTGTACTGTCTCACCCTTCACCCAAGATACCACTTATCTATTGCCTGTTTAGTATTTTCCCCCAACCCCTCCCATCCCTGGTAACCAACAAAGATTTTTATATTTTGTGTGTGAACTTTTTCACGGGTTTTTACAATAGAGGTCTCATACAATACTTATCCTTTTGTGATTGGCTTATTTCACTCAGCATAATGTCCTCCAGTTTCATCCATGTTATGAGATGGTTCACAGATTCATTGTTGTTCTTTTTCGTTGCATAGTACTCCATTGTGCGTATGTACCATAGTTTGTTTATCCATTCATCTGTTGATGGGCATCTAGGTTGTTTCCATCGTTTTGCTATTGTGAACAATGCTGCCATGAACATAGGTGTGCATATGTCTATTCAAGTGACGACTCTTATTTCTCTACAGTATATTCCTGGGAGTGGGATTGCTGGATCGAATGGTATGTCTATTTCTAGCTTTCTGAGGAAGAGCCATATCATTTTCCAAAATGGTTGTATCATTTTGCATTCCCACCAGCAGTGTATAAGAGTTCCCATCTCCCCACAGCCACTCCAACATTTGTTATTTCCAGTGTTTTGGATTCGTGCCAGTAATGCCGGGGTGAGATGGTATCTCATTGTGGTTTTAATGTGCATTTCTCTAATGGCTAGTGATCGCAAGCATTTCCTCATGTGTCTGTTGGCCATTTGAATGTCTTCTTTGGTGAAGTGTCTGTTCATTTCCTTTGCCCATTTTTTAATAGGAGTATTTGTCTTTTTGTTGTAGAGGTGTTGGATTTTCTTGTAGATTATGGAGACTAGACCTTTGTCTGACTTGTACTGTCCAAAAACTTTTCCCCAGTCTGTAGGTTCTCTTTTCACTCTTTTGGTGAAGTCTTTTGAAGAGCATAGGTGTTTGATTTTGAGAAGATCCCAGTTATCTAGCTTATCTTCTGGAGTTTGTGTGTTGATAGTTATGGTTTGTTTCCTGTTAATGCTGTGCATTAGGGCCTGTTGCATTGGTCCTATTTTTTCTTCTATGAACTTTATACTTTTTGCTTTATATTTAGGTCTTTGATCCATTTTGAATTATTTTTTGTATACGGCGTGAGGTATGTTTTCCCTCTTTTTTTGTGATTCTTTTCTTTCCTTTTATTTATGTGGTGGATTACGTTGATTGATTTTCTAATGTTGAACCATCCTTGCATACCTGGTATGAATCCTACTTGGTCGTGGTGTATTATTTTTTTGACATGATGCTGAATTCTATTGGCTAGAATTTTGTTCAGAATTTTTGCATCTATATTCATGAGAGATATTGGTCTGTAATTTTCTTTTTTTGTGACTTCTTTGCCTGGTTTTTGTATGAGTGTTATGTTGGCTTCAGAGAATGAATTTGGAAGTGTTGCTTCCTCTTCTATACTCTGAAATAGCTTGAGTAGTACTGGTACAAGCTCTTCTGTAAATGTTTTGTAGAGTTCTCCAGTGAAGCCATCTGGGCCAGGGCTTTTATTGGTTGGGAGTTTTTTTTTATTACCTTTTCAATCTCTTCTTTTGCTATGGCTCTGTCCAGATTTTCAAGATCACTTTGTTGTAGTTTGGGTAGGCCATGTGTTTCTAGAAATTTATCCATTTCCTCTAGGTTTTCAAATTTGTTGGAGTATAGTTTTCCATAATATTCTGTTATAATCCTTTTTATTTCAGTTGGGTCTGTTGTAATGTCCCCTATTTCATTTCTTATTTGGGTTCTTTGTGTCCTCTCCTGTTTTTCTTTTGTCAGTCTGGCAAGTGGTTTGTCGATTTTGTTGATTCTTTCAAAGAACCAACTTTTGGTTTTTTGATTCTTTCTATTGTTTTTCTGTTCTCTATTTCATTTATTTCTGCTCTGATCTTTACTATTTCCTTTCTTCCAGTGGTTGTGGGCTTTTTTTGCTGCTCTCTTTCTATTTGTTTGAGTTCTGTAGTTAATGTTTTGATTTTGTCCCTTTCTTCTTTTTTGATATGTGCATCTATTGCTATAAATTGTCCTCTGAGGACTGCCTTTGCTGTGTCCTAAAGGTTTTGGTATGATGTGTTTTCATTCTCATTTGATTCTAGGAATTTTTTGGTTCCATCTCTGATTTCTTCTATTACCCAGTGATGTGTAAGCAGGGTACTATTCAGTTTCCATGCAGTTGATTTTTTTTCCTTGCTCCTTCTATTGTTAATCTCTACCTTGATGGCATTGTGGTCTGAGAATATACTTTGAATTTTCTCAATGGTTTGGATCTTGTTGAGGATTGCTTGGTGCCCTAAGATGTGGTCTATTCTGGAGAACGTTCCATGTGCATTGGAAAAGAATGTGTACTTTGCAGCGGTTGGATGGAGTGTTCTATATATGTCTATGAGGTCAAGTTCGCTGATTGTACCCTTTAGGTCTTCTGTATCTTTGCTGAGAGTCTTCTTAGTTGTTTTGTCCTTTACTGAGAGTGGTGTGTTGAAGTCTCCTACTATTATTGTGGAACTGTCAATTTCTCTTTTCAGTGTTGTTAGAGTTTGTTTTATGGATTTTGGAGCCCTGTCATTGGGTGTGTAGACGTTTATTATGGTTATGTCTTCATGATGGATCATCCCCTTAATCATTATGTAGTGTCCTTCTTTGTCTTTTATGGTAGCTTTTGTTTTAAAGTCTATTTTATCTGAGATTAGAATTTCCACTTCTGCTCTTTTTTGGTAGTTGTTAGCTTGATATATTTTTTTCCAACCTTTGACTTTTAATAAATTCACATCTTTGTTTCTAAGGTGTGTTTCTTGTAGACAGCATGTTGATGGATCCTGTTTTCTTATCCATTCTGTCACTCTCTGTCTCTTTATGGGTGCATTGAGTCCATTTACATTCAGTGTAATTATTGATAGATGTGAGTTTGTTGCTGTCATTTTGTAGTGCCTTTTTTTGTGGTGCCGAAGTTTTCTTTGTTCTTCTTACTCTCTTGTGCTGAGTTACTTTTGTTTGTGGATTTTTTGTCATTTCTTTTGTTTTTGTAGGTTTTATTTTTGCCGAGACTTTATGTTTTTCGTCTTTATTTCTGTGAGTAAGTTTGTTAACTTTCTTTGTGGTTACCATGAATTTTACCCTTATCTTTGAAGTTTGAAGCAGTCTACCATTACTTGGTATCGCCTTGCCTTCCTCTCCATTCGAAGGTTCTATGACTATGCCATTTATTCCCTCTTTTATTGTTTTGATGTTGTTGTCATTTATTGATTAACTGCTCTAATTCCCTGTTGTATTTCTTTTGGCTTTGGACAGTCCTCGAGAGTTCATTTCCTAGATTGGTATCTGGCTCGTACAATCCTGTGTCCTAGGTTCTGCCTGTGAACTGAAGCTGTTTGTCCTCAGATCAAAGAACTCCCTTCAACAATTCTTGTAAGTTTGGTTTGACTTTTACATATTCCCTTAATTTCTGTTAATCTGGAAATGACTTAATTTCACCATCAAATTTGAATGAGAGTTTTGCAGGATATATTATTCTTGGCTGACAATTTTTTTCTTTCAAGATTTTATATATGTCATCCCATTGCCTTCTTGCCTGCATGGTTTCTGCTGAATAATCTGAGCTTAGTCTTATTTTTTCTCCTCTGTATGTGACTTCTTGTTTTTCACGAGCTGCTCTCAGGATTCTTTGTTTGTCTTTGGTTTTGGCGAGTGTGAATATGATATGCCTTGGTGATTTTCTTTTTGGCCTCTTCTACATGGGGTTCATTGAGCTTCTTGGTTGTCCAGCTTTTCATCTTTCATGACATTGGGAAAGATTTCTGTTGGCAGTTCCTCAATGATCCTCTCTGTGTTTTCTGTTTTCTCCCCCTGTTCTGGAATTCCAATCACTCACAGCGTTTTGCTTTTGATTGTGTCCCACATAACTCTCAGGGTCTCTTCATTTTTCTTTGTTCTTTTTCTGAGTTTTCCTCAGAGTTGTATCCAAGTGTTTGTCTTCAATTCCACTGATCCTGTCTTCCACCGTTTCCAATCTGTTTCTCAGCCCTTCTATGACATCGTCCATTTCTGAAATCTTGTTGTTTATCCTTTGGATTTCTAATTGTTGTCTTTGTATAATTTCTAGTTGTGAATTTATTTTGGCATTTTGTTCCTGCATTATTTTCCTGAATTCTTCCAATTTTTTGTCCCTCTCTTCCATGAATTTGTCTATTTTTTCCTCATGTTTGTCAACTTTTTGCCTCAGTTCTTGTAGAATTCGGTGTATTAGAGATTTGAATTCCCTATCAGGTAGTTCTAGTGCATTTTCTTCCACTGGAGAGTCATCCGGTGTTTTATTTTGGACACCTACTGGAACCATCCTTTCCTGTTTTTGTAAATGTTTTGATATTGTCTGCAGTCTTCGGAGCATTCAGTAGTTATTTTTCTCATTTACTGATTGTAGATTTGTTTGTTTCGTCCCTTTTTTTAAAAAAAATTGACTATGTTTGTATTTTGTCTATGTATTCTTTGTTGTTTGCCCATCTGTGTACTCAATACTTTTCACCTCCTTCTCCAACTGGCAGGGTCAGTCACTCAGATATGGTACAGCAGGGCAGGTCTACCTGAAGAGGAGTTACTGGGACGGGTTGTTTGTGGCACTCACTACAGCCACCAGGGCAGGTCAGTAATCAGTGCTGGGCAGGTTCCAGTAGGCTGTGCCTGTGCTGCTTGGTGGTGTGATGTTAAGCGCATGGTGCAGGTAGGCAGGATGCAGTGGGGAGATTTTTATGTGTGGAGCTAAGATGGATATGGGAGAGAGGAGAGAGGAACAGGAGCCAAAAACATAGAAACAAACAAAAAAGAATGCTAGGGGAGCTTGCCGTTGAAATGGAGAGATGAGAGACTATGAAACGGAGAAAATCAGAAAGGGAAGAGGAAGAAAAGAAAAGAATGAATAAATAAAAATCAGAAAGGTTAAAGAACCGCAAAGTTCCCAGGGATCCCACTGATGCAGCTGTGAGGTCTGGGGAAGTTGCTCTCGGGTGTTGCAGTACAGCCTGGCTAGAAGGCGCAGAGGCATACAACGCCTGGTATTCAGGGATCAGAAAGAGAAGGAAGACACAGAGGGACGAGAAACTGAGCAATGAAGAAAGACAAAAAGGGAAAAAGAGGGAAATGAAAACAAAACAAATTTAAAAAAAAAAAGGAACAAGAACGGCCCCCAAAAAAAACAGAAGGAAAAAAAAACAACGAAAAAAGAAATGCTCTCAGGGATCCCTCTGCACGTCTGTGGAAGGTGAAGGGGAGTTCCTTGCCACGCAGCTCCACCTGGCCAGAAAGGGCTCCCAACTCAAGAAAAGGAAAACAATTCAAAACGAACAGAAGCCCCGGGATCCCACCAGCGCAGTAGCCCAGACCGGGAAGCAGCTCCACACTGGAATGGAGCTCCACAGCCCCTCAGGAAGAAGCAAAGATGATGCACGGAGCCAGGCACTCGAGCGAAAGGAGGGGGAGGCGGTGAGAGGCAAGTGAGAAATCAAAAGAAGCAGAAAAAAAAAAGCAACACTAGCAGCCAACAAATGGCACCCAGAGAGCCGCCCGCTTGGGTGTGTGGAATCCAAGCAGCTGGCGCTTCCCAGTCAAGAGACCGTGGCTGCGGGAAGCAGAGGAGGCCGAGCCGGGGCAAAGAGGGTGGGGGTGGGAAAGTGCACACCGCAAATTACCAGGTTGTTTTGTCTCCCGCTGGACGCTCCGTGAGGCTGCTTTCTCGTACCCCCATTTGCTGGTCTCCGATAGGAGTCCAAGATGGTAGATCCGTGCTGCGTTAGCTGGTAGGGGACCTCTGCATGAATCTCTCCTCCCTCTCCGTTCTCTGTCAGTTTTCTCACTGCATTTGGTGCTTGGCTGAGTTCTTTATCTCTTCGTTTGATGTTTTAGGGTTTCAGGATTGTTGTTTTCTCTGTTTGGCTTAGTTTTTCGGATCTTTGCTGTGGAGGGACGGCATGATGCTTCTGCCTAGAGCGCCATTTTGCCAGAACTCTCCTCATGGCTGATTTTTGGGCAAGGAGATTGACAGGCCTTTCTTCCGAGGTGCCTCAGGATGAACTTGAACCTTCAGCCTTTCAGTTAGCAGCTCAGTGTGTTAACTGCTTGCACCACGTGTAATGGAATATTGTTCCACCGTAAAAAGAATGGAGTTCTGATACATGCTGTGACGTGGTTGAATCTGGAAAACATGATGTTGAGTGAAAGAAGCCGGACACAAAAGGATAAACATTGTATGGTTGCATGTTTACAAAGTATCCAGAATAGTCACATTCTTGAAGGTAGAAAGCTGACTAGTGCTTGCCAGTGGCTGGGAGTAAGGGGGAATGGGGAGTGACTGTTAATGGGTAGGGGGTTTTCTTTTGGGATGATGAGAATGTTCTGGAACCAGATGGAAGTGATGGTTGCATAAGAGTGAGAATGTATTAAATGTCACTGAATTGTTCACTTAAAAATGATTAATCTTATGTTATATGAATTTCACCTCAATTCAACAAATTTTTTAAAAGAAGAGCAAATAGCAAATAGCATCCAAATGACATTTGCAGATGAAGCTGAATCACTGGATGCTCCTAGACAGTCAGACAGACAGACAGATGTCGTTGGGTTCAAACCACTGACCTTTTGGTTAGCAGCTGGAGCTTAACCACTGCGCTACCAGGGCTTCTTTTGTTGTCTAATGCTGTCAAGTTGACTCTGACTCATGGCGCCCCCTTGTGTGTCAGAGTAGAACTGCGCTCTGGAGGGTTTTCATGGATGATTTTTTTGGTGGTAGATCGACGGGACTTGCTTCCAAGGTGCATTCTGGGTGGGTTAAAACCACCAATCTTTCAACTAGCAGTCGAACACTTAACCATTTGTGCCCCCAGGGAAAGCTCGATAGATAGATAACAATAACAACATAAAAAAACCAAACCCATTGCCATCGAGTTGATTCCCACTCATAGCGACCCTATAGGACAGAACAGAATTGCCCCATGGGGTTTCCAAGGCTGCCACATCTTTCTCCTATGGAGCAGCTGGTGGGTTTGAACTGCCACTCTTTTGGGTAGCAGATGAGAGATTAACCACCATGCCACCAGGGATCCTTCGATAGATAGCTGCTGTCAAATTGGCTCTGACTCATGGTGACCGCATACTACAAAATAAAACGTTGTCCGGTCCTGCACCATCTTCATGATCGTTCGTACGTCTGCATCTTCCAGGACTATATCGGACAATGTTCTGTTGGGATCCCTAAGGTTTTCATTGGCTAATTTCCAAAGTAGATCACCGGGCCTTTCTTCCTAGTGTGTCTTAGTCTGAAAGCTCTGCTGAAACCATCCACGGGTGACCCTGCTGGTATTTGAAATACGGGTGGCATAGCTTCCAGCATCACAGCAGCACACGAGCCACCACAGTAACACACGGACAGACAGGTGGCAGCTGATGCTGTGAACACCAATGAAAAAGTGAAGAGACCAATCGTGGTCTGAAAAATATCAAAACACAACCCTCATGGATCTGGGGTCCAAGGTCGGTGCGTGTGGGGAAGTGGCAGGGTTTTGGGATATGGCACATGCTGGTTTGTGGGGTGCTGAGGGGGGCCCTGTGAGTGCCTGCAATTCCACAGATCAGGAACCACGTGGCCTGTGGGAGCAGCCACTTCCAGGAACTCCGGTCCAGCTCCAGCTGTGAATTGTTTTCGGCTGCGGGGTGTCAGGTGTTGACTGATTGGATGGGTTTTTGAGAAGTATAACTCAGATGGTTAATGAGCCGAGGATGGCTTGTGAGGAGAGATGAAAGGCGTCCAACACACAGAGCCTGGCTCCATCACTACTGGGGGGCTCTTCCGGGCAGCCCCTGATATACTTGAAAGACATAAAGACCTAGGAGAGCAGAGAATAATTTAGCATAAGGGGTTATAATCAGGAGGACTTGGATGAAATGAAGAAAGGGAAATTTCAGGGCTGAGTATCAGTAACATTTGTTTGACAGGATGCATTCGTACGTTATGAAAAAAAAATCTCTCAAGAGAATCGGTGGAAACCCTATCACACAGGGTTCTGACAGGATGAAATTCTGGATCCTGTTTTACATGGAGAAAATCTTTCTTGACGCTTTAGGGAGGTTTTGAAGTTTCTATGAAGCCAGACCCTTCCATCATAATGCTGTGTGCCTTAGTGAAATGCCACAGAATCTCCCCAGATCCAGGCCTGATGCTGGGATGGTTTCTCCAGCCAGACAAAATCCAGGAATTTAGTTGGCTATTCATACACTTAGCCAAGCAAGAGGCCAATATCTGGATATCTGGAATTGTCTACAGATTAACTGTACAGGGAGATGTCCCCTGAGTGCAGGGACTACGTAAGCCCGGCCTCCAGAGCTTCCTGGGTCTGGTGGGCAGCAAGACCACATCAAGGTCTCCCCAACAGCGCTCCTCACTAACTGGGTGGATTTGGGAGGAAGGCAAGCAATTTAAAGCCCCACGATTAAGCAAAACCCAGGCAGCATAGAACATGGGATTGTTTCTTTTAAATAGCACAGCTAAATTATAATTATATTTCATCATGCGTGGCCCAAAGAAGAAGGCTTTTGTAACAAGATCCCACTTCAGCCTTGGGCTATTATAAATCTTGGGATGTGGCGGCAAGCTGGGATGGGAGGAAAGGAGAGTCCTAGGGGAACCCTCTAGATCTGTGGGTCAGAAGTAAGCATCGAGGGGTCCCCTGCCCATATTTAGGACTCATGGAGGATAGAGAAGGCAGAGAGGTTGTAGCAAATCTATGGCCGCCAACATTCAGCGCGCTTTGGGTTTCTTCATTGCTTTTCTTTGATTTATCTCCTGGTCGCGGGAAACGGAATGAATTCTTTAAACCTAACACACTTTGGGCCAAGAAAATGAATGGGGGCCGCCGGTGCCCTTAATTGCTCGTGATTTGTGGCACCCCTAACCAATAACAGTCTTGCCCGTGGAAAGCCCTAAGAATTGAAAACGGAAGGCAAGGGGACCACCGCACTCGTAAGCACAGAGCACAGAAAATAAGGGCCCATCCGCCTGGGGGTCAGCCCCCTTGTGTCCACGTCGCCAGTGGGAGGGAGTCCAGCCCCCCTTGGCCTCAGCGTCTTCCTGTCTGGATCTGGGAGCCCTCCGGAAGGGTTGGGCTGCCTGCAGACACAGACCTGCCCTGTGTGCTCTGCAAACCAGCTCTGTGGCTGGCGCCTCTCGCGCTGGGCCTCCATGATGCTTTTCTGGCCAACCGCTAGAACATTCTTGGTCTTCTTTTGTGGCAGCCCGTCCTGCAGCCCAAGCAAGGGCTGGGCTCAACGGTTTCCATCCCATCCCCCTCCTCCCAGGAGCGGGCTTGGGGTGGGGTCTGCACAGGGACCTGGGGAGGGACCGCATGGGAGACCCTCCTAGCTCTGCGTCCTAGGTCTGGGTGTGCAACCAGGGTGAGCCCAGCCTAGGGGAGGGGACAAGAGTGGCCAAAAGCCTCTAAGCTGTTATTTAAAGAATTATAAAAAAAAAAAAAAGAAAAGAAAAAATCCTGTTGGCTTGGATTAACAAACTGAGCGTTTCAGTTCAAACACAAATCAAGATGTTAACACCAGCATGCCCAGCCTGCTTTTGCTCCCTTTTTTTAATATTTTAAGATGGAAAAAGAACACAAACATGTCAGATGGGGAAAAACGAAACCAAACCAGTTGCCATTGAGTCGATTCCGACTCCTGGCGACCCTATGTGTGTCACAGAACTGTCCTCCACAGAGTTTTCAATTGCTGATTTTTCAACAGTGGATCGCCAGGTCTTTCTTCTGTGGTGCCTGCAGGTGGACTTGAACCTCTAACCTTTCCTTTAGCAGCCGAGCACGGTCACTGTTTGCGCAACAGAGGGACTCCTGTGAGGTGGGAGATTATTAATTGTTGTTAGGTTCCATCGGGTTGGCTCCAACTCATAGCGACCCTGTGTACAACAGAATGAAACACTGCCCGGTCCTGTGCCATCCTCATAATCATTGTTATGTTTGAGCCCATTGTTGCAGCCACTGTGTCAATCCATCTCATTGAGGGTCTTCCTCTTTTTCGCTAACCCTCTACTTCACCAAGCATGATGTCCTTCTCCAGGGACCAATCCCTCCTGATAACACGTCCAAAGTCTGTGAGACAAAGTCTCGCCATCCTTGCTTCTAAGGAGCATTCTGGCTGTACTTCTTCCAAGATGTAGATATCAGGGAAAAAAGCAAAGGCCGGAAATCTGAATCAAGAATCCAGTATTACATAAGGTAGAAACACCTAGGCTATTGGGAGCTCCCAAAGGGCTCCACCATGTGGAGTATGGCACTGCTCACTCCCTTTGCTTTCAGAATCTCTGAGCTATTTATGTTTAAAACCAGTCACATTGAAATGAACATCAGGGCTGATATGAACTGATTTTGTAAAAGAAGAAGTTCCCGTCAATATATATTTGTGTGATCTTTGTGTATTCTAGAGTCTGGAGGAAAGGGTTGCTGTTGTTAGGTGCTGTTGAGTTGATTCTGACTTACAATGACCCCATGTGACAGAGTAGAACTACCCCATAGGGTTTTCAAGGTTGTAATCTTTATGGGAGCAGACTACCAGGTCTTTGTCCCACAGAGCCACTGGTGGGTTTGCACAGCCAACCTTTCAGTTAACAGCCAAGCGCTTAGCCATTGTTTCACCACAGCTTCTTGGATGAAAGGGTAAAGAGGCATAAATCACACTGGTCTCCCCATAAGGTCATCCTGAGTCAGAGAAGACGCCAGGGAAACTAACAACAAGAACAACCCTGAGGAGGGGGGTTGGGGTGTACGTAGTCGAGGAGACGATTGGATTAAGTTTAATTAATCAGAATTGGATTAATTAGATAAATGTATAATTACATCATGAGGTGATTAAATTACTTTTTTTTTTTTAAAATAACATTCCTCTTCATTGTCTACCTGGTTCTAACAAAATTTAAAAAGTTAAAAACATTATAAAAATGTTCATATAAAAATTGGAAGAAAGACAAAAAAGACCCAAAATGCTCGGTTAGTTGAAGGAGTGTATTTCTGAGCTAATGAAGATTTTTTCCCCCATTTTTCTGAAATAAGATACTGAATTCTCCAGTAGTTTCTTTTAGTTGGACTAAATAATAAAAAAAATAAAAAGGAAGAAAACAAAACCCAAACCAGTTGCCGTAGGGTCGATTCCAGCTCATAGTGACCCTATAGGACAGAGTAGACCTGCCCGTGGGTTTTCTAAGGAGCGGCTGGTGGATTTGAACTGCTGACCTTTTGGTTAGTAGCGGAGCTCTTAATCACTGCACCATCAGGACCCCTTAGTTGGACTAGCATATGAAAGACAGATAATAAAACTAAGTCTGAGCTAGGTCTGTAGGCAAAGGTTGAAAATATAAGATATCTGCTACCTATATATATATATATATATATATATATATGTATATACACACACATATATATAGTGACAAAGGGACAGAAAAAAATAAAAGTGAGCATGGAAATGAGGAAAAAGATGATATTTTTAATTTCTTTTGAGTCCTTGTATTGCTGGAAGTTGATGAATCAAGTCTTAGTTTAAGATAGGATGAAATTAAGGTTTAAACGCCAAAAGATATTGAAAACAGCAAATGAAAAACTGCATCCTATGTCAACCAACCAGTTAAACCAGTTGCTGTCGAGTCAACCCCAACTCATGGCGATCCCACGTGTGTCAGAGTAGAACTGCACCTCATAGGGTTTTCAATGGCTGATTTTTCAGAAGTAGATTGCCAGGCCTTTCTTCCAAGGCAACTCTGGGTGGACTTGAACTTCCATCCTTTTTGTAGCAGCTGAGTGCTTTAACTGTTGGCACCACCCAGGGACTCCAGTATAATATGATACATAATATGGTACCATAAAAAAAAATTTGCTGTGGAATAGATTCCAACTCAAGGTGATCCCACGTGTGTCAGAGAAGAATTTGCTCCATAGGGTTTTCAGTGGCAGAGTTTTTAGAAGTAGATGGCCAGACTTTTCTTCCGAGGTGCCTCTGGGTGAACTCAAACTGTCAACCTTTTGGTTAGCAGCTGAGTGAGTCTGCACCACCTAGGGACTCCATATCAACCAAATACCCACTTGAACAAGAAGCTGATTCTCTCTACATCTATTTTGTCCCATAGAATTGTCTTTTGCTATCACCCTGGAGTCTAGGAGGTGAAGGGCTTTTTGCTGTTGCTCATGGTTTCTCTGATGATGACAACTGAGGCTTGGGGGGCTCAATAATCCTGAGAGTAGAGTGAAAGTCCCCCCGCCGTCTGTCCGTTTGTGGTCCCGCAGTGGGTTGTGTGTTGCTGTGATGCTGGAAGCTATGCCACTGGTATTTCAAATACCAGCAGGGTCACCCATGGTGGACAGGTTTTAGCAGAGCTTCCAGACTAAGACAGACTAGGAAAAAGTACCTGGTGGTCTACTTCTGAAAAAGTTTGCCAGTGAAAACCTTATGAATAGCAGAGAAACATTGTCTGATATAGTGCAAGAAGATGAGCTCCTTCTTCTCATAACCAGTTCTTCTGGTCTCAGGCAGTAGACAGGTTTCTGTGGAGCTTCCAGACTAAGACAGACTAGGAAGAAAGGCCTGGCGATCAACTGCCAAAAGTCAGCCAATGAAAACCCTATGGATCACAACAGAACATTGTCCAATATAGTGCTGGAAGATCTCCTAGATTGGAAGGGACTCAAATACACAGTGGGCGCAGAAGTAGACTTGAGCATACAAATGGTTGTGAGGATGATGCAGGACTGGGCAAACCTCTGCTGACAGACGAGTGGTGGCTACCTACGAGGTGCATTGGCCAGGAATCGAACCCAGGTCTCCTGCTTGGAAGGGGAGAATTCTATCATGGAACTTCCACTGACCCCATAAGTCCTAGTAGTCATTCCAGTTGGATTTTGCTTTTTTTTTCATCATAATTGAATTTTAGTGAACCAGGCCTTCAGAAGTCTGGCTGTTTGGACCATTAGGTCACGACCAAGTATCAGTTGGTGGCAATATACCCTGACTGCAGGCAAAATATTAGAGAAAAGCAACTGTCCTTTTCACTTGAACCCAAGCAGCATGGTTTATTTAAAAAAAAAAAAAAAAAGGAAAGGAAAATATACAAAAACAATCAAATGGATTCAGGTAGTTTGTTAATTTTCTCTTTCCTTTTTCTTGTCTTCTTTCTTCATTTTTTGGTTTCTTGTCTCTTTCTACTTACCTTCTTTTTCTGTTTCATAAATACCTGGTGCTGTGTATTATCTCCACCCTTTCTAGCTGGGCTGTACTGTGCGGCTTGGGAGCTGCTTTCCTGGTCTGTGCAGCTGCGCCAGTGGGATCCCTGGGGGCATTTTTAAAAAATTTTTATTTATTAATTTTTATTTTACTTTTTTTCCTTTTTTTCTCAGTTTCTTGACTCTCCACTCCAACTGCAAGCTCCCTCAGCACTTTTTTTTTGCTCCTGTTTCTCTCTGCTCTCTCTCTTCTTTTGCATACCCAACCTAGCTCCACACATCACAATCTTTTCATACCTCTCCCTCCTGCCTATCTGCACAGTTTGCTGAACATTGCACTCCAGGGCAGCACAGGCTGACCTACTGCCCTGCACTGACCACTGGCTCACCTTTCCAGCCCCAGTATGTGCCACAAACAACACATCCCAGCCCCTCCCCTTCAGATGGACGTGCCCTGCTGCACCATAGCTGAAGAACTGGCCTTGCCTATTGGACAAGGAGGTGAAAAATATCTTGTCCACAGATGAGCAAACAACAAAGAATGCAAAGCCCACCTGCTCAGACATAACCACATAAAACAAAAAAGCAGAATGAAACAAACAAATCTACAATCAATAAATGAAGAAAATAACTACTGAATGTCCCAAAGACAGCAGACAATATCAAAACATTAAAAAAAGAGGACAGGATGGTTCCATGAGGTGTCCAAAATAAAACACCAGATGACTTTCCAGTAGAAGAAAAGGCACTAGAGCTACCTGATAGGGAATTCAAATCCCTATTATTCAAAGCTATACAAGAATTGAAGCAAAAATCAGACAGAAATGAGGAAAAAATAGACAAATTCATAGAAAAGGGAGACAAATTCATGGAAAATACAGACCAAAAAAAAAAAAAGGAAGAATTCAGGACAATAATACAGGAACAAAAATGCCAAAATAAGTTCACAACTAGAAATCATACAAAAACAACAATTAGAAATCTGAAAGATAAACAAGATTTCAGAAATGGACAGTGTCATAGAAGGGCTGAGGAACAGGTTTGAAACTATGGAAGACAGGATCAGCGAAATTGAAGACAAACACTTGGATACAACTTTGAGGAAAAAGCAGAAAAATGAAGAATCCCTGAGAATTATGTGGGATACAATCAAAAGCAAAATTTTCAAGTGATCAGAGTTCCAGAACAGGGGGAGAAAATGGAAAACACAAAGAGGATCATCGAAGAATTGCTGACAGAAAAATTCCCTGATATCATGAAAGATGAAAAGATGACCATCCAAGAAGCTCAACAAACCCCATATACTATAGACCCCAAAAGAAAATCACCAAGGCATCTCATAATCAAACTCGCTAAAACTAAAGACAAAGAAAGAATCCTGAGAGCAGCTCGAGAAAAACAAAAAGTCACACACGGAGGGGAAACAATAAGACTAAGCTCTGATTACTCGACAGAAACCATGCAGGTAGAAGGCAATGGGATGATATATATAAAACCTTGAAGGAAAAAAAAAATTGCCAACAAAGAATAATACATTCTGCAAAACTCTTGTTCAAATATGATGGTGAAATTAGGATATTTCCAGATAAACAGAAATTAAGGGACTATGTAAAAACTAAACAAAACTTACAAGAATTATTAAAGGGAGTCCTTCAGTTTGAGAACAAACAACATCAGATGACAGTCTGAATGTAGGACACAAGATCGCACCAACCAGATACCAACCTAGGAAGAGTACTCTCAAGGACTTTTCCAAAGCACAAGATTTGCAACAGGGAACTGGGGAGGTTAATCTGCAGATGACAACAATTTCAGAACAATAAAAGAGGAAATAAATGGTGTAGGTATAGAACCTTCTAACGGAGAGGAAGTCAAGAAGATACCAAGTAATAATTAGACTGGTTCAAACCTACGAATATAAGGGTAAATTTCAAGGTTACCACAAAGAAATTTAACAAATCTACCATAAAAATAAAAAAGAAAAGCATAAAGTCTTAGTAAAAACAAAATCTACAAAAACAAATGAAAAAAAAAATCCACAAACAAAAGGAATTCAGCATAGGAGAGTAAGAGGAACAAAGAAATCATCAGATGACCAAAAAAAAAAAAAAAAAAGCAGTTCAAAATGATAGCAATAAACTCACACCTATCAATAATTACACTGAACATAAATGGCCTAAATGCATCCATAGACAGAGAGTGACAGAATGGATTAAAAAAAAAAAAAAAACAGGATCTATCAATATGCTGTCTACAAGAGACACACCTTAGAAACAAAAACAAATTTATTAAAAATCGAAGAATAGAAAAAAAATCAAACAAACAGCCACCAGAAAAGAGTATCAGTGGCAATACTAATCTCAGATAAAATAGACTTTAAACGAAATCCACCATAAAGAGAAAGAAGGGCACTATATCATGACTAAAGGGAAGATCCAGCATGAATAAATACCTACGCACCCAATGACAGGGCTCCAAAATACATAAAACAAACTTTAACAGCACTGAAAAGAGAAATTGACAGTTCCACTGCAGTAGTAGGAGACTTCAACACACCACTCTCGGTAAAGGACAAAACATGTATAAAGAAACTCAACAAAGATACAGAAGCTCTAAAGGCGACAATCAACCAACTTGACCTCATATATATAGAACACTCCCCTCAACAGCTGCAAAGTACACATTATTTTCTAATGCACATGGAATGCTCCCCAGAATAGACCACATCTGAGGCCACAAAGCAACCCTCAGCAAAACCCAACACACTGAGATAATATAAAGTATAGTTTCTGACCACAATGCCATCAAAGCAGAAATTAAAAACAGGAAGTGCAATGAAAAAATCAATTACATGGAACCAAATAACACCCTACTTAAAAACCACTGGGTAATAGAAGAAATCAAAGATGGAATAAAAAATCTAGAATCCAATGAGTATGAAAACATATCATACCAAAACCTTTGGGACACAGCAAAGGCAGTGATCAGAGGTTAATCTACAGCAATAGATGCACACATCAAAAAAGAAGAAAGGGACAAAATCAAAACATGAGCTACACAACTCGAACAAATAGAAAGAGAACAGCAAAACAAGCCTACATCCACCAGAAGAAAGGAAATAAAGATCAGAGCAGAAATGAATGAAACAGAGAATAGAAAAACAATAGAAAGAATCAACAAAACCAAAAGTTGGTTCTTTGAAAGGATCAACAAAATTGATAAACCACTGGCTAAACTGAAAAAAGAAAATAGGAGAAGATGCAAATAACCCAAATGAGAAATGAAAGGAGGGACATTACAACAGACCCAACTGAAATAAAAAGGATCATAACAGAGTATTATGAAAAACTATACTCCAAAAAAATTGAAAACATAGAGAAAATAGACAAATTTCTAGAAACACACTACCTACCCAAACTAACACAAAATGATGTTGAAAATCTGAACAGACTCATTAACAAGAGAAGAGATTGAAAAGGTAGTAATAAAACAAAAAACAAAAAAAAAACCTCCCAACCAAAAAAAAGCCCTGGCCCAGATGGCTTCATTGGAGAATTCTACCAAACATTCAGAGAAGAGCTTACACCAGTACTACTCAAACTATTTCAGAACATAGAAAAGGAAAGGATACTTCCAAAGTCATTCTATGAAGCCAGCATAACCCTGATACCAAAATGAGGCAAAGACACCACAAAAAAAAAAAAAAAAAAAAGAAAGAAAACTATAGCGCAATATCTCTCATGAATACAGATGCAAAAATTCTCAGCAAAATGCTAGCCAATAGAATTTGGCATCATATCAAAAAAATAATACACCACGACCAAGTAGGATTTATACCAGGTATGCAAGGATGGTTCAACATTAGAAAATCAAGCAACATAGTCCACCACATAAATAAAAGGAAAGAAAAGAATCACATGATCATCTCAATTAACACAGAAAAGGCATTTGATATAGTCCAACACCCATTCCTGATAAAATCTCTCAATAAAATAGATATAGAAGGGAGATTTCTCAACATAGTAAAGGACATCTATATAAAACCAACAGCCAACATCATTCTTAAAGGAGCGAGGCTGAAAACATTCCACTGGAGAACAGGAACAAGACAAGGATGCCCATTATCTCCAATCCTATTTAACACTGTGCTGGAAGTCTAGCTTGAGCAATAAAGCAAGAAAAAGAAATAAAGGGCATCCAAATTGGTGAGGAAGAAGTAAAACGGTCCCTGTTTGCAGATGATATAACACTACCTACAGAAAACCCAAAAAGTTTCCATGAGAAAACTACTGGAACTAATAGAAAGATTCAGCAGAGTGGCAGGATACAAGATAAACATACAAAAATCAATTGGATTCCTATACACCAGTAAAGAGAATGATGAAAAGGAAATCAGGAAAACAATATCATTTATAATAGCCACTAAAAAGATAAAATACTTAAGAATAAATCTAACCAGGGATGTAAAAGACCTACCCAGAGAAAACTACAAAACGCTACTGCAAGGAACCGGGCAGTGTTTAGTTCTGTTGTGCACGAGGTTGCCAGGAGTCAGGCTGACTCCGTGGTAGCTAATAGCAACAAGAACAAACTAGAACCGCATGATCTCATTTATTTTAGAATTTGCTGTGGTGTCTGCTCCTCCCCCACCCCCACCCTGACTCACTCCATCTCAGCGTAAGGAAGGTGGGATGTTGAATGTTTGAGATGTTGAGGACACTGTGTCTGCTTTGATGCTGCAGCAGGTAAGATTCCATGCTTCCACTCAAGGTGGCTTCTGAGTCTGCAGGGAGGGAATGATGGGAAGGTTCAGCAGCAGCAATGTTGTGGATGTTTTTAGTGACTGTCTAGTCAATTCCTACTCATGGTGACCCCGTGTACAACAGAACGAAATGTTGCCCAGTCCTGCGTCATCTTCATGATCCTTGGTATGTCTGAGCCCATGGTTGTGGCTATTGTGTTAAACCACTTCATTGAGGGTTTCCCTCGTTTTCATTGACCCTGTACTTTACCAGAAGCCCTGGTGGTGCAGCGGTTAAGAGGTCAGCTGCTAACCAAAAGGTCGGCAGTTCAAATCCACCAGGTGCTCCTTGGAAACCCTGTGGGGCAGTTCTGCTCTGTCCTATAGGGTTGCTATGAGTCAGAATTGACTCCACAGCAATGGGTGGTGGTGGTTTACTTTACCAAATTTAATATCTGTTATGGGTTGAATTGCATTGTGGATCCTAAACCCCTATACTGGTGAATATAATCCCACTTGGGAATAGGATTTTCTTTGTTATGTGAATGAAGCCATTATCAGTTTAGCTTGAGTCTTAAACCAATCACCTCTGAAATACAAAAGGAGCAGATTAGACATAGAGGGGAAAGCATGAACAGAGAGGAAGAGACACACCACATGGAGATCGCCAAGGCACCGAGGAACAGAAGCTGAAGAGATAAGGAACTGCCCCCAGAGCCGAAAGAGAGAGAGAGAGAGCCTTCCCCTAGAGCTGGCACCCTGAATTCAGACTTCTAGCCTTCTGAACTGTGAGGAAATAAATTTCTGTTCATTAAAACCACGGCTTTGTGTTGTTTCTGTTCCAGCAACACTAGGAGATAAAGACAATATCCTTTTCCAGTGGTTGGTTTTTCCTGAGAAATTGTCCAAAGCAAAAGAGCTGAAATCTCTCCTTCCTCACCTCAAAGGAGCTGTTGCGGATTAAATTGTGTCCCCCAAAATATGAATCGGGATCCTAACTTTTACACCTGTGGGTGTAATCATGTTTGGGAATAGGCTTTCTCTGTCATGTTAGTGAGGTCGTACCAATGTCCAGTGGGTCCTACACCTAATCACTTCTGAATTCTAAGGAGCAGGCAGGCACAGAGGCAAGTGAACCCAAACAGGGGAAGCTAGATGCCGGGTGGAGACCACCAAGGAAGTGAGGAACGCCGGGGCTGGAGAAGCTGAGACCAGGACCTTCCCTCAGAGCTGACAGAGAGAGCGCCTTCCTCTAGAGCCTCTTGAACTGTGGGACAATAAATTTGTTGGTTAGAGCCACCCAATTGTGGTGTTTCTGTTCCAGCAGCACTAGACAGCTAAGACAGGAGCATTCTGGTTGTCTTTCTTCCGACAGTGATTTCTTTGTTCTAGAACGGACATACTGGCAGAGGCTGCCCCAAGCTCTGGTCCTTTCACTTTTGTGGAGCAGATCCGGCCTCTTGAGAGGTGTCCCGTTCCCTCTGAAAAGGGTTTCTTTCCTGCTGCAATAGCCAGGGCTAAGTAGTAACATTTGATCAACATCAACTCTGTTCGATCTTTGGGACTTTTTGTGGTGTGTGTGTTTACAAGAGAACTTGGATCTCTCTTTGGGATAATGACAGACGTTTGCTGACAAAGTGCTTCTCCCTCGCTCAGAGAGAGTGATGCTTCTTAGTGTCCTGGAAATACCAGGGTTCTGCCCCAACAGCTTTGCGAGGAGTTAAGTGTAAATGAATCAGAAACATGTGGATTCTGTTGACTTCTCAACACATGGGTTTAAGGGTTTTGGCAGAATCTTTTTTTTTTTTTTTTTTTTGCTTAACCCCAAACATTTGAGAAGTGGAAGTGGTTGGAGCTGTTTTGATAAACACCAGGGGCGGTGGGCTGCTGTGGTCGTGAAGATGAAGGAGGTCCTGCATCTGCAGCCTTTTGGGAGAAAATAAAACCAGTTGCCGTTGACTGGACCCCGACTCAAACAGCCCCCATGCTTGTCAGAGTACAATGGCTGTTTTTTTAGAAGCAGATCGCCAGGCCTTTCTTCCCAGACACCTCTGGATGGGTTTGAACGGCCAACCTTTTGGTTAGTAGCAGAGCACTTAACCAGTTGTGCCACTCAAGGACCCCTAAAACTGGTTGCCATGGAGTTGATTCCAACTCATGGCAGCCCCACATAGCTGATTTTTTTGGAAGTAGATCACCAGGACTTTCTTCCGAGTTGCCTCTGGGTGGACTTGAATCTCCAAACTTTCAGTTAGCAGCTGGTTGAGTTAACTGTTTGCACCACCCAAGGACTCCCTATGCTAGTTAATGACTTATCACTATAGTAATAAAAAAAATAAAAACAATATTATCAGTACCAGTTGCCACTGAGTCAACTCCAACCCACGGCGACCCCCTGCGTGTCAGAGTAGAACTGTGCTCCATGGGGTTTTCAGTGGCTGATTCTTCAGTAGCAGAGTGCTAGGCTTTTCTTCTGAGGGAGGCCCCTCTGGGTGGACTTGAATTTCCAGTCTCTCATTTAGCAGCCAAGCACTTAACTGTTTGCAGGGAGGCACCTTTGGAAAGAAGCCAAGCATTGTTCCTTAAGCTGATGTGGTTTGGAATGAGACTGGTGCTCAGGCACCTTGGAGACATGAGATGGGAAAGCCTACGAAGAGTAACTGAGATGGAAGAGAAATGTTTGTATGTAGCCTGAGGGTTTGTCCTGGGGAAAACAAAGCCTGGCGCTCTGCTTCTGAAAAATCAAGCCCTGAAAACCCTGTGGAGCACAGTTCTACTCTGACAAGCGTGGGGTCACCATGAGTTGGAGTCATCTCAAGGGCAACTGATTTGGTTTGTTTAAGGACTTCAGTAGATGTGAAACCAAAGAGAGAAATAGAATATTCAGCCCCAGAGGTGCCTCAGAAGAAAGGCCTGGTGATCTTCTTCAGAAAAATCAGCACTGAAAACCCTATGGAGCACAGCTCTCCTGATACCTGTGGGGTTATCATGAGTTGGCATTGACTTGATGGCTCGGTGGGGTTATCCAGGAGTTGGAAGACACAGGTGGACAGCCTGTGGCTTCGAGCTGACCTACCTTTGCCTTTCTCAGCTCTGGTGGTGCAGTGGTTAAGCACTACGGCTGCTAACCAAAAGGTTGGCCGTTCAAATCCACCAGCCGCTCCTTGGAAACCCTATGGGGCAGTTCTACTCTGTCCTACAGGGTCGCTGTGCATCAGAATCGACTGGATCCTGCAATGCTTTGTTTACGGGTCCTCTCATCCGCAGGGTGGAGCCAGCACAGACGCTGCCAGCCTTGCCAAGTCATCTTGCTGTTTGTGTTCAAGACATCAGTGAGTGTGCCCCGAGATTACCTGAGGGAACCACGTGGGGTGACATGCACCCCACTCATTAACTTTCAGTGAGACGTCCCCACGGCCGGATGCAGGCCTAGGGGATCTCAGTCTCGGGGAGTTACCTGCCATCTGGGATACTCTTAGGAAGAAGCAGAGATTGATTCCGTAGCTGCGTGTGCACGTTTCTCTTTATTTCCAGCAGCGGGGGCGGTGGAGTCCCCACAGCCTAATGAATAGAGTAGGAGAGTTAAGAAGTGAGCTGTGTAGCCCAGTATGTAAGCACGTCTGTCATCTCTGTTTTTGCCAACAAGAATTACACGGAGACACACGTTCCTCATTTAGCGTCGCTGTTTTCAGCAGGATGGGGTGGTGTGGGGCGCAGGCTCTGGGCTGGCTGAGAAGTGATTATATTCCACGCACGCGCAGGCTGGTGAGGACCCCTGGCGGGGCTTCTGATGGCGCTTGGCATCCGCTGTCAAGAAGACACCTTTGGAGTGGAGCTGTAGACCAGTAGGGGGAAGCGTCACACGGTGGAAACAAGAAAGGGGGTGTTGCGGGCTGGCCTTGGAGGTGGGAGTCCCTGAACGGTGGCACAGGAAGGATTGCCTGCGTCCCACCCACCCGCCGTGCGAGCGCACAGCCCCCAGGACCAGGGCGCAAGGCACTTGACTGGGTTGGGGGAGCCATGCTTTCCTGGACCCAGGGGGAAGGGAGAGCGCCCCTAGCGGGCAGGGTTTGTCATTAAATGCAGGGATTGTAAAGTGAGGCCACTTGCGTTGCTTCACGGCACAAGCCCATTTTTTAGGAGCCCTGGTAGCTCAGTGCTTAAGAGCTACGGTTGCTAACTAAAAGGTGAGCAGTTCGAATACACCAGGCCCTCCATGGAAACTCTATGGGGGGCAGTTCTACTCTGTCCTACAGGGTAACTATGAGTTGGAATCTACTCCACGGCAATGGGTTTTTGGGTTTGGTGGCACAATGGAAACCCTGGTGGCACAGTGGTTAACAGCTACGGCTCCTGACTAAAAGGTTGGCATTTTGAATCCACCAGGCGCTCCTTGGAAACTCTATGGGCAGTTCTACTCTGTCCTATAGGGTCCCTAAGAGTCAGTATCGACTCAACGGCAACAGCAACCTGTCCATGGTGGACAGGTTTCAGCGGAGCTTCCAGACTGAGACAGACTAGGAAGAAAGGCCTGGCAATCTACTTCTGAAAATCAGCCAATGAAAACCCTATGGAACGCAACAGAACATTGTCTGGTATAGTGCTGGAAGATGAGCCCCTAGGTTGGTTTGGTTTTGGGTTTTCTGGTGGCACTATGGTTCAGTGCTTGGCTGCTCACCAAAAAGTTGGCAGTTCGAACTCACCCAGTGGCTCCTTGGGAGAAAAGACCTGGAGATCTGCTCTCATAAAAAAAATAAAAAGAAAACCAAACTGTTGCCATTGAGTCAATTTCGACTCATAGCAACCCTCTAGGACAGACTAGAACTGCCCCATAGTGTTTCTAAGGAGTGCCTGGTGGATTCGAACTGCCAACCTTTTGGTTAGCAGCCAAAGACTAAATCACTGTGCCACCACAAGAAAAAACCCACTGCCCTCGAGTCGATTCTGACTCATAGCAACCCCATAGGATTTCCAAGGCTATAAATCTCTATGGAAGTAGACTGCCACATCAACTTAAAGAGCAAGGCCCATCTTCTCTCAAAAGGTACCGGCAAATGGTTAAGCGCTCATCTGCTAACTGAGACGCTGGAGGTTCAAGTCCAACCGGAGGTGCTTTGGAAGAAAGGCCTGGTGATCTACTTCTGAAAAATCAGCCATTGAAAACCCTGTGGAGCACAGTTCAGTCTGACACACATGGGGTCATCACCATGAGTTGGAGTTGACTCAATGGCAACTGGTACCAGTGATATTGTTTTTATTTTTTTATTGCTCTAAGGATGGGTCATTAAGTAGCATGGGGAGTCCCTGCGACGTGCAAATGGTTAACTCGATTGCTTGAACCACTGCACAACCAGGTTCCTTCTCATACAGATTACAGCCTAAAAAACCCTATGGGATGGTTCTACTCTGTCACATGGGGTCACTAGGAGTTGGAATCAACTCCATGGCACCCAACCACAAGGACAACCAATTTCAGCAGGGGTCTTTGTACCTAGGGAAAAATAGCTGACCTTTTTAGACGATAAAGTTTCTTCTTTCCTGTAGATACAGATGGTCATGTTTTTCATTTAAATATGCACAAGAAGTCTCCACAAAGTTAACAAATCATCTCTCTTCCCATCTAAAATCTTGTTACCTTTCTCAATTCAGCATTTGGTCCTATTTCAATACAAATAATGTAGTATTAATTATGGAGTTCCAACACCAGTCTGTCCATTTGTCCTACCATGGGGGCTTGCGTGTTGCTGTGATTCTGGAAGCTATGCGACCAGTATTTCAAATACCAGTAGGGTCACCCATGTTGGACAGGTTTCAGCGGAGCTTCCAGATTGAGACAGACTAGGAAGAAAGGCCTGGTGATCTACTTCTGAAAATTAGCCAAGGAAAACCCTATGGATCACAACATAGCATTGTCCCACTTGCTAGGACATGTCATCAGGAGGGATCAATTGCTAGAGAAAGCCATCGTGTTTGTTGAGGTAGAAGTCTGGCCAGGGAGACCCTCAGTGAGAAGGATTGACCCAGTAGCTCCAGTGATGGATTCAAGCACACTGTCAATTGTGAAGTTGATGCAGAAGTGGTTAGTGTTTCATTCTGTCGTACACCAGGTCACCATGAGAAGAGCGGACTGGAAGGCAGCAAGGATGACAACAAAGGCTGGGAATCTGAGGCTAAATACTGATGATAATTTGCCTGCTACTGATGCTCCTTTATCCTGGAGATGTTTGGAGCTGAATTTGGATTTAAATGATTCAAACAAACTCGTGTATTTTCTGCGTATTCTCCCCCCCCCCACCAGGGAAATTTATGGTCTGCTCACGTACCCCTCACTGTGCTCTTCACTACAATGTGTTGTTGTGAGTTGCCACGAGTCAACTACAACTCGTGGAGACCCCGTGTACAATAGAAGGAAACATTGCCCCTTCCTGTGCCATCTTCATGATCGGTGGTATGTCTGAGTCTGCTACTGTGGTTGTTCAAAACGCAAGGAGAGTTTATGAATGAGATAAACCCGAGCTATGAATGAATCATCCAACGTGGCTTCATCATTTTCATCTCTTGGAACACCAAGGCCATTTTGCTGGACGGGTGGTGGTCCGTCTCCTGCTTCCTCCGATGCTGGGTTCATTATGTCCCTGATTTCTCTGGTCCCGGCTCTTAATTTCGCTGCCATGGTTTGCAGGAGGGAGCTTTTTGCCTGAAGGCTCTCCCTATTTAGAACTTCACTAATAAGCTCCTCACAACTTCCACCGATGTCCGTGGAATGCGTGACTCTCAGGATTAAATGCCCCACCTCTATTGTACAAAAGGCAGCAGGAATGTTTTTGCCAGAGCCTGCGTGCATCAGTAAATTAACTATGCCGCCATCACGGATGTCCGAATTTGTTTTCTGCTTACGTGGAGTTTTCTCTGGCTGCACCCAGTGATGAGTTTTTCCCTGCAAATCTCAGCCATACCTATTTAGTTTCCTCAGGCAAAGAAAATATAAGGTTCTTAAGAGAAAATACCTACCCTACTTATAGGGAAAAATAAGGTAAGGAAAGATTTCTCCTGTTTAAAAATTCTGGAGGTGACAAAACAGACATTTGAACTTTGTATGCTTTAAAAATAGACTGTCCTCTTGCTCCATCAGTGAGAACACATAGAAATCCCGGATAATGCTAAGGAAATTGGAGAGGAATCCCAGCTTTCAAAAAACTCGATAGGCATAATCTAAACATACATACACATTTGTTTCATGCATGTCTGTCTACCCATCAGTCTATATATGTATGTATGTATATGTATCTATCTCACCCACCCACCCATCCATCCACCAACCCACCCACCCACCCGTCCATCCATCCATCCATTCATCCATCCCTCTCTATTCATTCACTCACCCATCTGTCCATCTGTCTCATCTATCCATCCACCCATCCATCCCTCCCTCTCTCCCTATACTACTCATCCATGTATAATTCTATGTATCCATCAATCATGTATCTATCGTGTATCTCTATCTGTGTATCTCTCTGTCTGTCTGTCTGTCTATCTATCCTCATGTATCTATCATGTATCTGTCTCATTAATCCACCTATCCATCTATCTATCCATATATTTGTCATCCATCATCCATCCATCCAACCATCCATCCACCCACCCACCCACCCATCTATCAATCATCATCATCATGTATCATGCATCTATCTGTCTCATTAATCCATCTATCCATTCATCCATATATTCGTCATCCATCCATCCATCCGTCCATCCATCCATCCATCCATCCATCCGTCCATCCATCCATCCATCTATCCATCCACCCACCCATCATTTCTTGAGTCTTGTCTAAACGCCAGTCACTGCAACAAGTTAAAGACTGTCTTTTCCTCTAAGGAGCTTAGAGTCTTTTGAAATAAAGGAGCTACATCAAGGACCCTGAGCCTTCAATTTCTGATTTGTCCACAACAAAACAAAACAAAAAAATCAAACCCGGTTGCAGTCGAGTCGATTGCCACTCATAGCAACCCTGTAGGACAGAGTAGAACTTCCCCGTAGGGTTTCCAGGGAGTAGCTGGTGGATTCAAACTGCGGGCCTTTTGGTTAGCAGCCAAGCTCTTAGCCACTGTGCCACAAGGCTTCATTTGTTCACAAGATACACCCAAATCCTTGCATTTTTTCTTCCAGGTACGTGTTCTTATAGAATACTGCCCAGAGGTATATTCTTTGTACCTGTCCCTCCAAACTTTCCCCAGGGCTCCTGGCAGTATTTGAGCAGCACCCTTGCCATGGAGTTGTGTTACGAAGTTTAATTAACAGAACATCCAGTATAGCTCATGGAATGATGAGTGTGTCTGCTGCGTCTGGGTGACTCTATCCTTATTCCCTTTGCACAGCTGTTGATGGCATCTCCTTTCTGTAAGTCTACTTGAAAAATGTCAGCACACCTATGGCTGCCTGTAACGAGGCTCACAATTCCACCACCACTACCCCCTGGAATTCCATTGGACTTCCCTTCTTTGCCATCACTAAGACTCATTTGTGTGGGTGTTTTCTTAAGGAGCCAGGGTGGTGTAAGAGGTTTGCTTTCAACTGATAACTTAAAGATTGGTGGTTCGAGTCCACCCAGCTGCTTTGTGGAAGAAAAGCCTGGCAATCTGCTTCTATACAGATTACAGCCAAGAAAACCCTAGAGACCACAGTTCTACTCTGACACACATGGGGTTGCCATGAGTCAGAACTGACTCGACAGCAACTCAGTGGTTTTTTTTTTTTGGGTGGTGCAAACAGTTAATGCACTAGGCTGCTAACTGAAAGGTTGGAGGTTCGAGTCCACGCAGAAGTGCCTCAGAAGAAAGGCCTGGCGATCTGCTCCCATAAAGATGACAGCCAAGAGAACACTGTTCAGCACAGTTCTACTGGGTAACATGTGGGGTCGCCGTGAGTTGGGGATCAACTTGAAGGCAGCTAACAGCAACAGCATTTTGCTCCCTAGTGCTGCTGTAACAAAATACCTCACAGTGGGAGGCTTTCAAGAACAGAACTTTACTCCCTCACAGTTCTGGAGGCCAGAAGTCTGAATTCAGGATGTTGGCAGGGTTGTGGTCTCTCCCAAAGCTCTAGCGGAGGGTCCTTTCTTGTCTCTCCCAGCTTCTAGCAGCCCCAGGTTTTCTTGAGTTCCAGCTGCATCTTCACATGGCCATCTTCTCTCTGTCTGTCTGTTTCGGTGTTTTTTCTCTCCTTTTAGAAGACACCACTCAGGTGGAATTAGGACCCACCCTACTCCAGTATGACCGCATGGATAGTATGACCCTATGTGATGGTTAAGGTTGTGTGTCAACCAGGCTGGGCCATGATTCTCAGTGATTTGGCAGTTATGGTGTAGCTTGGCAGCTATGAAATGATGCAATCACCTCCATAAAGAGATCTGATATAATGTAGTCACCTCCATGATGAGATCTGATATAATGTAATCACCTCCAATAATGTAATCACTCCCATGATGAGATCTGATATAATGTAGTCACCTCCATGATGGGATCTGGTATAATGTAATCACCTCCATGAAGAGATCTGATATAATGTAATCACCTCCATGAAGAGATCGGATATAATGTAGTCACCTCCATGATGAAATCTGATGTAATGTAATCACCTCCATGATGGGATCTGGTGTGAGCAGCCAATCAGCTGCAAGGGAGTTTTCTTGGGGGTGTGACTTGCATCCAATATATACGGACTTTCTGGCAAAGCTTGCTGGCTTTTGCTCTGCTCTGGATCCTATATTCAGCTTGTCATCATCTGACCTCTCGTTCTTGGGACTTGAGCCAACAGCCTGCCATCTTACCTTCTGATCTTGGGTTTGTCAGCCCCTGCAACTACGTGAGTCAGGAGAAGCCTCCAGCTAGGCCTGACCCACAGATTTGGGAGTTTCCAGCCTCTACAACCATGTGAGCTATTTCCGTGAGTTAAATCTCTGTCTCTCTTTCTTTATTATAGTGGCACAGTGGTTAAGAGTTTGGCTGCCAACCAAGAGACTGGCAGTTTGAATCCACCAGCCGTTCCTTGGGAACACTATCAGGTGGTTCTACTCTGTTCTTTAGGGTCGGTATGAGCCAAAAATCTCCTCAACGGCAATGAGTTTATTTTTTTGGTTTTATATATATACGCTTTGGTTTTTTTGTGGCACATACACACACTTCACTGGTTTTGCTCCTCTAGAGAGCCCAGCCTAAGATACCCTATTTCCAAACATGGTTACATTCACAGGAATCAGGAATTGGGACTTAGGACTTCAACATCTCTTTTGCGGGGGACACCACTGAACCTATAGCAGTTGGGATATGGGTACACAGGGTGGGCTGCTCACACCTCACTGGAAACCAGTCTTGGAAGCAATTCCAGGGAGTTCTTCCTCTTTTCTTCCCGATCAATGTTGTTTGCTTTTAGTTGCTTCCTACCCCATATGACAGAGTAGGACTGCCCCATAGGGTTTCCTAGTCTGTAATCTTTATGGGATCAGATTGCCATGTCTTTCTCCTCTGGAGCGGTTGGGTGGGTGCGAACCCACAACCTGTTGGTTAGCAACAGAGCACTTAACCGTTGGGCTACCAGGGCTCCGGTCTCTTGCTTGGAAGATGAGAATTCTAGCCCTGAACCACCCCTGCCTCCTGTTGTTGGGTGCTGTTGGGCCAATTCCGACTCATGGCGACCCCACAGGACAGAGTAGAGCTGCCCCATAGGGCTTCCTAGGCTGTGATCTCTACGGAAGTAGATAACCAGGTCTTTTGTGCCGACCTTTTGGTTAGCAGCCGAGTGCTTCACTGTCACGCCAAGAAGCCTCCTTCCCCAACCAACGAGAGAGCTTCATTGAACAGTCCCCACGTCTTCTCCTGCCTTGTCCTCCCAGCACCTGAGCCCTCGTTTCTGGTGGCGCCTCTCACGACACATGACATGACCCCGTGTTCTCTGTTCTCTGTACACTTGAGTGCACACACATACGTGTAACAGGGGTCTCAGGTAATGCAAAAATCATCCAGAAGTCATCAGGTGAGACTGCTCGAGGCTCACAGTCTTGTCTCAGCCTCCATACCCTCCTCACTTAACTGAGTCCAACAGGAGGGGGGTTTTCCTGTCTCTATGCAGGTTAATTGGATTAGTAATACAGACACTACCTCCGTCTGTCAGTCTGTCTCACTTCGGTTGCTTGAGTGTTGCTATGATATGGTAAGCTATGCCACTGGGATTTCAAATGCCAGTAGGGTCACCCATGGTGGACAAGTTTTAGCAGAGTTTCCAGACTAAGACAGGCTAGGAGGAAAGGACTGGCAACCTACTTTTCAGCCAGTGAAAACCCTATGGGTCACAACAGAACATTGTGCAATGCAGTGCTGGAAGATTAACCCCAGGTTGGAAGGCACTCAAAATCCACAGTGGTGTAACCATGGACTTGAGCACACCAACAATCATGAAGATGGCATGGGACCAGTCAGGTCTGTGTATTTTTAATTTTAAAATATATTTTCCCCTTCTTTTAAACCAACTAGCTTGATTTCAGAGTCCCTGGGTGGCCAAAGCAGTTCACGCTCGGCTGCTGACGAAAGATTGGCGGTTGGAACCCACCAGCAGTGCCACAGAAGGAAGACCTGGTGATCTGTTTCTGTAAAGATTGCCGTTGTCTTTGTTAGCTGCTGTTGAGTGGACCCCAACTTATGGTGACCCCTTGTGTGCAGAGTACAACTGTGCTCCACAGGGTTTTCTTGGCTGTGATCTTACAGACACAGATCACCAGGTGTTTTCTTCCTTAGTACTGCTGAGTGAGCCAAAACAACCTTATGGAGCTCAGCACTGTTCTGTAACATGTCACTGACGTGAGTCGGAATTGACTCTCCAGCACAAAACAGCAACAGCTTGCTTGTGGCTGTGTTGGAAAGATGCTGAGAACAGGTAAGTGCCGGCTGTCACTTCCTGGACTGGTCCCCTGGGAAGGGAGCTGAAGAATGAGAAGCAGGTGGGCAGTGAGAGGCCGGGGACATCCCGGGGCCATGGAGGGAATGCAGGGCAGACTCCCCTCGGGCACCTGTCCTCCACTCAGTTCCAAGTCCCATGGCAGACAAAGAGGGAAATGCCGGGCAAGACTCCTTTCTGTTGTACGTGGGGTCGCCATGAGTCAGAGCCAATGGCAACCGAGGACAACGTATGTCATTGCTGCCTGTTATTGGTGAGTATGTTAGCATAGGTTACCAGTGTATGTCATTAGTGATTACTGTGTTAGTACATGTTATTATACTAAATTACATAGACTAATTACTATTAGAGGCCACGTCTGGCCTCCCCTTTTGGAGCCACTGTGGCACAGTGGTTAAGAGCTTGGCTGCTAACCAAAATGTCGGCAGATCAAATCCACCAGCCGCTCTTTGGAAACCCTATGGGGCGGTTGTACTCTGCTATAGGGTCACCACGAGTCAGAATCGACTCAATGGCAATCTTTTGTTTTTTTTAATTACAATTAGTATATGTTATTATACATTATATTATATATAGTATATATATTATACTAATAATGCATTAGTATACATTATTAGTGTACGTTATTAATATGTTAGTATAGATTATTGGAGTCCTGGTGGCATAGTGGTTAAGAGCTCAGCCACTAACCAAGAGGTTTGCCATTTGAATTCACCAGTCGTTCCTTGGAAACCCTATGGGGCAGTTCTGCTCTGAGCTATAGGGTGGCTGTGAGTTGGAATTGACAGCAATGATTTTATTAGTTATTAGTATATTAATACATTTCATCAGTGTGTGTTATTAGTTATTAGTATATTAATATATGTTATCAGTACGTGCTATTAGCTATTAGTGTGCTAGCATAAGATATCAGTATGTGTTATTAGCATAAGTTATCAATATGTGTTATTAGTATATGACTGTATGTTACTAGTGTACACTTGGACCCCTGTATCTACATGTTCTGCATCCGAGGATTCAACTAATCATTGATCTGATCAGTTGTGGATTAGACCTCTGTGATCCATAGGGTTTTCATCTGCTGATTTTTGGAAGATCACCAGGCCTTTCTTCCTGGTCAGTCTTAATTTGGAAGCTCCGCTGAAACCTATTCAACACCACAGCAACATGCAAGCCTCCACTGACAGATGGGCGGTGGCTGTGCAGGAGGTGCACTGGCTGAGATTCGAACCCAGGTCTCCCACATGGAAGATGAGAACTCTACCACCGGACCACCACCGCCCCACACTGCACCAGATAAACCAAACCAGTTGCCATCAAGTCAACGTCAACTCACAGCGCTCCCCTGTGTGTCAGAGTAGAACTGTGCTCCATGGATTTTCAATGGCTGATTTTTAGAAGTAGACCGCCAGGCCTTTCTTCTGAGACACCTCTGGGCAGACTGGAACCTGCAACCTTTCTGTGAGCAGCCGAGCGCTTCACCGTTTGCACCACCCAGGGACTCCCATACGCCAGGTAGCAGGGAAGTAATAACACACCACGAACTCTGAGAGGCTTTTCTCCCTGATGTGCACGAAATCGAGGTCTGATTCTCCACCCCCCGTCTACGTAGTCCAGCTGTGTTGGCCTGGTATGACTCATCAGCAACCAACAGCAACGTGTGCATATAGGCAGAGTGACCAATTGCTAGAAAAGGATGTCATGTTTGGTAAAGCTGACGGTCAGCAAAAAGGATGGAAACTCTCCCTGAGATGGATTGACACAGTAGCCAAGTGAAGGTTACAAAGATTCCAACTATTGTAACGATGTTGCAGGACCGGGCAGCGTTTCCTTCTGTTGTACACGGGGTCGCTGTGAGCTGGAGCCAGCTCTGTGCAGCTAACAAGAAGCTATGACGCCTCCAAAAAGGCAGGGGAAAACCCCAGATCGGGGGAGGAAAAAAAAAAACAATAAAAGAACAGGTTCCATTCTTTTTCCTTGCCCCAATAATCTCGTTAGAAGCCACATAGACTTTAAGTGGCCTTGGGCCAAAAGTTATGTTTCTTGTTAATACACATCAGCAGCCCGTCTTTCTCACAGCGATTACTGTAGCTGGTTCCACATCCTGCACGCCAGAGCGCCCCATTTTTGTTCTTTGGCACGGTTCTTGTGAATCCAAGGAATCATTGTCACTTCTTGTTAGGCGAACTAAATGTACGAGAACGGATGGGGCATTCTACCTAATGCTGTTATCTGAACCCGGTTTGTTTATTTAATGAACAAAACGTCAGTGAGTATATCCCTTCCCTGACGTCTGAGACCCTGACAGCTCCTCGTGGCAGGTTTCCCCAAAAGCGGGTGCCCGGGATTAACTAATTTAATTTGCATGTGATCAAAAAAAAAAAAAAAAAAGAGCAGGACCTGCCTCGCCAAAACAGCTTCTCTTGTTTATTTACTTTTTCCAACCAGATGTCCAAGGGCCATCATACCGGGGGCAGGGGCTGCTGGTGGGGACCGTAGCCACTCAGCACTTCCAAATGGTCCACTCGGAGCCCACGTGGAGACAGGAGATGTAGAGCCGCCTGTGGGATGTGAGCTTCCTGAATGAGCTACATAATCGCTCCTGGAACATATCAAACCTCGGAAGGACTAGAGTGTCTCCCCTTCTCATGTGCTGCCAAGTTCGGGGACGAGGATGGTAACCGGGTCAGATGCCTGATTTGCAGGACTGACAGCTTGTCATTTGCAAATGCATTGACTCCAAAGCCACTTCATAATTATAAAGCCTTGGCGTATGTTCAACACCGAGAGGTGGGTGGTGATGTCACGTCAGGGGGCTGCGGGTTTAAGTGTGGGGGCACACACACCTGTCCAGGCGTGCTCGCCCAAACACCAAAGCTGCCAGCCCCCTTCAGTCAGCATAAATCTGGTCTTCGAGGCAACGGAGAGGGCCCCTTGTTCCATCAACGCTGCAACACCCATTCCTTCTTTAAGCGTGTGACCCTCCCGGCCACCGAGACCACAGCCGGCCCTCGTGTGCCGCGGAGGGAAGACAAAGTCTGTGTGCCTGAGACATGACAGCAAGATTCTGAGCGGTGTGGTGGAAGACCCAGTGGTGAGCGTGTCTGGCAATTAAAAATAATTGGTTTCGCTCAGCGCTTGCAAGAATGCCAGCCGCCATATAATGATGTTTCATTAGCTATGCCGAAAGCACCGGGCTCCGCATGGCACACGCAATTAAGGACAATCATAATGGGGGGAGAGAAGGAAACATTAAAAATACCCCCACGAAGATGAGCACTGCCGTTAATGGCCACTTCATCAGCTAATTGATTTCTTATTAGTGACGGCGAAAAGCCGGGTCGAGGGGTCTGCATGCGTCATTAACGACATTTTCACGATTACCCAGTCATTCAGTTTTGCAACTAAACACTCTTGGAACCCGCGGTGGCTGTGTGGCTCCAGGCCATTGCGCTTGCTTTATTTTATGTTTCTGCTAATATTGGCTTAACCTCTGAATCAAAAATTCTCTCTCCGAGGGCCTCTCGGTAACTAATCAGGAAGTTAAACGCACAGAAATAGGCCACGTCACTCCGTCTCGTGCTGGATACTTCCTCTGTCCTCTGTTTTCTGGGTATCACAAAGCCAATCCCTTTGACTTATGGACATGGTCTTCTGATGGGCCCTCCCCACCTGCTGCCTCATCAAATCTTATTATGTGTCCAAACTGGCAAATGGGATTCCTGGAGGGTTGACCACACATATTTTTTTGCTTATGCATTGGGGAAAATATGTGAGGCTGGGGCAGGGGGCCTGGCTGGGATCTATAATTTGGATGTGTTTGTCTCTTTCTAGGGTGCAGAAATCACTGAACAGGAAATCAGCCGCTTAGAAGCTGTTTTGACCCCAGCTAACATTTTCCCAAGGGCCCCCAAGGGTGTTTTTAAATGGGGTCTGTGGCTTAAAGAGGAGGGGCTGAATTTTAGGGAATTTCAGCGCTTGCAGCCCTGAGGACCTCTGGCTTAGCGATGGAATTTGATTGTCGTAAATGTCTCAGGGAATCCGTGGGTGGTGCAAATGGTTCATGCATTCAGCTGCTAACTGAAAGGTTGGAGGTTCAAGTCCACCCAGAGGAAAGGCCTGGTGATCTACTTCAGAAAAATCAGCCACTGAAAACCCTGTGAAGCACAGTTCTACTCTAACACACTTGGGGTCACAATGATTCGGAGTTGACTCCACAGCAACTGGTTTTATTCATCCGGACACTCTCAGCATGTCATGACCTTGAGATTTTGAAATCCAGTAGATGCATCTCCATCATCATACTAAGTGGCCTCTGTCAGAAGAACCAACAAATCTGTCTGGGAAGAAGTACAGCCAGAATGCTCCCTGGAAGCAATGATGGCAAGACTTTGTCTCAGGGGCTTTGGACATGTTATCAGCAGGGACTAGTCTCTGGAGAAGGACATCATGCTTGGTAAAGTCGAGGGTCAGCAAAAAAGAGGAAGACCTGCAACAAGATGGATTGACACAGCGGCTGCAACAATGGGCTCAAGCATAACAGTGATTGTGAGGATGGCGCAGGACCGGGCAGTGTTCCGTTCTGTTGTACACGGGGTCGCTAGGAGTCGGGACTGACTCGACAGCACCCAACAACCACAACCACAAAACTAGTGAAAGTCTGACTTTTCTTAAGTAATTCCAACTTCTCCCCTGAAATCCTTACACTTTTAATTAACTGGGACATTCTTTTCTTACTAGACAGCACTAAGATAGATTTCAGCCCAAATTCTGAATTTATGAGATCCCGATTAATGAGGTTTTATTGAAGCAACGTCTTGTTCCTGATGTAATTTTAATGTTATCACCATCAATTATCTTGGTAACCCAATAGTTCAAAAGGAGCAAAGTTTAATTTATTTCTGTCCAACAAAACACAAGCAAAAATAAACACACACACGTGCACACACACACACACACACACACACACACACTTACAGACATACTTCACCAAGTGGGGCAAAAATAAAATAATTCTAGCATCCATCTTGAGAAGTTGAGCCAATGTGTCTGCTCCTGTTGACCTCAAGGACTGCATCTATTTTTAAAGAGGATGAAGTAAGTCCGGCGTTGGGTTTCATTCCCTCCCCTGGGCAAAACCAGAAGGTCCCCCTGGCTGTGTCCCTTCCCAGAGGACAAAGGAGAGCTTTCACACTGTGGACCTCAGGATCTCACCAGGCAGACTCGCTAATGGACAAAGAGACGCGATGTTACTGGATAATGGCTTAGCTTCCAGCCTCCAAGTCTATGGATTTTGAGGCAACAAAAGAGGGTAGCCTGTGGCAGTGATGCAAAGGATTTTTAAATACTGTTAATTCCTCACTATCATGGGGTTCATCTATCCATCCATCCACCCGCTCATCTGCCTACCCTGCCACCCATCTGCCCATCCATCTATCCATCCATCCACCCACCCACCCACCCATCCAGCCATCCATCTATCCATCTACCCACCCACCCATCCATCCATCCATCCATCCATCCATCCATCCATCCATCCATCTACCCACCCACCCATCCATCCACCCATCCATCCATCCATCCATCCCATCCATCCACCCACGTATCCATCCATCCATCCATTCATCCATGCATCCCATCCATCCACCCACCTATCCATCCATCCATCCATCCATCCCATCCATCCATCCATCCATCCATCTACCCACCCACCCATCCATCCATCCATCCACCCACCCACCCATCCATCCATCCATCTACCCACCCACCCATCCATCCATCCATCCATCCACCCACCCACCCACCCATCCATCCATCCATCCATCCATCCATCCACCCATCCACCCACCCATCCATCCATCCATCCATCCAGCTACCCACCCACCCACCCACCCATCCATCCATCCATCCATCCATCCACCCACCCACCCATCCATCCATCCACCCACCCACCCACCCATCCAGCCATCCATCCATCCATCTACTCACCCACCCATCCATCCCTCCACCCCTCCCTCCATCCACCCATTTGTCCATTTACTACACACCCATCCATTCAGTTAACCACCTATCCATCTGTCCACCCACCCATCCATCCACCCAGCCATCCATTCACCCACCATTCTATCCATCCATCCATCCACCTACCCATTCAGTCATCTATCCCTCCCCCTCCCTCCATAATCCACCCATCCACCCACAGACTCATCCACCCATCCATTCACCTACCCATCTATCCATCCATTTACCCACTTGCCCATCTATCCAGCCTGCCAGGCACTGAGCTATCTACTCACTCATCTATCCATCCACCCATTCATCTGCCCATCCATCCACATATCCATTTACCCATTCATCTACTTATCCACCCACATACCATCCACTCACCCACCTATCCATCCATCCACCAGCACTTGTTTGATCCAGTGTCTTGCCATTCATTGAGAATGCCAAAAAGCATACAGTCCCTTTGCCCTCAGATGAGCTTATAATGTAATTTGGGACATGGATGTAGACACAGGTAGAGCAATACTTTGGCCTGAGAAGAAGAGAGACTTCAACTCGCTTACTTTGGATGTGTCATCAGGAGGGACGGATCACTGGGGAAGGACATCATGTTTGGTAAAGTGGAGGGTCGGCAAAAATGAGGGAGCCCCTCCACGAGACAGATCAACACCGTGGTCCGAACGATGGACTCAAACATGCCACTGATCACGAAGATCATTTGTTGTACACGAGATGGCCATGCGTCAGAGCTGACTTGACAGCAGCCAAGAACAATGAATTCTTATAAGAAAACTTAAAAGAGTGTTGGGAAGACCACTAGTAATAATAGTGACGAAGTCTTGAGTAGCTCCTATATGCAATGACACATTTTTGTGTCTGCTGCCTCATGAGATCTCCCTAGAGATAACAGAGCTGGGACTTCTTTTTCCCCTCTTCTTCCTCTTTTTCACATGCTACATTTCTTTCCATTAGTTCTTTCTAGGGCTTGTTTGGTTGCATTTCCAGGAGACTATATGGTTATGGGAAGACCGGGGTGCTAATAAAAAGGGGATTTGATGTGGAGAACTAAAACATGTATTCTGAGGTTAACAAAAGGCACTTTCTGCATTTGTTTAACAGGCTAATATTTATACTCGTTACTAATTTTTCTGGAAGTAAGAGAGTCTGTAATTATAGAATGGCAAAATAGAACAAAAGAAACAGTTTAAAATGTGCTGTCCCTGTTATAAAAGGGGTATAGTTACAGTTGTTTAGACTTACAACTAGAGTGGACTATTAAACGTAATTCAGAGAGCCTTTAGTGTTAAGTGGAGTCTCTGGGTGATGCAAACAGTTAGCGAGCTCAACCACTAACCAAAAGGATGGAGGTTTAAGTCCACCCAGAGGTGCCTCAGAAGAAAGGCCTGGCTATCTACTTCTGAAAACCCCATGGAGCGCAGTTCTACTCTGACACACAAGGGGGCGCCGTGAGTCAGAGATGACTTAACAGCAGCAGGTTCACTTGGTGAGGGCTCAGTGGGGACTAATCCAGGCTTCCCTGCAGGCTGGGTTACAGGGCGACCGCAGTACAGCCTCCATTTGTTCAACGTTACTGAACCCAGCACAATTGCTCCAAAGCTTGTCCTGGGATCTCACCCCATCGGGAGATCTCTGTTAGTGTGGGCAATCTCCCAGGCACATGCTGTCCATCTTGTGTGTGTGGAGGAATTAGGGAGCCAGCATATGGATTCGAAGGCTTACCCTTCATGCCGTGGGCTGCCAGAAGGATGAACAAATCTGTCTTGGAAGAAGTACGGCCAGAATGCTCCTTAGAAGTGAAGATAGTGTGATTACGTTTCACTTACTTTGGACATGTTATCAGGAGGGATCAGTCCCTGGAGAAGGACATCATGCTTGGTAAAGTAGAGGGTCAGCGAAAAAGAGGAAGACCCTCAGTGAGATGGATTGACACAGTGGCTGCAACAATGGGCTCAAGCATAACCACGATTGTAAGGATGGTGTAGGACTGGGTAGTGTTCCATTCTGTTGTTCACAGGGTCCCTGTGAGTCGGAACCAACTCCACAGCACCTAACAACCTGACAAGAACACAGCTAGCAGAAGGGTCCCTGGGTGGTGCAAACAATTTGTGCTCCACTGCTAAGTGAAAGGTTGCCAGTTTGAACCCACCCAGTGGCACTGTGGAGGAAAGGCCTGACAATCTGCTTCCATAAAGACATACAGCCAAGACAACCCTATGGAGCACAGATCTACTTTGTAACACATAGGGTTGCCATGAGTTGGAATCGACTCGATGGCAATAACTTTTTTATTTTTTTTTTATGGCTAGCAGATGTTGGGCACAGTTTTGTGGGGTTTGTAAAGTGCCTAAAAATCTGTGTGTGAATTTGAGTTAGCTGTTGGTAGGCTTCTTCGGGCTCCTGGGCCTCAGCTTGCTATGAAGAGGTAAATAAGCTGTGGCCAATCCACAGAGGCCGTCCTTAGCTCATTCATTGTTGTTGTTGGGTGCCATTGAGTCGGTTCCAACTTTGCGACCCCATGTATTACAGAGTAGAATTGTGCTCTGTAGAGTTTTCTTGGCTGTAATCTTTATGGAAGCAGATCACCAGGTCTTTCTTCCGAAAGCCAGCAGTTCTTAACCATTAGACCACCACGGCTCCCAACCATAGGGTTTTCATATCCTTGCTGAAGCAGATCATCAGATCTTTCTTTCACAGAGCCATTGGGTAGGTTTGGACCACTGACCTTTCAGTTACCAGCTGAGTGCTTAACCGTTAGACCACCAGGGCTCCCATCTGTAGGTTTCCATATCTTTACTGAAGCAGATCACCAGGTCTTTCTTCTGAAGAGCTGCTCCCTGGGTGGGCTCAAACCACCAACCTTTCACTTAGCGGCCAAGTGCTTAACCGTTTTTGACACCAGGGCTACTTTGTGTAACAACGTCTATAACAGCTCTCCAATCCCTCACGACGTGCCCAGGAGACAAAGCCACAGGGAAAGAGAAATGACAAATGGTGGCTGCTTAATCCTGACAGGAAGGGTTGACTCGGTTGAGTGGCAGCGAGGATGAAACGCAGGGCGGAAATCGAATTCATTCCGGAGCTCTCTGAGTCTCTTGGCGTGGATGAGCCCCGGAAGCAAGGAGTTCCTTCTCTTAGAACCTTCCATCAGAAACCAGGAAAACATGAGTACGTGGAGGGCAAGTGATTAAAATAATGCTGGAAAAGAAAGAAAGAAAGAAAGTTTTGGCACCAGAAACACATCCAATAAAAAGAACTGAAGGAAAAGTGTTTGAATTTGAGCAAAAATGGCAAACTTTAGATGGATGACTTATAAGGCTGTGGAAGACTGACATCAAAAGTAGGTGTCGTTGGGCGAGGCGGCTCAGCCTGACACCGGCCGTCTGCACTCCTACAAACTGCTGGCACACTCCATCTTCCCCTGCCGGTTGTCCACTGTCGTTTAGAAAAGTGTCAGAGGGGTCCGGCCCTCGTCCAGGGGGAGATGGTTTTATTAGCCGATCGCATCTCGTCAGACATCTCCTGCCATTTCTCCTTTTCTCTTCCATTTCTTCCACCCCGACCCGTCTTCCCCGCTAGACTCATGCTTTATTGAGAAAAGGGACAACCCCACTGCTTGGTTCAGTGGAAGGGGGAAGAAAATAATGTATTAAGGTAAAAAGATCTGACAGCTCTCAGAATTTCAAAGCTAATATTTGACTTGGATTCTTTTTTTTTTAACATGTGCTGAGAATGAGTATGGAAAATTTTAATAGGACATAAAAATGCACGTTAGGGATTCACTGATAGAGGAGTCAGGGTAAGTTCTTCTTCTTTTCCAGTGCTGGGGTTTTTATTAATAGATTTTTATTTTTCCTTGTTACTCTTTATATGGCTCATTGTGAGCTCACTGGGGAATTGTTTTGACTTTCTCGTCTGCTTTTCAGAGTGGGATAAGACCACCTGGGGCTGCCGGGGACGTGCTGCTGGTGTGCTGGGCTCTTCGGGACCAGATGCCGTGATGTCTACCTGCACCGGGCGCACCTGTGGGTCTCGAGACATGAATGGGGATTATTCCTGTTCACCAACAGAGGCTTAAATCCCCAGTGTCTTTGTGGGTCTGTGAGCAATGTGCTCACTTAATCGGTGATCCACCGTGTCATGTCACATGGCCTGGGTGACTGCCATGCAGCGCCCAAAAGAAAGGGTGAGACATTTCTGTCAGCCCTTTGACAGCCCTGACATGTTCCAGAACGTACCGTGGCTCCCGCTTCACGGAGCTCCGTGCCCAGGGCCCTTTTGGTCCGCACAGGAAACGAAATCAAACCCAAAACCCATTGCCGTCGGGTCAATATCAACTCGTAGAGACCCTGTAGGGCAGAGAAGAACCACCCTCTAGGATTTCCAAGCCTGTATATCTTTACAGAAGCAGACTGTCACATCTTTCTCCTACGGACAGGGAACAAAATGTGGGGGAAATGTTTTCCCAAAGCGGAGATGTGAGAAGCTGGGTTCTACCACCCCAGCGGGTCACTGGTGGTTTGGCGGTAGAGTATTTGCCTTCCATGCAGGGAACCCAGGTTCAATTCCTGGCCAGTGCACCTCATGCACAGCCATCACCCGTCTGTCTGTGGAGGCTTGTGTGTGGCTCTGATACTAAACAGGTTTCAGCAGAGGTTCCAGACTATGATGGAGAAGGAACAAAGGCCTGATGATCTGAAAATCAGCCAGTGGAAACTCTACGGATCACAATGGTCTCATCCCCAACTGATCATGGGGACGGCGCAGGACCGGGCAGCGTTTCATTCCATTGTGTGTGAGCCAGGGGCTGACGTGACACTAGCTAACAACAACAGATGCCTAATGCCTAATTCCTACGAGCCTTTTTCACAGACAGGAGAAAACCCTCCAAACTATGTGAGCCAATAGTTAGGCCCTTTGTTCTGGGGTGATCTGGTCATGCTCGTATTTCTCCACAGTCCTATAGTTGAGTGTTTGTTCATGTTCCTCCATGATACTCCATCAGGCGCCTGATCTGGCCCCCGTAGTGGCCTGCGTGTCCCCCATCCGAGCACTTACCACGTGTCACGCCTCTCCTAACACCAGACACAATGGGGGTCCCGAGTGACCTGGCCAACACTAACATCTGAGAGATGCCTTGTAAATGTTTTTGAATGAATGACTTTCCGTCTCAAATCTTAATAAACTACAGCTTGAACAATGTTCCAACTTGTTTGATGTAAGGGTGCATAGTGCTTAGTGATGTCTACTGGACGTCTATCCTTGGTGAAGAATACTGAGTATCGCATGGACTGCCAGAAGATGAACAAATCTGCATTGGTACAAGTACAGCCAGAATGCTCCTTAGAGGCAAGGATGGGAAGACTTTGTCTCACCTACTTTGAACGTGTTATCAGGAGGGACCAGTCCCTGGAGAAGGACTTCATGCTTGGTAAAGTAGAGGGTCAGCAAAATAGAGGAAGACCTCAAGGAGATGGATTGACACAGTGGCTGCAACACTGGGCTCAAGCATAGTGACGATTGTGAGCATGTCCCAGGACCAGGCAGTGTTGCATTCTGTTGTACACAGGGAGGCTGTGAGTGGCAGCACCCAACACAACAACAACGTGCATCGTGGTGTGCGTATGAGTGTCCTGGAGCAGCTGTAACAAAACCACACAACATGGGGCTTAAAACAATAGGAACTGATTCATCCTCTCTCAGTTCTGGAGGCCAGAAACCTGAAATCAAGGTGTGGGCAGGGCTGCACTCCCTCCGGAGGATCCTTCCTGGTCTCTCCCAGCTTCTGGTGGTCCCAGGTGTTCCTAGGCTTGTGGGCGCATCACTCCCTCTCTGCCTCATCTTCACATGGTATCTTCCCTATGTCTGTGTCTCTTCTCCTTATTTGTAAGGCACCACTCAGATGAGATTAAGACCCACCCTATTCCAGTATGACCTCATGTTAACTGACAACATCTTCAAAGACCCTATTTCCAAACAAGGTAACAAAGTATCACAAACTAGGTGGTGCAAGACCACAGAAGTTTATGCTCTCACAGTTTTGGAGGCCAGAAGTCTGAAATCACAGTATCAGTAGGGCCGTGCTCCCCCTGAAGGCTCTAGGGGAGGACCCTTCCTCGTTTCTCCCAGCTCCTGATAGCCCCAGGTGTTCCTGGGCTTGTGGCTGCATCATGGCCATCTCTGTCTCCATCTTCACATGGCGTCTCCCCTCTGTGTCTCCTGTCTATCACCCTAATCCAGGATGACTCCATCTAAAGATCCTTGACTGATTACATGACCCTATTTCCAAATAAATTCACATTCATAGGTTCCAGGGATTAGGACATGGACATATCTTTTTGGCGGCCAACATTCAACCCACTACAGTGGGCCAAGCCCTGAGTCCTACACAGACAGGCCATCTAATTCAATCCCCCACAGTACCCTGGCCAAGCAGATATCAATATCCTGTTTCACCCATGAGGAACTGGGGCTTTGAGATATGAAGGGGCAGCTGGAAGGAGGCAGAGCTGGTGTTTGAACGCATGTCTCCCAAAGGCCTATTCTTGAGCTCTGGGGACAGTCCTGGTTCCTTCCCCTTCACACTGGATGTCCTTAACCACCTAGGGCCTCTGAGGGGACACTGAGAAGCACAGAGCTCACATAGGCTCGGGACCACCCCTCGCCACCCCTGCGGTTCTGTGTTGAAGATGATGGTGGCTGTTGGCTGGCCCTTGGCTGGAGGCCCAGGTGGGTGTGGTGGGGGTGGTCAGACATGGCCCTGGATGGGGTCCATACACCAAGTCCACCAGGGCAATGGGGAGAGGCAGGTGTGAGGTGGGGCAGCCTCCAAGCTCACCTCCATGACAAGCATATGGCAGCCCCAAGTAACCCTCCCTTCAACAGGGCAATGACAGCTCATGTGGCCGTTGGGTGGGAGGCACGGATGGAAGTGAGCAGGGGAGGCTTGGTGATAATCCCTGACACAGTGTGCCCCGCAGTTAAAGAGAAGAAGAAGGATGGGAAGGGGGAGGACGTTCATCGATGACTTGTGGGAAGCTAACCACTTAACGCTCACTGCAGCTTTTCAACTGGCATAAGTCTTATCCCCATTTCGCAGATGAAGAAACTGTGTCTGAGGAATGGTAAATGATATGCCCCAAGCCACAGTGCCAGTAAGACGTGGAGTTGGGTTGGCTCCAAACCTACCCACCAATGATAGCCCTAAGGAGAGTTGGCAATATGGCTGCCTTAGCTGGCACTCATGGGCTTGGAGATGGCCAATAGGTCTCCTTACAAAAGAACAAGTGCCAAGTGATAAAACACAAGGCTCTGTGGTTGGGTCGATGTGACTGCAGTGAGGCAACTCTTCCCAGCAGCTTCTGTCAACTTACATAGCATACGAGATGAGCAAACAGTCAAGCTTTGCAGCATTGAGGATAGGAAGATAGGTATATGGGTAGATGGATGGACGGATGGATGGATGGATGGATGGGTGGATGGATGGATGGATGGATGGATGGATGGATGGGTGGATGGGTGGATGGGTGGATGGATGGATGGATGGATGGAAAGATGAGTGGTTGGATGGATGATAGATATATAGATACATGATTCATTGATAGGTACATAGATACACAGGTAGATATATAGGTAGATAGACACACAGGTAGATACATAAGTAGATAGGTACATAGGGAGATAAAAAATGGATGGATGGGTGGATGATAGGTAGAGAGAGAGAGATACATGATTGATTGATAGGTACGTAGATACATAGGTAGATAGATAATAGCTGATAGGTGATAAGTGATAGATAACAGATACATGGTTGATATATACATAGATAAATAGATAGCAGATAATATAGATAGATGAAAGTGATAGGTAGATGCTAGATAGATAGATAAGCCCATTGCCTTCAAGTTGATTCCTACTCATAGCAACCTTATAGGACAGAGTAGAACTGCCCCATAGGGTTTCCAAGGCTGTAATCTTTACAAAAGCAAATTGCCACATCTTTCTCCTGGGGAGCGGCTGGTGGGTTCGAGCCACTGACTTTTTGGTTATTAGTCGGGAACTTAACCACTGCATCATCAGGGCTCAACAGACTGGTAGATAGACAGATAGAAGACAGACAGACAGATAGATAGGTAGGTAGATAGGTAGGCAGACAGGTAGACATACAGACAGCCAGATAGACAGACAGATGGATAGATATAGATAGATGATAGGTAGGTAGGCAGGTAGATACATAGAGGTGGAGGTGGATAGAGACAGATATGGATGGAGGAAGGGAGAAACTGAAGGATGGAGATTTTGATTCTTCAAATAGTAGAACAAATATTGTGCAAAAAACTTTTCAGCATCAGAAATGGAAAAAAATACACACACACCCTCACAGACCTCTCCATACGTCTAAACTCTACATATGCATGTACGGGAGGTGGGGTGGAGACAGGGGCTCTTCCTCTCTGTGACCTCCGTCTTGCCTCCAGTTCTCAAGGGCTCATGTCTGGTGTCTGATTGCTGGTGCCCGCGGTGCTGGGTTCCCGCGGACGTCTGCAGATTTCAACTTGGCTTTGTGCGTCTTACCCAAACCACATGTTTGCAGCTAAATGTGCTTTGAATCATGTTTTTCTCCCCAAGAAGAAGGTCAGGAAGGTCCCCTCCATGGAACATATTAGGGAACCTGTTCAGTGTTTGGAGCTTGCTGGAGAGGCCCTGAACGGCTGATTCCTGGTCAGTGGGGGGGCTGAGTGCTGGCTCAACACTAAACAGGTGCTTCCCTGAGAGAGGCCGTCGGTCTGGGGGCAGAGGGGGTGCTGGGGGGCGTACATTCAAGCAGCCAGAGAGGCACTTGGAGAAGTCTGTGGGAACCGGCTGCCCTGCCTCCGAAGGGATCCTGGGTTTGAGGATGTGGTCAGGAGTCAGCGACTGGTCCCGGAAGTCAAGTGGGAGAGTTTGCTTTGCTCTCTCTTGTGGTGCAGTGAGGGACCGCTTCCCGGAAGTTTTGTCAATTTATTTAGCATGGGAAGTGACCAAGTGGATGACTTTTGCAGCATCGGGGAGGGAGAGGTGGGTGTATGGGTACATGGATGGCTGACTGGATGGATGGATGGGTGATCAATAGATAAACAGACAGACAGATGTGTACATACATACATGATAGATACACAGACACACAGATATATACATACATACATGATATATACATAGACATATACATACATATATGATAGATACATAGACACACAGATATATACATACATACTTACATGATAGATACATAGACACACAGATATATACATACATGACAGATAGATACACAGACACATATATACATACATACATGATAGATACAAGGACACACAGATATATACATACGTATATGATGGATACATAGATATATACGTACATATATGATAGATACATACATACATGCATACATACATACATGACAGAGCGAGATTGGAAATGAGGATGGTGACACTTCATCTCACGTACTTTGGACATGTTATCAGGAGGGATCAGTCCCTGGAGAAGGACATCATGCTTGGTAAAGTAGAGGGTCGGTGAAAAAGAGGAAGACCCTTAACGAGATGGATTGACACAGTGGCTGCAACAATGGGTTCAAACAGCAACGATTGTGAGGATGGCACAGGACTGGGAAGTGTTTCGTTCTGTGGTGCATGGGGGTCACTGTGAGTCGGAGCCAACTCAACGGCACCTAACCACATTGACTCATGATCTTCAGGCATGCTACGTAATTGATGCATTTATTGTTTTTGTTGCTTGTGATCTATCTCCACTGCCTCCCCAGAGAGCAAGCTCTTCAAGGGGGGCACTCAGTGTCCTGTGTTCCCAAGTGTCTCCCAAATGCCCAGGCCAGTGCTTGGCCCACAGGGCTGTTGTTCTCAGATGCTGTCAAGTTGGCTTTGACTCATGGTGACCCCACGCACAACAGAGTAAAACGATGCCTGGTCCTGTGCTGTCCTCACAATAGTTGCCTGGTCCTGTGCTGTCCTCACAATCGCCAGCAATGTTCAAGTCTGTCGTTGGGGCTGTGGTGCCAGTCCATCTCACTGAGTCTCCCACACCCTCACTGACCCTCTACTTCACCAAACATAATGCCGTCCTCCAGCAATTAATCCCTCCTGATGATGTGTCCAAAGCAAGTGTGTTTGACAATGTTCTGTTGTCATCCATAGGGTTTTCATTGGCTAATTTTCAGAAGGAGATGGCCTTAGTTGTCTCAGTCTGTCTTAGTCTGGAAACCTGTCCACCATGAATGACTCTGGTGGTGCTGGAAATACTGGTAGCATAGCCTCTAGCATCACAGCAACACGCAAGTCATCACAGACAGGTGGTGGTGGCCCATACCATATTTTATGCAAATAACGTGCACCTTCTGCGTTTGTTTGCTGGCCATGCGCTACCCCCGTGAGGTATTTTCATAAGCATGCTGTGCTAATTTTTTTACAGCAACATGTGGTAAAGGATGCGTGAGGCGGTGCTTGTAGGGTTACCTCTCAGGGGAGGGAGTGTCCAGCAAACGCAGAGGGCTCACGTCATTTGCGTAAAAATATGGTAGTAGGTTCTCCATAATGCTTGTTATTGATCCAAGCTCTGATGTCCCTGGAAGGAATCCTCTTGGAGCAGACATGAGGGGGCCGGCTGAATCACCTCAGGATGATTCATAGAGGGCGGCCCACATGGGGGAGCAAAGAGGCGGTGCTGACCGCACTGTCCCCAGGAATCACTGCAAGACATAGCACTGTGATGAGTCACATCCCAATGTCTCACAGGACAAATATTAACTTTGGAGTGATTTAGGATGACATGTCTCTTGTAAAAGGAAAATCAAGTACAATGCAAAATTATTTCCAACATCAGCTTTTTGACATATTTTCTCAGGGGCTCAGCGGGTGAGAAAGAGACTCTTTTGAAGAAGCCAGGCCGCTTAGGCACCAAGGAAGTTGTTTAAGAGGGGTGACATATCAGCCTCCCAAATTCTAAAGACTGCCCCACAATTACCTCTGTGAGCTCCTTCCAAAACCCAGCATCCCAGTCTAACCATGAGAAAAAGACCTGACAAACCTCAACGGAATGTCCAGTTGGCTCCAACTAATGGCAACCCCATGTACGTCACAACCAAACATTGCCTGGTCCTTTGCCATCCTCATGATCACTGCTGTGTTTGAGCCCATTGGTGTGGCTATTGTGTCAACCCACCTCACGGAGGGTCCCCCTCAAACTTGCTGGACCTCTGCTTTATCAAACATGAGTCCTTTTCTAGCAATTGGTCACATTTTATACATATATATACATATATATATATAAAGAGCCCTGGTGGCACAATGGTTAAGTGCTTAGCTGCTCACCGAAAGATCTGAGGGAGAGAAGACCTGGCAATCTGCTCCTGTAAATATTACAGCTTAGAAAAAAACCCGTGGGGAGGTTCTACTCTGCCCTCTAGGGTGGCCAAGAGTGGGAATCGACTCAACGGCACCTAACAATAAAATACATGTTGCTGTCAGCTGGTGTCAGGTGGACTCCGACTCATGGCGACCTTCTCTACAGCAGAAGGAGACGCTGTCCCTTCCTGTGTTATTTTCACGGTCACCAGCATGGTTGAGCTCATCGTTGTGGCTGCTGTGTCAATCCCTCTCACCGAGGGTCTCCCTCTCCCTTGTCTCTATCATCTTCTCCAACAGAGCAGCTGATCATCGTCCTCAAAACTGTCAGGGTCGTTGAAAACAAGAAAGTCTCAGAAACTGCCTGTCTTAGTCATCTAGCGCTGCTACAACAGAAATCCCACAAGTGGGTGGCTTTAACAAACAGAAATTTACTCTTTCACAGTCTAGGAGGCTAGAAGTCTGAATTCAGGGTGCCGGCTCCTGGGGAAGGCTTTCTCTCTCTGTTGGATCTGGGGGAAGGTCCTTGTCATCAATCTTCCCCTGGTCTAGGAGCTTCTCAGCGCAGGGACCCCGGGTCCAAAGGACACGCTCTGCTTCTGGCTCTTCTTTCTTGGTGGTGTGAGGTTCCTCTCCTCTCTGCTGGCTTCTCTCTTTTATATCTCAAAAGAGATTGGCTTAAGACACTAATCTTGTAGATCTCCTCAATATAACTGCCACTAATCCATCTCATTACATCATAGTGATAGCATTTACAACACATAGGGAAATCACATCAGATGACAAAATGGTGGACAACCATACAATACTGGGAATCACGACCTAGCCAAGTTGACAGACATTTTTGGGGGACACAATTCAATCCGTGACACTGTCACAGCCAAGAGGAGCTGAAGGAGATGTGATGACTAAAAGTAATATGGTGTGCTGGGTGGGATCCTGGGACAGAAAAATGACATTAGGTAAAAAATGAGGAAATATGAATAAGGTTAAACCTAAAACCCATTGCCGTCAAGTCGATTCTGACTCATAACGACCTTATAGCACAGAGTAGAACTGCTCCGTAGGGTTTCCAAGGAGCAACTGGTGGATTCGAACTGCTGATATTTTGGTTGGTTAGCAGCCCAGCTCTTAACCACTGAGCCACCAGGGCTCCATGAGTAAGGTTAGTTAATAGTAATGTAATAATATTGGTTTCTTCATTGTGAAAAATGTACCATACTAATATATTAATAACATGAGAAATTATGTATGGGGTATATAGGAACTGTCTGTACTATCGTCTTACTTTTTCTGTATATTGGAAACTCTTCTGGAGGCCCCAGGTGGTACAAACAGTTAACATGCTCACCAAAAGGCTGGAGGTTTGAGTCCTTCCAGAGGTGCCTCAGAAGAAAGGCCTGGCGATTTGCTTCTGACACACATGGGGTCTCTGTGAGTTGGGGTCAAGGTGGCTGCAAATGAAAAAATAATTCTAAAATGAAAAGTTGATTTTAAAAAGTCGTCTAGCCAGAAACCACCAAGGGTAGCCAGGGTGAAAAGGGAAATGTGGAGAGTGTGGACACGTTGGGGGGATTGCAAACAATGTCACAAAACAACTTGCGTAGCCATTTTTGAAAGAAAATCTAATTTGCGCTGTAAACTTTCACCTAAAACACAACAAAATTAAAAACATGAAAAACTCACCCGTGATCACATTCATGATCTATCAGCCAATGGTTCCATTTACTACTCCGGCAGTTTTAGTCAAAACTAGAAGTGATCTGGCTTTCAAACAGGAGGAAGACAGCCCCTACCACCAGGTGGATTTTCTTTCTTTTTGACATTTTTGTTTTTTTCTGAGCAGAAACTAACAGTGGAATTAAAACAAATTTTAATTAAAAAACACAGAAAACAAAAATAAATTCCCATCCCTAGGAGAAAGTGAGAGCCCTGGTGGCACAGTGGTTAAGTGCTCAACTGCTAACCAAAAGGTTGGTAGTTCAATCCCACCCAGCGGTGTTGCAGGAGAAAGGCCTGGTGATCTGCTCCTGTAAAGATCACAGCCTAGAAAACTCTACCGGGCAGTTCTACCTAGTCACAGGGGATCGCTATGAGATGAAATCCATTCTAAGGCAACAGGTTTGGTTTTAGGTTTGGTGCAGAGCGGGGAATCACATCTGCATGTTATATTTTCTATCATATTTATCAAAGAGACCTCGTGTCAGACAAAATGTGTGTGTGTGTGTAATACAGTGAAAGCTTTAAGAGCAGGAACTCAATGGGACTGCCTTGTTTTTCCAGGTCTAGCAAGTTTGTCACCTTTGACAGTGTACAGTCTTAGAACTTTTCTGTCTCTCTAAACCCGTTGCAATCCGGTCAATTCTGATGCATAGTGACCCTAAAGGACAGAGTAGAACCGCCCCATGGAGTTTCCAAGGAACGCCTGGTGGATTCAAACTGCTGACCTTGTGGTTAGCAGCCCAATGCTTAACAGCTGCACCACCAGGGCTCTAGTTTTGGCTCTGGATTAGTGGAAAATATTTGAGTTTTCCCTCTCTGGCAGGTTTCTGCCTTACACAGACTCCAGCTTTCATAGGTTTTACTGTATATAAACATTATTTCTGGGTTCTCATCAAAAATTTAAAGATGGGGTGGGGGAGGGTGGTGGGAGAAGGGGAAAGAGGAAAAGTGGAGAAGGGAGGAAAGAAGCCAGACCCTCTTACCCCTGCCTCATGATAATTAGGACGTTATGCTTTTTACACTGAGAAAATATCAAAATATGTTTCTGCCTCCCCAAAGACACTCTGCAGTATCATTGTGAGCGACTCCATCCAAACCTGAGCCAGATGTCCCCCGCGCAGCCCTCCGGCCCTCCCTCTCCAGCGACCCCAACCCGGCCGCCCTCCTGCCCCCACCGCTCTGCGGGCCGCAGAAGCCCTAATGAACAACAGACCCTCTCGACCTTCCCACATCCCACCCTGTCTACCCGGGGACCCCACCGTCCCCGGGTCAGAACACACCAGGCACTGCAGAATCGTGGCCCGGGCGAGGGTCCCCCTGCGCTTGGCGGGGTCTCTGTGCGGATCCCAAGGAAGGAGGGCCTGTGTGCTCCAGGGACGCCGCATCGGGGCCCAGATGTAACTGGGGGGCAGACACCTGGCCCGCGCGCAGGCTCCCCTCCTCCCCAGGACCCCTGTCTCCCACGATTAGCTGTTCCTGGGGGCAGGGCATGCTCACTGCGCCTCTAATTGGGAAGGGCGCGCGTTGCAGAGGTGGACCGTGTCCGTTTTGATTTCTGTTTCGCTTCTAACTCAGGACCTGACCCCCTTTTGGAATGCTGATTTATGGATTTTGGAAGCGACTCTGCCCCAGATACAATTTTCTCTGACATTAAGAATACATTTAGAACCAAATGCATTTTTTAAAGTGTGCTTAATAAGATCCATGCGTTTTTAAGAAACTAACACAGCGCAGAACCCGGCAGACACCCTTGCAGGTCTCAGCCAAGTTACAAAGCAAAGAGCTGGCACTGACCACTTGTCTAATATATTGAAATGCCATTGGTATTTCAAATGCCAGCACGGTCACCCACGGTGGACAGGTTTCGGTGAAGCTTCCAGACTAAGACTAGGAAGAAAGGCTTGGCCATCGACGTCCAAAAATCAGCCAATGAAATCCGTGTGGGTCACAACAGAACATTGTCCAACTCTCTTGCTTTGGATGCATCATCAGGAAGGATCACTCGCTGGAGGAGGACGTCCTGTTTGGTGAAGCAGAGGGCCAGAGAAGGCGAGGGAGACTCTCAGTGAGATAGGTTGTCACAATAGCTGAAAGACGGACTCTTAAAGAGTGTTGACACATTGTGAAAAATGTAACCTAAACCAAACCCACTGCCATTGAGTTGACTCCAACTCATACGGCCCTATAGGACACAGCAGAACTGTCCCACAGGGTTTGCAAGGAGTGGCTGGTAGATTCAAACTGCCAACCTTTCAGTTCGCTGCAGAGCTCTTAACCACTGCGCCACCAGGGCTCCATCTATAATGTTATATTGGCCTTTTTGGTACCAACACAATGACTCTTTTTAAGAAGGACGCCGCCAATTAGATGACTAATATCCCAGTTTGCCCAGGTCCGAGGGGCTTCCCAGGACTTTTAGGGATAAACCTGGGAAAGTCTCAGGCAGTGAGTGTGCTAACAACCAACGAGAGAGACTGTGGGGAACAGCCTTGCCATCAGGAGCTTGTAGGTCTGTGGAGCCCTGGACGCACCCACTTCTCCCAAAGTGTCTTCCCCAAAACTGATGCACTGAAGATGCTATGGAGGGAGGGAGGCGGGAGTTTCTGTGACTTCTTCACATGTGCATATCCCCAGGAATCTCTGCTTTGATTAAGTTCTGAAGCCCAGAACAAGCTGGGGCTCCCCACGGGGGTGAGAGAGTTCCACAGTGCGTACAGAGGAAAGTTCCTTGGAGAGAGAAAAACACTCGTTGACAGAGACGGACTGCAGTGAAGACCCTGGCCCCATACTGGAACAGGCGAGGGTACTCGATCCTGGCTGAGCTTCACGGGTACCAGGGGAGCTTAGAACCACACACACAGACCAAACCAGAACCAAACCCGTTGCCATCGAGTCGACTCTGGCTCACAGAGACCCCATGTGTGTCAGAGTAGAACTGTGCTCCACAGGGTTTTCAGTGGCTGATTTTTCAGAATCGGATCACCAAGCCTTTCTTCTGAGGCACCTCCGGGTGGACTCGAACCTCCAACCTTTCAATTAGTAGCCAAGTGCATTGACTGTTTGCACCACCCCGGGACTCCATGCACACAGACAGCACTATGTAACTGTATTCTTATGTGCTTATTGGAATTTATTTTTACATAGTTACATAATTTGGCTTTTTTCTAGTCTGTTCATTTCCTGGAAACCCTGGTGGTGCAGTGGTTAAATGCTATGGCTGCTAACCAAAAGGTCTGCCGTTCAAATCCACCAGGCCTTCCTTGAAAACTGTATGGGGACAGTTCAACTCTGTCCCTTAGGGTCCCTTTGAGTTGGAATCGACTTGACAGCAATGGTTTTTTGAATTCATTTCCTAGGGCTGCCATTAGAAAATACCACAAAGGGTGGGGCTCTAACTAACAGGCATTTACGCCCTCACGGTTCTGGAGGCTGTTGTTCTTACGGTTGTTGCTAAGTGTCGTGGAGTCGGTTCTGACTCGTAGCGACCCCGTGTACAACAGAACAAAACTCTGCCTGGTCCTGCGCCATCTTGACAGCCGTTGTTATGCTTGAGCCCATGGTTGTAGTTACTGCATCAATCCTTCTCCTTGGGGGTCTTCCTCTTTTTCACTTACCCTTTATTTTTCACTCTGGAGGCTAGAAGTCCCAAATCAAGCTGTCAGCAGGTCCACGTTCCCTCCAGAGGCTCTAAGGGAAGATCCTTCCTTGTCTCTCCCAACTGCTGGTGGCCCCAGGCATTCCTGGGCTAGTGGCCGCATCACCCCAGTCTCTGCTCCGTCTGCACATAGCCGTGTCCCCTGTGTCTGTGTCTCTTCTCCTCGTTTATAGGACACCACTAAGAAGGGATTAGGACCCACCCGACTCCCGTGTGGCCTCATGCTAACTTAACTGATAACATCTTCAAAGGCCCTGTTTCCAAACGGGGCCACGTTCACAGGTACAGGGGTTAGGACTTCAACGTCTCCTTTTGGGTGATACAATTCAGTTCATAACACCTATTTATTTATTGCACTTTCGATGAAGGTTTACAGAACAAACTAGCTTCTCATTAAACAGTTAATACACATATTGTTTTATGACATTGTTAGCCAACCCCACGACATGTCAACACTGTCCCTTCTCAACCTTGGGTTCCCTGTTACCAGCTTTCCTGTCCCCTCCTGCCTTCTGGTCATTGTCCCCGGGCTGGTGTGCCGCTTTAGTCTCGTTTTGTCGTATGGGTCTGTCTAATCTTTGGCTGAAGGGTGAACCTCAGGAGTGACTTCATCATTGTTCTTTATCTTTGCATAATACTCCGCTGTGTGTATGTAGCCTAGTTTGTTTATCCATTCATCTGTTGATGGGCACCTAGGTTGTTTCCATCTTTTTGCTATTGTGAACAATGTTGCAATAAACAAGGGTGTGCATATGTCTATTCATGTGATGACTCTTATTTCTCTAGGATATATTCCAAGGAGGAGGATTGCTGGATCCTGTGGTACTTCTATTTCTAGCTTTCTGAGGAAGCGCCATATCATTTTCCAAAATGGTTGTATCATTTTGCATTCCCACCAGCAGTGCATAAGAGTTCCAGTCTCCCTGCAGCCTCTCCAGCATTTGTTATTTTTTGTTTTTTTAATTGGTGCCAGTAATGCCAAACACCCACCCTCCTCTGGGCTGTGATAACTCGACTTGTTCTTCCTCCCAAGTGACCTTCACGCCAAGGGACTCTCCAGGCATCTTTCTCTTCTTGGTCAAAATGTCTCCCCTGGACCCTTTGAAGTGACCAAGCCAAGGAGCCCACGTTACGGCAATGTGAAACCAACCCAGAGGCACCGTCTTCTCCTTTAGAACAAGCACTGGGACTCACCTTCAGGCAGATGTGGGGACTGGACTCCGACTGTGTCTCCAGCAGAGGCTGCGGTTAATGCAGAGGAAATGGAAGGCGAGGGAGTTTGTCCTGGAAAGGGGTAGCGGGTGGGGGTGTGAGGGTCCTGGGGACGCCATACAAAATACCACAAAGTAGGGGGCTTAAAACAACACACATTTACTCTCTCCAAGTTCTGGAGACCAGAAGTCTGAAATCAAGGTGTGTGCAGGGCTGTGCTCCCTCCAGAGGCTCTGGGGGAGGATCCTTCCTCATCAGCCCCAGCTTCTGGTGGCCCCAGGCGTTCCTGGGCTTGTGGGTGCATCATCCCAATATCTGTTCAATCTTCACATGGCTATCTCCCCTGTGTGTCTGTGTCTCTTCTTCTGTCTCTTATAAGTTGTGGCTTTCAGGTTGTATAAGCTTCTGGCGGCCGCTGTAACAAAATGCCACACACCGGCTAGATTAAAACCAGACATTTACTCTCTCCCACTTCTGGAGACAAGAAGTCTGAAATCAAGGTGTGGGGCAGGGTCGTGCTCCCTCCAGAGGCCCTGGGGGAGGATACTTCCTTGTCTCTCCCAGCTTCTGGTGGCCCCAGGCGTTCCTGGGCTTGTGGCCATGTCACAATCTCTGCTCCGTCTTCACGTGATGTCTCGCCTCTGTGACTCTGTCTCCTCCTTTGTCTCTCACGAGGGCGCTTGTCGTGGGGCTTAGAGTCCACCCGACTCCAGGATGGCATCATCTCAAGATCCTCTGCTTAACTGCATTTAAGAAGCTCACATTTCCTAACAAGGTCCGCCTCTCTGGTTCCCAGTGGACATGACCTTAGGGACAGACACTATCAATCCAGTACAGGGGCAGCTTCCTTTAGTCACTGGAAGTGATTCTATTAAAAGTTTGCTTTTCCTTGCAGTTACTTTGTGCTGTCGAGTAGATTCCGACTCACAGCGACCCCATGAGACAGAGTAGAACTGCCTCATAGGGTTTCCTAGACTGTTATCTTTATAGGAGCAGATTGCCAGCTCTTTCTTCCACAGAGCCGCTGGGTGGGTTTGAACCACCGACCCTTCTGTGAGCAGCTGAGCACCTAACTGTTGTGCCACCAGGGGTCTTTTGCTTTCCCTTAAATTAGAGAAATTTAGGACACAGTTCTGGATTCAGCTGCATCTCGCATGTGGAAAGGCTCTTGAGAACTTTACTTGGGTGGACCTCAAACCATCCTGGTGTGAATCTGTAAAGTTTTGTAACAGTGAGAGATACAAAAGAGCTGATCTATAAATAGACAGTGCCTCAGTGCATGACAAACCACAGCTGCGATGGAATCGTACTTATCTCCTTTCTGACACCTTTTCATGCCCTGAAGCTGCCTGTTCAATGGATAACCTCTGACTCCATCCAGGCATAGAATTTGAGGGTCAGAGATGTCCAGCCACAGCCCTAGGTGGCTGTGTCTCCAGTTACCCCCGGACAAGTTTATGGCTTATTCTGCAGCCTCCTGTGTTGACAAAATAAATAAATAAATAAATGAAAGTTGCCATCTGGCCAACCCCAACTCACGGCAACCCCATGTGTATCAGAGTAGAACTGTGCTCCACAGGGTTTTCAGTGGCTGATTTTTCAAAAGCAGGTTGTCAGGGCTTTCTTCCGAGGCACCTCTGGGTAGACTCGGACCTCCAGCCTTTGGTTAGCAGTTGAGTGGTTTACCATTTGCATCACGCAGGGACTCCATCTTAAAACTACAAATTGTCATTGAGTCAGCGCCAACTCATGGTGACCCCATGTGTGTCAGAGAAGAACTGGGCTCCAAGGGATTTTCAGTGGCTGATTTTTTAGAAGCAGGCTGCCAGGACTTTCTTCCAAGGTTCCTCTCAGTGGACTTGAAATACCAGCTTTTTGGTGATCAGCAGCTGAGCACTTAAGCATTTGCACCAGCCAGGGACTCCGTGTATAACCATTAAAAACAAACGAACAACAACAACAACAAAAAAAACCACAGGTGCCATTGAGTCGACTCCAACTCCCGGTGACCCCGTGTGTGTCAGAGTAGAACTGTGCTCCCCAGGGTTTTCAGTGGCTGATTTTTCAGAAGCAGATCACCAGGCCTTTCTTCCGAGGCACCTCTGGGTGGACTTGACCCTCCAGCCTTTCTGTTAGCAGCCGAGCTCGTTAACCATTTGCTCCCCCAGGGGCTCCTCTCCTTTGCCAGGTGCTGGCTATTCCCGAGTCTATTCCTGACTCGATGGCACTTGATGGAGTGCTGCCTTCTGTGAGCCTCACCAAAGTAAGTCAGGCTTTCGATCACTGTGTTGTAGAAGAGGTCCTGGGGGTTTTGAGGGATGTCTGGGAACTCCCACTGGCCCGGGGAGCCTAGGAACAAGGCAACATGTCCAAGTCTAGCTCCATCCCACTGCACTAAGATGCACTAAGAAGCTTCTGCAGTGAGCAGTCTGCCAAGCCTTTCATGTCTCCCAACTCTGAGCAGGTCCAGCGATGCACCTGTGGGTTCCTTCTCCCATCGCCAAAAGACATGCAACCTTGTATCCAGGAACCCTTGCCTTTCACCTGGAGATGAGCAAGAAGCTCCAAACAGTGTGGGTGAGAGTGAGTGTGTGAGGGAGAGAGAGAGGGTCAGAGACAGAGAGAGGGAGAGATGGAGAGAGAGACACAGAGAGAGGGAGAGAGAGGGAGGGAGAGAGAAATAGAGAGGGAAAGGGAAAGAGTGAGAGAGGGACCGAGACAGAGCGAAATGGAGAGAGAGACAGAGAAGGGCAGAGAGACAGAGAGAGAGGGAGAGAGAGACAGAGAGAGAGGGAGAGAGAGAGAGAGAGAGAGGGAGAGAGAGACAGAGAGAGAGGGAGAGAGAGACAGAAAGACAGACAGAGAGAGAGAGAGAGAAAGACAGAGAGAAGCAGAGAGGGGGACAGAAGGACAGACAGAGAGAGAGACAGAGACAGAGACACAGAAGGACAGACACAGGGGGAGAGAGAGAGACAGAAAGACAGAGAGACAGGAAGACAGAGAGAAGGACAGAGAGAGAGAGAGAGAGAGAGACAGAGACACAGAAGGACAGACACAGGGGGAGAGAGAGAGACAGAAAGACAGACAGAGAGACAGGAAGACAGAGAGAAGGAGAGAGGGGGACAGAAGGACAGACAGAGAGAGAGAGAAAGACAGACAGACAGGGAGAGAGAGAACGTGAAACTTTTAGATCTCACAAGGAAGGAAACAATTTCTTTCCGACAAGTTCCTGGTAATTTAAACCATGTGGCAGGACCTGCAGAATACAGAAATAGCTGCCACTTACGAGACATGTGCCCCCAACTCTCAGCAATCAGACGCTTTCCTGAGCCAGCATGGAGGCCCCTGGTGGGGGACGTAACCGATGTGGGTGTCCTTTCGGCCACCTCCCCTTGGACCCACTCAGCACAGCCACCTCCTCCAGCTGAAAGGGCCCAGGACCCCATCCTCACTCCGCACGATGAGTCACGTTGGGGCTAATTCTTTCAGTGGGGGAGGGCTCTGGCTACCCTTCCCACAACCCCAGTCTGGGGGTCCGGGGGCCCAGGGATCTGGGGATCCGGGGATCTGGAGGTCCGGATGAGTAAATACGCCGTGGCTTTCAGAGGGCAATGACATGGTGGAAGAACCAAAGGGATCTGTTATCTGTTCCCCTGCCAAGGTATCAGGCATAATAAAAGGAGCACGTCCTCAGCTGGAAGCCGGAAGCCTGTCGTGTCTGTCTTGAAAATTCATTACTTGCGCGGCCCCTGGAGCAACAAAGGGTGGCTGGAATTTTCCGGGCTTCAGTCGGTGGGTTTACACACAGGCACACGTAAACCCATTTGTGGCTGGAACAGGGCCGTCCTGGTTGGACTACAGTGGGGTGGATGCTGATCCCCAAAAGATACATCCACTTGGAAGGCTGTGAATGGGACTTCATATGTCATAAAGTGTTTCTGCAGATGCAATAGCCCTGGTGGCTAAGTAGTTAAGAGCTTGGCTACTAACCAAAAGGTCAGCGGTTCAAATCCACCTTAGAAACCCTATGGGGCAGTTCTCCTCTGTCTTACAGGGTTGCTATGAGTTGGAATCAACTCAGTGGCAGTAGGTTTGGTTTCTGGAGGTGAGGTCATCCTGGAGAAGGGTGGGACCTAAACCCAGTGACAAATGTCTTTATAAGAGACAGAAGAGAAAACAGATGTAGAAGGAAGAATGAGGCCATGTGAAGACAGAGAGAGATTGGGGTGAGGCAGCCACAAGCCCAGAAATGCCTGGGGCCACCGGGAGCTGGGAGAGATGAAGAAGGACCCTCCCTCAGAGCATCTGGAGGTAGCGCGGCCCTGCCCACACCTTGATTGCTGACTTCTGGTCTCCAGAACTGAGAGAGAATAAATTCCTGTGATCTGAAGACCCCCAGCGTGTGGTCCTGTGTTACGGCTGACCAAGGACACTCCCACAAGGCCAAACAGAGCAACCCCTGCATTCCCTTTAGTGCTGAAATGTTGTTCTTCTAAAACGAGAGAGTCTCAGGAAGCAGGTCCAGTGAGCAGACGCCAGGCCAAAAGGAACAGTTGTCCGAAACAGTCATGTGTTTTAGGAAGAAGTGGTTTCTCTGTGCTGGGCCCGGTTTTCTCCTCTCTCCTTCCTCTTTCCACTCACCATTTTAGGAGTTTGTGGTCGCCTGTTGCTGGGATTGGGGTCTCCACGGTACCTCTGGCCCCCCTGTTGTTGTTGCCAGCTGTTGTCGAGTCGGCCCCCGAGTCACAGAGACCCCATGCCTGGTCCTGCGCCATCCCCATGACCACTAGCAGATCAGACCGTTGAGATCCATAGGGTTTGCAGTGGCTCATTTTCAGAAGTCGATTGCCAGGCCTTTCTTCCTAGTCCGTCTTAGTCCGGAAGCTCCGCTGAAACCTGTTCAGCATCACAGCAACACACAAGCCTCTGCAGACAGATGGGTGGTGGCTGCACATGAGGGGCATTGTCCGGGAATCGAACTCCGATCTCCTGCCTGAAAGGCTAGGGTGTGCCACTAAACCATCACTGCCCTCTGCCTTTACCCACCTTCCCTGCAAGAAAACAAACAAACAGCTGCATAGTGGACGGAGGAGCCTCAGATGGCTGGTCTTTTGGGTCTGAGCAGAGAGAGGCTGGGGAGGTTTCCATCAGACCCTGGGGAGAGGGACAAGCCAAACATACGGATGGAGCCGAAGGTGATTGGGTGGTTCAGATCACAGAAGGAGAAGGAGGAAACTCAGAGAGTTTCTGTGTGTATACAAGACATGTGTGCACAGGCATGTGTGTGTGTGTGTGTGTGTGTGTGCCTTTCCCCTAAATGGAATCATACCATACATACTGTTATTCAAATTAGCTTCATCACGCAGCTGTTTTTTCCCAGATATCTTTCCATTGAACTATTTATGGATCTTCGCTATCCTTTTTGATGGTTGTGTAAGTCATCTAGTGCTGCTAAAACAGAACGACCACAAATGGATGGCTTTAACAAACAGAATTTTATTCTCTCACAGTTTAGGAGGCTGGAAATCTGAATTCAGGGTGCCAGCTCCAGGGGAAGGCTTTCTCTCTCTGTTGGCTCTGGGGAAAGGTCCTTGTCATCAGTCTTCCCCTGGACTAGGAGCTTCTCAGCACAGGGACCCCGGGTCCAAAGGATGTGCTCTACTCCTGGTGCTTCTTTCTTGATGGCATGAAGTCCCCCTCCTCTCTGCTCACTTCTCTCTTTTATATCTCGAAAGAGATTGACTCAAGATACAACCTGATCTTGTAGATTGAGTCCTGCCTCATTAACATAACTACCTCTAATCCTGCCTCATTAACGTCCTAGTGGATTCACAACACGTAGGATAATCACATCAGGTCAGAAAATGGTGGAGAATCAAGCAATACTGGGAATTATGGCCTCGCCAATTTGACACACATTTTTGGGGGGACACAATTCAGTCTCTAATAATGTTTATATAATACGCCCCAACAACCAGTCTGTCCGTTTCTCTGTGGCGGCTTTTGTGTTGCTGGGATGCTGGAAGCTGTCCCACCAGTATGTCACATACCAGCAGGGGCACCCATGGTGGGCAGGTTTCAGTGGAGCTTCCAGGCTGGGAGAGAGTAGGAAGAAAGGCCTGGTGACCTACTTCCAAAAATGAACCAATGAAAACCCTATGGGTCACACAGAACACTGTCTGGTATAGTGCTGGAAGATGAGCCCCCTAGGTTGCAAGGAACTTAAAAAGCACAGTGACTGCAACAAGGGATTTGAGCGTACCAAATAATTGTGAAGATGGTGCCAGACCAGGCAAGGTTTTGTTCTGTTGTACATGGGGGTTACCGTGCGTCAGAGCCTACTAGACGGCAGCTGACGGCAGTATTTCACCTGGTGGACAAGCAGACCAAGTGTTTCACCTAGTCCTTGAAGATGCTTCTGTTTTTCAACATCACCAGCAGCGGGGCAGTGGACACCCTAGTCCATAGGGTATAGAAACGCATGTCCCTGTGGAAGTAAGTGCTGTGGGATTGCCGGATGGAACAGGACACGTCTTTTAACCCCTGACAGACTCACCTCCAGGGAGGCTGAGCCAATTTGTGATCCAATCAAGGAATGTGTTCCAGGCCATGTTCCAGCCCTGGCCAGCCCTGGCCGGCCCCGCTGACACCGACTTTTACCGTCCCCGCCAAGCTGAAAACGAAAAGTGGCCTTACATCTTGGTGTTACCTTCCAAATAGCACTTATCCGATTTTCAATGTGAACGAGCTTCTTTGTCATAGCTTTATTAAACAGCTGTATTTCTTTTTTCCAAAACTGGCTTCTACCCAATTTCTGCCACTTCTTTTAACCTGTGTTTCTGGCCCCTACCCCTTAAAATGTAAGCACTGTGTGCATGCAGAAAATGAACGCTTGGTTTGCACGAGTCTTGGAAATCCTCCCCTCAGTTGACGGCTTGTCTTTCCATCATTGTTGTGCGTGGTTTTGTTACACAGAAGTATTAAATTTTCATGTGGCTGTATTCATCAATATTTTCCCTTATGACTTCCGGCTTTTCTGCTGTCTTTTAGAAAGCTTTTTCCCTCTCCAAGATTATAAAAATGTGTCTTGGTTTTCCCCTGGCACGTCCATGGTTTCATCTTGTGCGTTTAATTCTTTCTTCATCCGGAATTATTTTGGTTCAAGAACTGAGAGAGGGAACCCGCTTTTTTAAACCCTAAATTTCTCACCGCAACCATTTATTGAATAATCTGCCTACCTCTGCAGATTTGAAATATTAATTTTATTCTATAAAAGTGACTAAATTCTTGCACATATTTAGGTGAGTTTTTCTTTCCTTCTGGTCTGTTTTTGCAAGCATACTATAGTACAGTCTAGCACAGTATAGCTTTAATTAACATCATACTGTGCTATTCTATTAAGTCTTAATATTAGATGAGGCTAGCTGTTTTATTTCTCTCTTTTGTCTGAAGTTTTCTAGCTATACTTGCATGTGTATATTTTCAGATGGCCTTTAAAATAATCTTTTCCATCCCTGAAAATAATTTTGTTTGAGATCTCATTGAATTTATAAATTAATGGAGGGGAAGTAGATACTGTCTTTTTAGCCAAGAATAAGGACTGTGTTTCTATTTAATGACATCTTGCTTTTTGTGGGAACCGTCTGAAAAATACAAATGTCTGGTCTCACCTGGAATCTATAGAGTCACATTCTCAGGGGTGGAAGGATGGGGGTAGGTGTTTCTGTTTGTAAAACACAAAAACACAAATACACACAAATAAAAAAAATCATTGCCATTGAATCGGTTCCGACTTACAGTGACCCTATAGGACAAAGCAGAATTGGCCCATAGGGTTTCCAGGGCTGTAATCTTTACAGAAGCAGACTGCTACATCTTTCTCCCGTGGTTCAACCCCCCGACCAGCTGAGTGCTCAATCACTGCTCTACCAGGGCTCCTTTGTAAAAGCACAGGTGGTTCTATTACACGTCTACTTCCTACCTGTCTCTCGTTATCCCAGGCTGAGAGCCACCGGCTCCGTGACAGACAGCAATCCCAAAACTTCCGGCTGTTACCTTCCTTTTGTTCACTCTAAACTTGACTTTGGAGGATAGGAATCCAGCGGCCTTTGAGCACACCCCGGCATTTGGAAGTCAGTTCTTTTTAGCCTTTTCACAAATTTACGTGTGGTGACTCTGTGGGTTTACCACCAGCCACTCAGGTCTGCAAAGCCTAAAAACATACACGATCCAAGTGCAAAGTGATCAAAATAACCCAAAAAGGCAGGCAGTGTTTCTCAAAGGATACTGGCTAACAAACAAGTACAACATAAACAACAACAAAAGCTCCTAAACAACCCCGGCTTTTCGAATCTCAGGGTCCTCTTGCCGCAACACAGTCAAGTGTCAACAAGTGTACAGAAAAATAACATTCTCCAAAGGAAATTCACGCCAGTATTTTCCTTTTAAGACCCATAAGAAACCTCATGCTCGCGCCTCGCTTGTTAACTCTCCTTTTCCATACAGTGAAGTCTGTTTAAATCATTTCTTGGGCATACGATTATTGTTCTGTAGTAAAGAAAAATGAATACTTCTGCAGATACTGTGCTCTGCAAATAATGCCTTAATTATACCTGTTTGTAATAACAAAATTGATCAACTCCATGGGAGTAGGTAGAAGTCACCATCAGGAAACCAGTTTCCTTCAATATTTGTATATAATATATTTGTTCCCATTACTTCATGGTATCATGTATACAGGGGGAGAATATTTAAAAGGAGTCCTTTCTTTGCCTGAATTTCTCACCACAACCACTTATGGAATGCTCGTTGTTCCTCTGCAGTTGTGAAATATTCATTTTCTCCTACGAGACTTCCTACATTCTCATATGTATTGGGTCAGTTTGCATCCAGTGACACTTAAACAAACAGATTGGCTGCCATGAATTTCTAGTTCTATGGAGCAGCTGCTTGTAACAAAATGTACAATAATCTGCACAACTAAATACAATGAATCTAGTGAGTGATCTCGGTTACTGTTTATTCCAACAAGGTGCAAACTGGTCGTCAGGCACTGAACCCTAGCCCACCACCAGCCTCACCCATCCTGGGCCTCTGACCCCCAGTCAGAGCCCCTCCGCTCCGGCCCCGTCCCCCCCGTTGCACTGCCACTAAGGACCTGATTATCTATGAATTTATGGGAATCCGAAACAAGCGGCCTTGCCCTCCTGATAATGTTTTCTGACACATTTCAGGAGCGGTGGCTGACGGGGAGGCGTGAAGTGCGGGCGCCTGTGGCGCGCAGGCGATAAACCGGCAGCTGGTCCATCCGAGACCTCTGGCTGCAGAGATGCCTGGGGAGGGAGGCGGTTTCCATGGCAACGTGCCCCTCAGCTGTAGTTAGTGTAGGAAAAATAGTTTTATGATGATTTCAGTGAAGTTTTGCCTTTCGTTTTTCCAGCTCTGGAGTGTGGGGTTTTCAAAAACTTCTCTCTGATGGAATATATATATATATATTTTTTCTTTTCTTTTTTTAAGGAAGAAAACATCTGTCCAGCAAAGCTTCAACTTTTGAGCGTGGAGCCCGACTTACAGACAGAAGGGTTGGAATTTGCTTTCACAAGACGCCCAAGGAAGGGGATGCGTGGGATAAAAATGAAGTGAGGAACAGGAAGGAAAGTGGCTTTGTGCCCAGCATTCTCCCCTTCTCCCACCTTGGGGCTGGACATATGTGTGTTTACAGGCGCCTTGGCCCAGGGGTCCTCCTGTCCACCTCTGTTGCTAGCCCTCTTGTTATTTTTTAAAAGTAAGAAATTCAGGAGAATAAAAAAGGGGATTCCTTTTAAATGATATTTCCCTGTATGCTGTTGTTTGCTGGGTGCCTTCAAGTGGATTTTCAACTCCTGGCAACCCCATGTGACAGAGTAGAACTGCCCCATAGGGTTTCTGAGGCCATAAGCTTGTCACAAGAAGCCTTGGTGGTGCAGTGGTTAACTGCTAGGCTGCTAACCAAATGGTTGGAGATTGGAACCCACCCAGCAGCTCCGTAGGAGAAAGCCCTGGTAATCTGCTCCAGTAAAGATTACACCAGAAAACCAAACCCATCGCCGTGGAGTCGATCCGACTCACAGTGACCCTACAGCAAACCTACAGAACAGAGCAGAACTGCCCCATAGGGTTTCCAAGGAGCAGCTGGTGGATTCAAACTGCTGACCTTTTGGTTAGCAGCCTGAGCTCTTAATCACCGTAAAGACTACAGCCTAGAAAACCCTATGAGGCAGTTCTACTCTGTCACATGGGGTCACCATGAGTTGAAATCGGTTTGATAGCACACAATAACAACAATCTTTATGGGGAACAGATTGCCAGGTCTTTTCTCCCTAGGAGCAGGAGGGTGGGTTCATACTGACAACCTTTCGATTAGCAGCTGAGTGCTTAAGTGTTGAGCCACCAGGGCTCCTTTCCCCCGCATGAATGACATAATAACGTAATGGGAGCAAACACACGCACGCAGATATCAAATGAAATGTGCCCCCTGATGTTCATTTTTACCAGCTCCCATGGAGTTGATCACTTTGGTTATTAAAAAATAATAATAAAAACAAGGGGACTAGTCCTCTTCCCCCTGAACCCTGAATTTCCACAACATGATGGAATTAGGACAAAGACAGCTGGGCTGTGTCACAGAGCCACCGGGAGACCTGGCTGTGCTCATTCTTGCCTCTATCTCTCCTGAAGAGTTTGCTGGGGGATAGAAGCCCTGCCTGACACTGTGTGGGATTCATTAGCGATGTACCTCACCTTCGACAGTGATGGCACTGACAGGTAATTTTGAGCCTTGATTTTTTTCTCTCCCAAGCCCTCTGACGAGGGCTGGGCTGTGCCTCAGCATTTGTACCCAACTGGAGATATTTTGAAGACAATCCGTGAGGAAGAGACAAACCTCTTTGCAGACTGCCTCATGTGATTGGAGACAGGGCTGAGAGGGAGATGGTTCCCAGTCCCAAAGATGCACAAGAGCCGCCAGCCACAGAACAGACGAGGGATTCAGGGACTGGGAGGGACGTGAGGATCGTGCCCAGGGATGCAACACCCCAGAGTTCCTGGGTTTCCCACTTGGAGAAACCTGAGTTTCTGAAACTATGAGCCGACTTGGTTTCCATCAAAGGAATAATGTGACTACCCCCTACCCCATCCCTGCCCTTCCCCATGGCTGTCCTTAAAACGGGGCTCCCTGGGTGGTGCAAACAGTTAAGCCCTCCAAAGCTAACCGAAAGGTTGGAGTTCAAGTCCCCCCAGAGGTGCCATTGAAGACCGCTGTGGAGCCCAGTTCTACTCTGACACGCTTGGGGGCGCCGTGAGTCGGGGTTAACTCCACAGAAGCTAACAACAACAACTAATTGAACGGTTGGTGGTTCAAACCCATCCAGAGGTGCCTTGGAAAAAAGACCTGGCAAATTATTTTCAAAATATCAGCCATTGAAAATCCAATGGGTCACAGTTCTACTCTTACACACATGGGGACGCCGTGAGTCAGGGCAGACTCCACAGCAACTAAGAACAACAATAACTGACTGAAACATTGACAGTTCGAACCTGCCCAGAGACCCCACAGAAGAAAGGCCTGGCAATCTACTTCTGAAAAATCAGCCATGGAAAACCCCACAGAGCACAGTTCTCCTCTGACACACATGGGGTCACCATGAGTCGGAGTCAACTCGACAACAACTAGTTACTCCACGTATGCGGGTTATTTAAATAGTTGTACACCACAGTGGTAAGGGAAGTGGACATACACACTGACGACAAAGGAATTTGTGCAAATTTTGAAGAAATACTCTGGCAATGTCAATCAAGACTCTTTAAAAGGGTCTAGATATGATGCATTAATTTCCTTTCTATGACTTTGTCTCAAAGATGAATCTAAAGTACAGAACGGAGACTTCAGGAATAGATGCATTTGTTACTTTAGTCTTCGTTAAACATGATATTGGGGGCACTGGAGGTTCAGTGGTAGACTTCTCACCTTCCCACGCAGGAGACCCAAGTTCTGTTCCTGGCTGTGCGCAGCCACAACCCGTCTGTCAGTGGCGGCTTGCGTGTTGCTGTGATGCTGAACAGGTTCCAGCAGAGCTTCCAGACTAAGAAGGACTAGGAAGAAAGACCTGGCAATCTACTTCTGAAAATCATGGGGATGGTGCAGGACCAGGTATAATTTCATTGCCATGAGTTGGGGGCTGACTCAACACCAGCTATCAACAAGAGTGACATTGGTAATTTGGGGAGGGGGGAGTAGAATATTCAATAAATGGTGCAGGTTCAATTGCCCAACCATTTGAGGGGAATATTAAATTAAGAAGGAGCACTACTTCACATCACACAAAAAATTGGGATCGACTTGATGGCAGCCGGTTTTTATCTGACTTGGTTGTGATTCTTCCTATGCTTTTTGTTGTCCTCTTTTGTCTACTTGAGCAAAAGTACAGACCACTACTATCATATCCATCCCATCAGAGGTGGGTACCTTGGCCTGTAAGATACAATATGCTTTGTACAACTCTTAGTAGGAAACCTCCCTTAGACCTTTTCTGGTGAGGAAAAACACCATGTGGCATCCTTATCTGTGTGATCATATCCAACTCCACCATCAGAATCACCAGAAGTGGGGATAGGATCATGGGTCCACAGCAAGCCTCGGCTGCAATATATGCCCTCTATTAGCATTGAACTAAATCCTTTCGCATTGGGACAATGAGTAAGGAAGACCAGATAAGAACTGATGTCTTTGAATCATGGCGTTGGTGAAGAATACTGAATGAACTGCCAAAAGAATGGACAAATCTGTCTTGGAAGAAGTACAACCAGAATGCTCCTTAGAAGGAAGGATGGAGAGACTTCATCTCACATACTTGGACATGTTACCAGGAGGGACCAGTCCCTGGAGAAGGACTTCATGCTTGGTAAAGTAGAGGGTCAGTGAACAAGAGGAAGACCCTCAATGAGATGGATTGACACAGTGGCTGCAACAATGGGCTCAAGTATAACAATGATTGTGAGGATGGCACAGGACTGGGCAGTGTTTCGTTCTATTGTACGTCGGGTCACTATGAGTCAGAACCAACTCGACGGCACCAAAAAACAACAGCAAACCCTGGGAGAATATGTACGGAAATAAATGTAATGGTCCACCATGGCACACATGAGTGTGTTTCTTTAATTTTATTTTGTTGTTGTTGTTGAGATTATACACAGCAAAACACCCACCAATTCAACCGTTTCTCCATGTACAATTCAGTGATATTGATTACATTTTTTGAGTTGGGCAACCATTTTCACCCTCCTTTTCTGAGTTGTTCCTTTACCATTGACATAAACTCACTGCCCCCCAAGGTTCCCATCTAATCTTTCGAGTTGCCATTCTCTCCAGTTAGAACTTTTTCAGGGCTGGTGAGCCATGAAACAAGGAGAAATTTCCTCCATCTCCACCCAGGAAAGCCACCTCGTGATTGTTGTTCTTGGTAAGTGGAAGAGTCCCCGGCTGGTGCAAACGGCTAACACTCTTGGCTGCTAACCAAAGGCTGGAGGTCCGAGTCCACCCAGAGAGGCCTGTGCAGAAAGGCCTGGCAATCTGCTTCCACAAACCAACCATTGAAAACCCCGTGGAGCACAGTGCTACTCTGACGCCATGAGCTGGGTCGACTCGATGGTATCTCACGGTGGTTGTTGTTGTTGATGTTGTTTTGCAGGTAGGGAAAGCAGACCATTGTTTGTGGGAAAGTGGGAGTGGTATTCTGGGTTAGATGCAGCTATACCGCTCAACTTCCTAAGAGGCCATCGCTCTTCTGCCTCACCTCAGAGCCCCGCTCCCAGAAGGCAAAGATCAGGTTGCTTCCTTTTCTTTTCTGAGAGCTACCTGAAAGCCCTGGTAGTTAAAAATTACAACTTTTTGGGGGACAATCGCTCCTCACGGGAACACCTGTCCCTCCCTTACAGCCCCCGACCCCGTGCCCGAGGTAAGTTTCTCGAACGACCCTGATGCCGGATGGAAACCTGGCTCATGGAACTCCCGGGACTCGATATTCCCTGGGAATTACGGCTCACGGAGACTTTATTGGAATTGCAAACGCATCTAGCCGAGGATAGCTGCAATTCCCGGGAGGACGCAGGTCAAGATAAATACTGGAACGGCAGGAAAACTCTGTTGTCACCGCTCAGTTGTACGAGCAGAGAAACGACCGGTTTCCGCGGATCCCCTCACATTAAGTGGCCTTTTTGGAGGGTGGAGGGTGTCTTTCCCTGTAAAGCAATTTGTGCCACAGAAAATATTCAGAAAGAGTAAAATAATGACATGAAAAGGGGCCTCGGCATGGAAAAGAGTGTCATTAAAAATCCAAATGCTGGAGGCACTGGGTGCCCTTCTCTTGGACTTTGGAAATCACCGCAGGTCTGACAGAGACTCGGTTCAACTTCCTTCAGGGCAGAGGGTGAGCTGCGTTTCGGCAATTCTGCGGTTTTAATTGATAGGAAGAGCTTTGTTGGATATGATAGAATAAGGCCAGGTGTTCTTCACCGGAGTGCTTGTCTTCATACCTAGGATTTCTGTGTTCTGCTGAATTAAAAGGGAGAGGGTAAGAGCACATATTATGGGATTCCATTTATAAGAAATGTCCAGAACAGGCAAATTTATAGAGACAGAAAGTGGGAAAGTGGTTGCCAGGGGCCGGGGGTGGGGTGAGGATGCTGGAAGATGGGAATAGCTAAAGGGTTCAGGGCTTCTCTTTTGGGGTGATGAAAGTGTTCTACGTTGACTGCGGGGCGATTGCACAACTCCGTGGATACACTAGAATCCATTGACTTGTACACTTCAAGTGGGTGAATTGTATGCTGTGTGAATTATATTTCAATAAAGCTGTTTAAAGGAGAGAAAGAGGTTATGAAATATAAATAAGAAACCTAAGCAATTTATCAAAAAAAAAAGTGAGCATAAAAATTATGGGGACACCATGGACACATCCAAACTCCCCGAGGGACTGAGTTGCTGGACGGAGGGCTCTGCGGACCATGGTCTCGGGGAACATCTAGCTCAATTGGCATGACACTACTTATAAAGATAATGCTCTACATTCTACCTTGGTGAGGAGTGTCTGGGTTCTTAAAAGCCTGTGAGCGGCCATCTAAGATATTACACTGGTCTCATCCCTTCGGGAGCAAGGGAGAATGAAGAGAACAGGATACAACAAAAAGATTAGTCCAAAGGACTAATTGTCCACAGCTACCAAGACCTCCACCGGACTGAGTCCAGTACAGCTAGATGGTGCCCGGCTATCACCGCTGACTGCTCTGACCACGATCACAACAGAGCTGGAGAAGGATGTAGAGCATAATTCTAACTCACAAAATAAAAGACCAGATTTACTGGCCTAAAGGAGACTGGAGAAACCTCAAGAGTATGGCCTCCAGACACCCTTTCAGCTCAGTGGTGAAGTTACCTTCGAGGTTCCCTGTTCAGCCTGGGAGTGGACAGCCCAGTAAAACCAAATGAGACTAACGAGGTACAGGAGTCCAGTGACAAGGGCCAGAAGGCAGAAGGGGAGTAGGAAGCTGATGATAAGGAACACAAGTTGAGTAAGGATACTGTTGATGTGTTGTGAGATTGTTAACCACTGTTATAGGGCAACATTTGTAGTAACTGTTAAATGGGAGGCTATTTTGTCCTCTAAGCCTTCATCTTAAGTGAGAATAACAGCACAATTAGAAGGGCGTAGTCAATGTCACTTAAATGTGTAAGTAAAAAGTTTTGAAATGGTGTATCTTTGGCTATGTGCATTTTCACCAAAAAAAAAAAAGCTGAGAATTCAGAGGGTTAAAATGTTGTGGGGTTGTTAACCAAAGTCATAAAACAGCATGTGTACTACTGTTACATGAGAAACTGTTTGTTCTGTAAGCCTTCACCTGAAGTACAATAAAATATTAAAAAAAAAAAATTATGGGGACAAATCTGAGAAAGAATGAGATGGGGAATCTCGATCTTTTACCATTTTTAAAGCATATTTATCACCATGCCCAGGGACTGTGGTGGTTCAGTGATAGAGTTCTCACCTTCCATGCAGGAGACTCGGGTTCAATTCCCAGCCAATGCACCTCATACACAGCCAGCCCCCATACCCCATCTATCAGTGGAGGCTTGCATGTTGCTATGATGCTGAACAGGTTTCAGTGGAGCTTCCAGAGTAAGGCGGACTAGGAGGAAAGGCATGGAGATCTACTTCTGAAAATCTGCCCATGAAAATCCTATGGATTAGAATGGTCTGATTCACAACCCAAGACTGGGCAGCATTTTGTTCTGTTGTGGGCAGGGTCCCTATGAGTCGGGGACCGACTGAACAGCAACTAACCACAACAACAATATCGTCATGCCAGTTTCCTCAGGAGCCATATAGCGGGCATCAGTGGGCCCCAAGTGGCTTTAAAAGCTCTTCAGTTATTCTTCTGGAAGCATGTTGCTAGGAAGAGGCATCTCAGTATTTTGTGTTGTTGTTGTGTGCCATCAAATCGATTTTTGACTCATAGCAATTGTGGATCCATGTGACAGAATAGAACTGCCTTATAGGGTTTTCTTGGCTGTAATCTTTACAGTAGCAGATCACCAGGTCTTTCTCCTGTGGTGTTGCTGGGTGAGTTAGAATTGCCAAGCTTTCAGTTGACAGCCGAGCGCATAACCGTTATACACTTGGGCTCCTTCTCCGACTATTAACTTCATCAAATGTCCTTCCCCCATCCCCACCCCACATCCAATTTCAGTTTCTTATTACTGTGATATGAAATATTAGTTGCTGTCAGAAACTCTCATTGATGCAGATGACATCCAGATTTTGTTGCTTTTGTTGCTTTGTTTTTAATCCTAATTATAACTGGTAGCCACCCCAGCTCCCCATATACTCAGCCAAATTCCAATTCTCCTTTCCTCCTATTGGTGAAGCTGTTTAGAAGGTGCAATATGCCTTTGAAAGTGAGAAACACTGGATGTTGCCGTTGTCAGTTGCCCTCAAGTTGATTCTGATTCATGGTGACCCTAAAATAAAGAGTAGAACTGCCCCCATAGGGTTTTCTAGCCTGTAATCTTTACAGAGGAATCCTGGTGGTACAGTGGTTAAGAGCCCAGGCTTCTAACCAAAAGTTTGGCAGTTTGAATCCTCCAGCCACTCCTTGAAAACCCTGTGGGGTATTTCTACTCTGTCCTGTAGGGTCCCTATGAGTCAGAATAGACTCGACTGCAATGCTTTTTTTTTTTTTTTTTTAAATCTTTATGGAAGCAGATGACCAGGTCTTTCTCCCTCAGAGCCACTAGGTGGGTTTGAACCATTAACCTTTTGGTTAGTAGCTGAGTGTTTAGCCACTGTGACACCAGAAAAAGGGGACAGAAAACACCAAAGCCATATTATCAAAGAGGCTTTGCTGTTATGTTGTTGGAAAAGGTCATAAAAATCTCCTAGAATAAAGTACTAAACATTCAGGTGCATGGAATTATGATGTCCCACTCACCCCAAAAACACGCTTTTGGTGAGCGTGCACAGAATGTGGGGCCCTCCACTGTGTACAACCAGCTTCCTGCCCGTGCTTTTCAAGAAACAGCCTTGGAATAAAGATGTCCTTGTTGACACAAAATGAAAATGGAGCTTTTATTTTTTATGATTTATTTTTTTCCTTTTTTTTTTTTTTTAATTGTGCTTTAGGTGAAAGTTTACAGCTGAAGTTAATTTCTCATTCAAAAATGTACACACATATTGTTTTGTGACATTGGTTGCAATCCCCATGATGTGACAGCATGCTCCCCCTTTCCACCCTGGGTTCCCTGTGTCCATTGGTCCAGTTCTCCCATCCTTTCCTGCCTTCTTGTCCTGCTTTTGGACAGGAGCTGCCCATTTGGTCTCATACCTCTGATTGAACTAAGAAGCACGTTCCTCACATGCATTATTAGAAAATGGAGCTTTTAGCTGATGGAAAAGAATATGGAGTAGACACACACACACAAAGGTACAATTTCCTGACCTTGCTTCTTGTGTCCTTCAGTCTTTGTGCACGTTTTGTTGCTGATGGACAATGTTGCTTTGCTTTGGAGGGAGCAAGTCCACCATCAATGCAGGGAGTTGATAGCAGACCCCGTACTCAACGTGATCAAGTCTCTCTCAGTCAATGGTGATGTCTGCATAACACGATGAACGTAATTAATGTTACTGAACCGTCCATGTGAAGATGGTTGGTGTTGTGTTGTTAGGTGCCGTCGAGTAGGTTCCAGCTCATAGTGACCCTGTGTGACAGAAACAGAACACTGCCCAGTCCTGCACCATCCTCACAATTATTGGTAGAAATGGCGAATTTTTTGTTACCTATACATTTGCCACAATAAAAAAAAAAAGACTGTTTTATGTGCCTTTAAAAAATCTGATCTTGAGTTGTAATTATTACTGCCTCATTTGTTGATAATTCTTGTAGATTTGGATCCTGGTAGTTAATTCCCATTGTGAATTTATCCTTCATAAGTGTGTATTTACACTCCTGTTTTATTGTTTTGATGTATTTAACTTATTTCTTTTTTTGAATACGATTTTATTGTGCTTTTGGTGAAAGTTTACACAGCAAATTATGTTCCCATTTGACAATTTCTACACAAATTGTTCAGTGACATGAGTTACATTTTTCACAATGTGTCAACACTGTCTTTAATTGTGTTCTGGTTGTTCCGTTTCCAGCGCCCTAGTTTCCCTGCCCCCTTATCTTCTCATCTTTGCTTTAGAGAAAATGTTAACCTTTTGGTCTCATGTAGATGGTTTTTTAATGGAGATCGTACTCATGGGTAATATATTTTATTTTGTGAGCCAATCTGTTATTTCCCTAAAAGGTGAGCTCAGGGGATATTTTCAGTTCAAGGTTTAAAGAGTATCTCAGAGTAGTAGTCTTGGGGAGTCCTCTGGTCTCAACTGGTCCAGTAAGTCTGGACTTTTTAAGAATTTAAGTTCTGTTCCATGTTTTTCTCACATTCCATCAGGTCCTTGATCAGAATTGTCAGTAGTGGTAGCCAGGCACCATCTCGATTCTTCTGGTCTCAGATGAGGCCATGGCTCGTGTAGGCTATTAGGCCTGTAGACTAGTTTCTTCTCTGAGACTTTGATTCATGTTTATCTTAACTCTATCCAATTTCTAAGACTGAAGACAACAGGGATGAGAAGTAGCAGAGGATGGCTTACGATTGAAAGTACCTAACCCTCAATGGTCAACGTGCTTGGCTGCTCACTGAAACGCTGGAGGTCTGAGTCCACCCAGAGGTGCCTCAGAAGAAAGACCTAGCAATGTACTTCTGAAAAATCAGCCACTGAAAACCCTGTGGAGCACAGTTCTACTCTGACACACAGGGGGGTGCCATGAGTCAGAATCAACTGCACAGCAACTGGTCTTAGGAGTCCCTCGACGGTACAAATGGTTGAGCACTCAGCTACTAACTGAAAGTTGGTGATTCAAATCCACCCACAGATGCCTCTGAAGAAAAGCCGGGTGATCTACTTCTGAAAAATCAGCCATTGAAAACCTTGTGGAGCACAGTTCTACTCTGACCCACACATGGGGTCACCGTGAGTAGGAGTTGACTTGATGGCAACTTTTTTTTTTTTAAGATGAAATGAATAAATGGACTTGAGGTTCATATGGTTACTTACCTGAAAATGCCATCACAAGAATCCTTGTTCTAAAAAGAAGATGGAGATCCTTAATTTAACTGCTCTCTTCTTTAGCACGAGGTGCTGCAAAGTCAGGGCACCCCGCCAGGTGTGATGGGTCTGGAGTTCAGGAAATCTGTGCCATCATCACAACAGCCCCAGGTGCTATGAAGCTGAAGACCAGGTGGTGGAGCCCAGGTCTGATGACCCCAAACACCCAGCAACCGTCACCACTACAGAAAGAAAATGGGCCTTAGGCTTGTATGGGATTCCTGTGGCTGCTGTAACAAAATACCACAAACAGAGTGGCTTAAAACAACAGAAATCCACTCTCTCACCGTTCTGCAGGCCAGAAGTCCAACATGAAGATGTTGGCCGGTTTGGTTCCTTCTCGAAGCTGTGAGGGAGAATCTGTTCCCTGCCTCTCTCCCACCTTCTGGTGGTCGCCAGCAATCCTTGGCGTTCCTTGACTTGCTGACTCATCCCTCTAGTGTCTGCCTCCGTTGTCATGGGGCCTTCTCCCCCATGTCTTTCTGCCTGTTTCTCAACTCCCTCTGCCTCTCTGAATCCTACAAAGACCCTTGTCAGTGGATTTGGGACTCACCTTAATCCAGGATGGTCTTATCTCAAGATTGTTGTTGTTGTTACGTGCTGTCAAGTCAGTTCCAACTCATAGCGACCCCATAGGACAGAGTGGAACTGCCCCATAGAATTTCCAAGGAGCAGCTAGTTGATTCAAACTAACGACTTTTCGGTTAGCAGCCAAGCTCTTAACCACTGTGCCACCAGGGCTCCAGATGTTTGCCTTAATTACACTTGCAGAGACAATTTTTCCAAATAAGGTCCCATGCACAAGTTCTGGGTGGGCATGACATGGGGGGAGGGACCGTTCAACCCACTTGTTAGTGGGCATCCAGGTGGCTCCACCTCGTAGAGACCTTATATACAACAGAGAGAGAGATTGACCCCTTCTCCGTCATTCTCACACTTGCCCACGTGTTCCAATCCAACGTTGCAGCTACTCACCTCCACAGCAATTGGAGTGCCGATGCATCTTACTGAGGGTCTCCTCACCCTCGCTGGCCTCTGAGCTCAGCCCTGTCCTGTGAGCAATCAGCAGCCTCACTGCTTGGGAACGAAGCCCCCACCCACCTTTCCAATACTCCCTCTGTAGCCCCTGATGCCACCAGTAACCCTCAAAGCTGCCATGGTTTTGCTCACCTCCAAAGTCACAGCCCCTGTAGCATTTACTTCTTACAAAAAGGCATTGAAGAACATGACTAAAGGATGGATTTCCTTCCAAACAAGCCCACCCTCCTGCCTCCTTGGCAAGTGTTCTCTGCTGTCCTAATGAAAACCCCAAGGAATACCCTGAGATGAGAGAAGAAGGGATGAGTTCCCCGCTGCCCCAAGCCCTCAACCTGTCCATCAAACATCATCTCTTATATGTCCTTGCTTGAGTTCTGCTTCCCCAGAAAAGATTACAGGTGAGACTGTGGGCTCCAGACCCACTGTGTCACCTGGAGCCCTTTGATTCCTTGTTTCCTTTAATTTGGTTAAATAGTACTGGCTGAGGGTCAGCATAGATTTCCTGGTGATTTCAATACATTGCACGTTATTTGCGCTGCATCATTAGCTTAATCCTCCAAATGTCAGGTGGAATCGCTCAGAAACCTAAGACAAGCAGGGAGGGTAGGCGCTCTCCTTGATTCTGTGTCTCTTCCCCTCCCATCCATCACCCCTCAACTGTTCGGGGTGTCATCCCGGGGAGCCTACGAAGTCGGCTTAACACAAATGGATTTTAAACTTTACAAATGTTCCAGGCGCTGAAAGGAGCCCAGGCATGTATCCGAGGAAAATGACAAATTAAGGATCCACTCTATTTTTGTCTCATTTACAATATTTTTCCCAGGAGGTTTTCCTCTGGTTAAATTTAACTAGTTTAAAAGACAGCTGTGTCTGGAGGCGCTGAGCTCTGCGACTGGCGCTTGCCTCACGCGGATGGCTCCTCGTCTTTCGGGAGAGGCAGATAGAGTTGATGCAGGTCTGTGTGTTTGTTGGAGTTTGATGCTGGTTCGTTTCACTTTTTTCTGGAGCCCTTTGTCCTCGTCTGCCGTGGGCTTCTCTCCACAAGCCGCTGGTCAGCTGGACCGAAGCCAAATGACATCTGCAGCCTAGTTAGGCCAACTGGACACAGGCGACGGAACCCAGCGTGATGTCAGGCAGTTCCAACCCTGCTCCCCTGCACCCAGGACCTGGAACACCCCTCCATGGCCCACTCAATGACCACCAAGAAAACCAGTTGATGTGGAGTCGACTCCAGCTCATGGTGACCCCATGTGTGTCAGAGTAGAACTACGCTCCACAGAATTTTCACTGGCTGAGTTTTCAGAAGCAGATTGCCAGGTCTTTCTTCCAAGTTCAGTCAGTAGCCGAGTGATTAACCGTTTGTGCCACCCAGGGACTCCTAAAACTGATCGCTGTTCAGTCGACTCATGGTGACCCCATGTGTGTCACAGCAGAGTTGAGAGTTGAGCTCCACAGGGTTTTTAATAGCTAATATTTTGAAAGTAGATTGCTAGGCCTTTCTTCTGAGACTGCTCTGGGTAGACTCCAACCTTTCAGATAATAGCTGAGCATATTAACTTTCTGCACTATCCAGGAACTCCCATGATTCTGTAGTAGGGCAGAATCTTTCCATCCCAGTGAGATGGAGTATGGAGACAAGATGGAGAGTGGAGACAAAATGGAGGATGGAGGGTGGAGACAGCATGGAGGGTGGAGACAAGATGGAGGATGGAGGGTGGAGACAGCATGGAGGGTGGAGACAAGATGGAAGATGGAGACAAGATGGAGGGTGGAGGCAAGATGGAGAGTGGAGACAGGATGGAGGGTGGAGACACGTTGGAGGGTGGAGACAAGGTGGAGGATGGAAACGAGATGGAGGATGGAAACAAGATGGAGGTTAGATACAAGATGGAAGGTGGAGACAAGATGGTGGATGGATACAATGTGGAGGTTGGAGACAAGATGGAGAGTGGAGATAAGATGGAGGGTGGAGACAAGATGGAAGGTGGACACAGACAGAAGGTGACTACAAGATGGAAGGTGGAGACAAGATGGAGGGTGGACACAGAATGGAGAGTGGAGACAGGATGGAGGAAGGAGAGTAGAGACAAGATGGAGAGTGGACAAAGGATGGATGGTGGAGATAGGTTGGAGGAAGGAGACAAGATGGAGGATGGAGACAGGATGGAGTATGGAGAGTAGAGACAAGATGGAGGTTGGAGACAAAATGAAGGGTAGAGACAAAATGAAGAGTGGACACAAGATGGGGGGGGTGGGGATAAGATGGAGGCTGGAGACAAGATGGAAGATGGAGACAAAATGAAGTGTAGAGACAAAATGGAGAGTGGACACAAGATGGGGGGGTGGGGATAAGATGGAGGCTGGAGACAAGATGGAAGATGGAGACAAAATGAAGTGTAGAGACAAAATGGAGAGTGGACACAAGATGGAGGGTGTAGACAAGATGGAGGCTGGAGACAAAATGAAGGGTAGAGACAAAATGGAGAGTGGACACAAGATGGAGGCAGGAGACAAGATGGAGGTTAGATACAAGATGGAAGGTAGAGACAAAATGGTGGATGGATACAATGTGGAGGCTGGAGACAAGATGGAGGATGGATACAAGGTGGAGGTTGGAGACGAGGTGGAGGTTGGAGACAAGATGGAGGGTGGAGACAAGATGGAGGCTTGAGGTTGGAGGATGTAACTTATAATATACAATATACAATGTCATACATATAATGATACATGTTGTTGTTAGCTGCAGTAGAGTTGGCCCTTGACTTATGGTGACCCAATGCACAATGAGATCATACTGTTGTGATCCATAGGGATTTCACTGGCTGATTTTCAGAAGTAGATTACCAGGTTTTTCTTCCTAGTTCCTCTTAGTCTGGAAGCTCCACTAAAACCTGTTCAGCATCATAGCAACACACAAGCCTCCACTGGCCGACAATGTAAACTCATGGTTGTGCATGAGGTGCACTGGATGGGACTCAAACCCTATCTCCTGCATGGAAAGCAAGAATTCTACCACTGAGCCACCAACTGCCCTCCGTAATTATTTATAATATGTGTTATCTGGTTCAAACCCACCAGGAGAAAGATGTGGCAGTCTGCTTCTGTAAAGGTTATAGTCTTGGAAACCCTTTGGGGCAGTTCTACTCTGTCCTACAGGGTCACTGTGAGTCAGAATCAACTCAACGGCAATGAGTTTTGTTTATATATACATACAGATAGTCCCCAACTTACCACAGGGTTCAGTTCGGACGACTCTGTAGTAAGTCAGTTCTGACATAAGTCAAATATCTCTTGTTTTTTAGTTTTCATTAGTATTGCCTTGTATTATCAGTACTTTTATAAATCTGATCTTTATTTGTCTTTGGGGATTGGAAAAATTACATGTAAACGTCTGCAAGTGAACCGCTGAGAATGATAGCATCAGCAAATTGCATGTTACATCATCGTATGCAGTACATATTACTAATGATAAAATGTACAGCCGGTCGCAAGTGTGGTTTGCAGTATCTCAAATACATCTAAGTCGGGGATTACCTGTATTAATGTTATCATATAATTATAGATAATATAATAATATACTCTATACAGTATATGTTATATAGCGTGATATATTCTATATATTATATGTACTTTATAGTCTATATTATATTACATATTGTATTGGTAAAGTAGAAGGTCAGTGAAAGAAAAGAAGACCCTCAATGAGATGGATTGACACAGTGGCTGCAACAATGGGCTTAAGCATAACAATTGTGAGCATGGAGCAGGACCAAGCAGTGTTTCCTTCTGTTGTACACAGGGTCGCTATGAGTCAGAATCGACTAAATGGCACCTAACAACAACAACATATTACATAAGACAAATATAATATAATAAACATATATTAAATAAGCTATTATATATTATACAATTTTATAATATGTATATTATATTAAATTATATATTATGTATATCGTGTAGTTTTACAAAGGAATCAGATAATATAAAGGGAATGGTTATAAAATGACATCCACCAAAACATTATATATACATGCAATAGGAATTCAAAGTGAGCCCATGTCTGCCGGTCTATTAGTTTGACTGTAGAAATTTGATTTTGTGTAAGAGCTGACATCATCACCAGAATGTGGTAAATTTTTTAGCATATTGACAGGGATCTGCAATATTTTAATTTTTTTTCTTTAACTGATATTTTATGTTATAAAGAATAATATCAAAGTTGGTATTGAGTGGATTGGGCTGGATTTGAAATATGCTTTCAGCTGACTGTTCACAATCGAGAGTGTGGGTGGTCAATGCTCACATCCATGGAAAACATCAGCTGTGTGGCTCCATCGCAGGAAAGCCTTAGCAACCCACCTAAACCACGTGGGGACGCCATTCAGAATAGTATCGTGTGGTGGGTAAAGGCACGGCCATCAGGTCAGATCCGGCCTCCGTTCTAATTCGGCTTCTACCGTTTTTCACCAGTGTGACTGGGGAGACGTCACTGAGCAGCTCTTGCTCTTGGTTCCTCTGATGTAAATTTAAAACAAAACAAAACAAAAAACATCAGCTGCTGCCGCGTCGGCTCTAACCCTTGAGGACCCCGTGTGTGTCAGAGTAGAACCGTGCTCCACAGGGTTTTCAATGGATGATTTTTCAGAAGTAGATTGCCAGGCCTTTCTTCCCAGGTGCCTCGGGGGGGGACTCGAACCTTCAACGTTCTGGTTATCATCTGAATACATGTACCATTTGCACCACCCAGGGAGTGTTCCGCCAGCCGCAGGGAGCTGATAATTGCCTAATTAATAGCATGGGGTCAGGAAGTGGCTCACGCTTTACCAATAAGTTCACTCATGCTGGTCTTGGGGTCCTGGTGAATGCCTGCACAGCCTGAGAGAGAGATGGACTGATTTCGGGGGTGGAGGGGCACACACCTGCTCAGAGAAAACAAGGAGAGGTCACAAAAAGCCATTTCGAGACAAAACCGTGGCTCCCCCAGGCACTGGTTGGGGTGCATGTCCGTGAGCAGATATTCAAATTCATACAGGAGGTCACTCTCCAAATGTGTGTGCACATTTTACCTAGACATGTAAAAAGTAGCCAAGCAAGCGTTTTTTAATACACACGGTTTAAGATATTCCACACTCAGGCACCTCGCGCCAGTGAAAATCTGTTTCATCTGGGTTTACACCAACTCTGAGGAGGCCCCCAACAATGGCTGGGGCTGATGTTTCTGGTTGTATTGTTCTTTTTTCTAGTATGTACAGGGTCGCTGATAGTGTGAGTGGATCCCTTGTAAAGCCCTGTGTGTTCATAACCACCTGACTGTTTCCCACAGCGTAAGAGACACAAAAATATGTCCCTTGATTGGGGGAGGGTCAAATTAAATTGTACATTTAAATGGTCACAATTCCTTTTTATTTCACTAACTGAGTGTTAATATTTCCTCTTAAAGGGAAAATGGATAATACATTTCTCTAGAGCGTGCTCCTGTATACAAACCAAATCTGTTGCCTTCGAGTTGACTCTGACTCACGGCGCCCCTACATGTGTCAGAGTAGAACTGTGCTCCATAGGGTTTTCAAATGGCTGATTTTTCTGAAGTAGGCCACCAGGGCTTTCTTCTGAGGCACCTCTGGATAAACTCAAACCTCCAACCTTTCTGTTAGCAGCAGAGCACTTAAGTGCTTGCACTATCTAGGGACTCCTAAAACTAGGTGCTGTTGAGTCGACTCTGACTTATGGTGACCCCCCTCCATGTGTCAGAGTAGAACTGTGCTCTATAGGGTTGTTTTGATGGATAATTTTTCTGAAGTAGACTGCCAGGCCTTTCTTCTGAGTCACCTCTGGGTGGACTCGAAACTCCAACCATTTCTTTTTATTTTTTTTTTTAATTTATTGTGCCTTACGTGAAAGTTACCTCCAACCTCTTAGTTAGCAGCCGGGCGTGTTCACCCTCTGCACCACCCAGGGGGTCCTGTTTCCTGTATTGACACACGTATATGTGAAGTAATGGGTAATAATAAAATATGTTTGCCTTTGTCCATACGCTAATGCTAACCATAGATACAGGTTTGGAAGTTGTTGTTTTAGACACAGAGACACACGCAGAGTTAGAAAGTTTTCTGAACTATCCCCGTGGGTTCAGCATCTGACAAAGGCCAACCATCTAACAGCACGTGAGCAACTCGGGGCTCAGAGAGAGGCCCCTGTGATGTCCAGGTGAAGTCTCTCCATGACCCTTCAGTAGTCAGGACATCCTGACAGAACTGCCGTGCTCTGGACTGAAGCATGTTATCCCCTGTCTGCAGTTCTGCCAGAGTCCCTGGGTGGTGCAAACGTTGAACCCACTCAGCCGCTAACTGAAAGGTTGGAGGTTCAAGTCCACCCAGAGGGGTCACAGAAGAAAGTCCTGGTGATCTACTTTGGAAAAATCAGCCACCGAAAACCCTATGGAGCATAGGTGTACTCTGACACACATGGGGTCACCATGAGTCTAGGTCAACTCTATGGCAACTTGTTTGGAGTTCCTAGGTGGTGCAAATGGTGAATGCACTCGGCTGCTAACTCAAAGGTTGGAAGATCAAGTCTACCCAGAGGTGCCTTGGAAGAAAGGCCTGGTGATCTACTTCTGAAAAAATCAGTCATTGGAATCCCTGTGGAGCACAGTTCTACTCTGACACACATGGGGTCACCGTGAGTTGGAAGTGACTCCATGACAACTTTTTTTTTTTTTTTTTTTTTTTTGGCAGTTCTGCCCCAGAACACGGTTCCTTGGGAAGAAATAGGTGGGGGAGCATCTCCACGTAAGGGAAACGTTTGCTGGATCAGCTATATTTCCAACATTACTTTCTCTTTGGTGGCTTTTTCTCTGTGGCTGCCCCCATTTGCAGGTCCCCAGAGAGCATGGCTGTGCTGGTGACCTGGAGAAGTCCGACTTATGACAAAAACAGCCATTGTCATTGTTGTCCAGTTGACCTTGAGTTGACTTCGACTCATAGTAACCCCATGTACAACAGAAGAAAACATGGCCCTGTCTTGTGCTATCTTCATGAACCTTGGTAACGTTGGAGCCCATTGTTCTGGCTTTTGTGTCAATCCATCTCATGGAGGTTTCTGTCGTTTTAGCTGACACTCTGCCATTTTTACATTTCATAAATTCGTTTTAAAATATGGGAGGACATCCGTTTGTCTAGCTGGTTTTCTTCTAAATCTCCTTCCTAATTAGATCAATGTCTTCACCAAGGCTGTTGAGCCATGCAATACAGATAATATCTGACTGGTTTTGAACTACTGTCATGTCGACTTAGGAACAAGCAGCCTAATGCTTTTGATTTGTGGATGCTTGATGAGAGCAGAACTAATTAGTCCTCTGGGGTGGGAAGGGAGAAAAAGATAGTTGTTAAAAAGATAACAATTGAGTTGCTGTTGTTAGGTGCCATCGAGTTGGCTTGAACTCATGGTGGCCCCATGCACAACAGATGGAAATGTTGCCCGGTCCTGCACCATCTTCACAATGGTTGGTGTGTTTGAGTCCATTGTTGTAGACATTGTGTCAATCCATCTCCTGGAGGGTTTCCCTCATTTTCACTGACCCTCCACTTTACCAAACACAATGTCCTTTTCCACCTACAGAAAGGACAGCCATCAGCACCCCACGTAATCAGCCATCTGCTCCCTCCTAGCTGCGGTCCCAATGTTGATCACTGGATGAAGTAAGGACATTTATGTCTCGAAGGTGCCTCCAGCTTCTTAACCCCGAGCTGTCACTTTGGATGTGCGGGAGGTGTGTGGGAATGGCACCAGAACAACAGCGCGTCTGCCACCTCGTTGTGGAATGAAGGAAAAAATTAGAGCAATTATCCATTTTAACGAGGCCACCTTCCTTGTGTTGTCATTCACCAAGTACAGAATGCAGGGTTCAAATTTTCTGCCTGTGGCATTTTTGAAGCAGAATTTCACATGCAAACAAAAATAGATCACTCTCAGAAATGATTGTTTTGGAAGTTTCCAGCTTGGGAGGCAGGAGGAAGGGGCCTTTCAGGCGGCACAGGAGGCAGAGCAGAGCTTGAGTTCTCTCTGCATTTCTGAGTCCACTTGGGCCAGTAGTCATCCTCCATTTTGTGATCTGACGTGGTCATCCTCCATTTTCACATAACACTGATTTCATATAACGACCTCATCTTTGGGACCTAATCATGTCGATAAGTGAGGAGAGGGTGGATAACTGTACATCTACATCTATATCTATAGAGCGAGGTGAAAGAGAGAAATTTACTTCACAGAATGGGCTCATGCAGTTGTAGGGGCTGACAAGTACAAAATCCATAGGTCAGGTGGCAGGCTGGGACTCCTGCAGGCTCATATCCTAAGATCTGTAGGTCAGCTAACAAGAAGAAGAAAGACGGATGAGAGAGCATGTTCTGTCAAAATATCTATTTATATTCTGAAAGCAGACCACACCGCAAAGCACTTACCTTTCATGACATCAGATTACGTTATGGAAGGTGACTTCCTTACATTGCACTAGATTGCATTATGGAACAGCAACTAGACCAGTGTTTGGCAAAACCACTGGGACCTCCACAGCCATGAGACGACAAGAACTGGATGGCTACCATTACGGAACATTTTGATCAAAAATTCTATAGAAGAATCCTGATCATAGATGAGAGGGGGTGATGCAGAGCAACATTTCAAATTCTCGATGGAATGCAGAATTCTGGAGCCATTGAAGCTGGATGAGCCCCCGAAACTATTGACTTGAGATAATCTTTAAAGCTTAAACCAAAACTATACCCTGAATTCTTCTTTGAACCAAAGTGGGGTGGGAGGAGGTGTGAAGGCTTGACTTAATCAGTAAAGTATGTCTGCTTAGAGTATTGTGCTCGTTTAAAGAATTATCTATTTGAAATCAAATTGACAAAAGCAACTCAAAAGGTTAGAGGGGAAGCTTAGGAGGCAGTGAGTTTAAGATAATGGCCGTGGAATAATTTGGAAAAAGACAGTGAGAATGGTAGCACAACTTGAAAAAATGTAATCAGTGCCTCTGAATTGTATATGTAGAAACTATTGAAATAGTGTATCTTTGTGTATTGTGGTAGGAGGAAAAGAACCCAGACTCAAATTTAATTAAAGAGACTTTTATTAAGCAAAGGCAAAGACAATCATTCAAATGAAGGATGATTAAGGTTGTGTATCAGCGTGGCTCGACCATGATTGTCCTTGGTTTGGCAGTTACATAATGATATAGTTTGGCAGTTATGTAACGATGTAGTCATACCTCATGATGTGATCTGATGTGATCAGCCAGTCAGTAGTAACGGGAGTTTCCTCAGGTGCATGGCCTGCATCCAATATATATGCGGATGTTCTGGCAAAGCTGGCTTGCTTGCTCTGGATCCTGCATCTGGCTCACCATCATCTGACCTCTAGTTCTTGGGACTTGAGCCAGCAGTTGCTGTATTGCCTGCCCATCTTGGGATTCATTGACCTCCACAGCTTGTGAGCCAGTAGCCTGCCATCTTACCTGCTGATCTTGGGTTCGTCGGCCTCTGTAGCTACTTGAATCAGGAAAAGCCTCCAGCCTGATGCCTGACCCACAGACTTGGGACTTGCCAGCCTCTACAACCATGTGAGCCATTTTCTTGAGATAAATATACGTATATATATAAAAGCATGTATGTATGTGTTCTTCACTGATTTTGCTTCTCTAGAGAACCCAACCTAAGATAACCGGGCACAAGAGACTAGCAGAATCCACCGAATCACAGACAGGGAATAGCTAATATATTATTACAGAAGAAAGTAACGTTAAGAAAAATCCAGATTGGTTACTCATTAATACATCATTGTCAAAGGTGGGATAACAAAAGCAAGGACTTTGCATTGATAGGTTTAAAGAGTGTTTGCTGATTTAGTTACCACTTGGGGATAGATTTAAAGGGGTTTTGTTAACTAGTTACTGCTTAGTGACTATAGGGAGGGGTTTGTAGGAGAGAGGATTTACAGGACATTTGCCAGACATTCAGTTCTGGAAATGCAGAGGTTACATAAAGCACCCTTGGGGACAAACTAACAACATTGCTCTTGGCGGGCAGAACTGCCCTAACCAGTTCAGTTTACTGGTTCTATAGGTTTTCTACACAAGATGGATTTCTAGGCCTGGAACCCATTCCAGCTTCTTTTACTCTGGTCAAGCACCACATATAATTTTAGTGTCTCTATATCATTTCCTCCTTCTACTCAAGGCTTTTAATCAAACGTCCTTTGATCACACTTATGGGCATGCTTTCTTTTGCATGCATGGTTGATATACTGCACCCAAGTGGCAGCTCAGCCTTCATGGCTTATGCTTGTCTTATTTCTGGTGTTCAACCTCTTTCCCCATAGCCAGGGACCACCAGTACCTTGATTTCTGGGAAGCTCCAGGAAATTCACCATGCTATGACCAAGCAGCTGTCTTCAGTGATCTTAATGTTAGATGTCCTTAGTATGGTCTCTGTATCCTAGATGGTGGCCTATCCTTCTTCAGGCCTTTAAACTCACAACTTAGTTACTTTGTCAAATATTATCTGGTTCTTCATCATCCATCGTGTCTGGTTACTGTTATCCGGGAGGGTAATGAGTTGGAGACCTTGGCCAAATTGGAGGAATACCTAACCTTTTCATTGAAGCTAATATAGGGTGCAGGATCCATCCGCCATGTTACAAAAGTGAGTGGAATCAAGGTACGTAAGTTGTTTCGGTACCTAAGTTGTTTGTTGGGTATGCAATGTAAAACACATTTAACAATTCCAATAACAATCACAATCAATATTAGGATAATCAATCCAGTTCATAATAATGTTCTCAGCCATGACTCTATTCCTTGAGGTAACCAACTGAATAAATCAGAAAAAGAAGATATAGCCATAGGAGGAACAGAGTGAAGCCAAACCACTTGTTGATGTATTTTATGAATGTCTTCTTCCATTTCTTCCAGTGGTGTTAATCCAAGAGCAACAGGAGGTGTTTGCTACTGATTGAGCCTGTCTGACAAAAGCATTATCTTTTCAGGCCTCAGTGGTTATTACAAGGCATAATAACAAAGAACTTAAGAAAGGCTTCATAATGGAAGAAAATTGGCCAGAAGAGATAAATGAGAGCAATTAGCATGAAAATGACCCAGAAACTAAAATAGGGTCCCTTAAACAAGGTCACATATAAGTAAACAAGAATGGGTGTAGCAAATAACAATGATTATTAAAATACTAATAAGAAAAATACAAAGGAAAATTTTTAGGTTAAAACACATGGAAAGTTTTACCTATACAAATCTGTCTTATCAATTAATAAAACCTAGCTGATGGAACAAAACTACTTCAAAAACAATGAGAGCTAGGAACAAAGCAGTAATTTCAATAACATTCATTCACCAACAGAAAGTTATTAGTCTACAGACTGTAAAGGCATGTAAGACAAAAGGATAGCAAATATTAGAAAAGTAAATATGCAAGGTCCGAGAATTGTATCTCTATTTATGTGGTCCAGTGTTCGGGAATAAAGGGTTTACAGGCCTGGTCTTGGATCTTGGGATGAGTTGTTCACACCAGATTTTATCTGTTTCTCATCCTGGTGATTTTTTAATTTTAGTGTGAGTTTTTCAGTTGGTTGAACAGTCCAAGTAGGAGCAGCATCTTTCTTCAGTTGGGAGAGGTGTGTCCAGGTCTTAACTCCCAGTAATTTAGTGGCACAAGGATTAGCAAGGAGCGCTACATATGGCCCTTTTCAACGAGGCTAGAGGGGATCTTTTCACTGATATCTTTTCTAATATATATATAGTCCCCAGGAACAAGATTAGGCAGATTTTGGGGTTTTGGTTTTTGGTTGTCAAAAGCTCCTTTAACCTGTGAAAACATTCTTTAGAGTATGAGATTAAAAATTGACAATATTTGATGATATTAGAGTTGGTATAAGTAACATAAGGGAGGGCCATTTGGTTTTGAAGAACTACTTCTCTTGTTATGGTCATTTCAGCATTTACTTCTTGGAGTTCATGGGTGGAATCATGTAAAATATTATGAAAATACGTAGTCAAAGTTTTGACATGAGCCACAACATCTTTTAATTCATAGGCTGTTCTGTAACTAGCATAGCGTTATCAGTTCTTGAAATAGCTGATTTTTATATTAAAAAAGGGAAAGGAAAATAAAATTGGTTTCCTATATCTAGAAATTAGAACATTGAACTTTAGTAATATTTTCATTAAAATCTTACAGTAATTATTTTAGTTTACTGAGTTCCTTGTAGCTAATCTTGGTTCCAAGCTATTCTGGAACTATTCAGTAGTAACTTGAAAAACCTTGTCAGTGTCTACACAAGCATTCTAAAAATCTTGATTCAGTCCAGTAATATCTATGTCTGAAATATTTTGGTTACGTGTTTTCAGTGAATCTGTAAAGAAAAATGTATCTGTGAATGAAAGGCTTAACAATGGCTATGGTTAATTTATATTAATAATTGTTAAAAGTGAAAAGACCTGATGGTCATTAATTACAAAAGTAATGCAAAGCCAAATAAAGTCAAGTAAAAACTTTAGACAAAAAATATTTTTAAACATAATGATTATCCTCATTTTCTAAGAGCTTCAGCTATAACACATAATAATGTTAAAACATGGTACCATATAGTCAGGATATATCAAGAATATGTTAAGTGAAACATTTGAATGGTAATAAAAACTTTATGGGCAAACTGTGTGAATTCTTTTGTTGAAACCTTTGGCTTTGATGATGCTAGATTTAAAAGAAACAAATTTGTGACCAAGTTGGCAACTAAAATTATAAAATTATGGCATAATATCATGTGCTGGTGGTCCAGCATTACTGACATATAAATTTTTAATTTAAAGAAAATTTAGCACTTTTCCTGATTTATGTAATTTTATGTAATTCATAACATATTAAATAAATCTTTTTGTGTTTTTCTTTTTTACAAAACAAAAACAAATGTTTTGCAGCTTTAGAAGTTTTAAACCTGTCAGGAGTTTATTATAGATTACCAAGAAAAAATACTTAAGCTATTTAAAGCAAAAATTTTAAAGATAAAAACCTTAGTTTTTTCAAAACTACATGGCTTTGTTTTTGATTCAGGAATTTATTTTGTTGAAACTTTGCCTTCAAGGCAGCTTTCATAAAGAATAATATTAATCTTTCAACCTAGTAATTAGGGAAAATTTTGTTACCTTAACAGTGAGAAATCTAATTCTCTGTTTTATATGCTATTTGACATTAAGCTCTTAAAAATTAGTATGAATTAACCCATCAAAACTTCAGTTGCAATAAACCAGAACTCTGATTACATTAAACAAAAATCTTTAATAAACTTTTCAAATTTCTTTTCTTTGTTACATATTTCTTATAGTATAACCCTTTAAGTGACATAAAATGAACATATTTATTTTCAGATACTATATATATACATATATATATATATCCTTTTTCTGTGGCATACAAGTAAGAGTATATAAACTTGAATTATAATGAATATCCATCAACTTAGTCTAATATTAGTAAGTTACTTAGCAATTTAAGTTTATATATTACAAAATATAATTACTGTAAGCAGTTTAACCTTCTTTCTCCTTATTCTGGAATTAATAAAATTATTCCTTTTCTCTAAATAAAACATATTTCATATAAAGCTTAGCTTAAATTACTTAGAAAGGTTTTGCTTTTAAGACTGACATATTACAAAACATAAAAATATTTGTTAGAACAAATTCATCTTTAATTCCTGGAAATATCTGGACTATTAAACTTATATAAACACTTATTTTTTTATTGTGTTTTAGGTGAAAGTTTACAGAGCAAATTAGGTTCTCATTAAAAAATTTATACACAAATTTTTTTGTGACATTGGTTGCAATCCCCACACTGTGTCAACCCTCTCCCCCTTTCTACCCCGGGTTCCCATTTCCAGTTGTCCAGTTTTCCTGTCCCTTCCTACTTTCTCATCTTTGCTTTTGGGCAAGTGTTTCCCATTTGGTCTTGTATACTTGACTGATCTAAGGAACATGCTTCGCTCGTGTGTTATGGTTTGTTTTCTAGGCCTGTCTACTCTTTGGCTGAAAGGTAAACTTTGGGAGTGGCTTTAGTTCTGAGTTAGAAGAGTGTCAGGGGCCATAATCTTGGGGGTTCCTCCAGTCTCTGTCAGACCAGTAAGTGTGGTCTTTTTTGAGAATTTGTATTTTGTTCTACATTTTTCTCCCCCTCTGTCTAGGATGCTGTTTTGTGATTTGAGTCACAGTGGCCAGTGGTGGTAGATGGGCACCATCTAGTTCTGGGCTCAGGCTGATAGAAGCTGTGGTTTATGTGGTTCATTGTTGTTGTTAGGTGCTGTTGAATTGGTTCTTACTCATAGCAACACTATACACAACAGAACGAAATACTGCCCAGTCCTGCGCCATCCTCACAGTTGTTGCTATGCTTGAGCCCATTGTTGTAACCACTGTGTCAGTCTGTCTCATTGAGGGCCTTCCTCTTTTTCGCTGACCCTCTACATTAACAAGCATAATGTCCTTCTCCAGGAACTGATCCCTCCTGACATGTCCAAAGTATGTAAGAAGCAGTCTTGCCATACTTGCTTCCAAGGAGCATTCTGGTTGTACTTTTTCCAAGACAGATTTGTTCGTTCTTTTGACAGTCCCTGGTATATTCAATATTCTTCGCCAACACCACAATTCAAAGGTGTCAATTTTTCTTCGGTCTTCCTTATTCGTTGTCCAGCTTTCCCATGCATATGAGGCGATTGAAAACACCACAGCTTGGGTCGGACACTCCTTAGTCCTCAAGGTGACATCTTTGCTTTTTAACACTTCAAAGAGATCTCTTGCAACTGATTTGCCCAATGGAATGAGTCTTGATTTCTTGACTTCCTCTTCCATGGGTGTTGATTGTAGATCCAAGTAAAATGAAATCCTTGACAACATCGATCTTTTCTCCGTTTATCATGATGCTGCTTATAGGTCCAGTTGTGAGGATTTTTGTTTTCTTTATGTTGAGGTGTAATCCACACTGAAGGCTGTGGTCTTTGATCTTCTTCAGTAAGTGCTTCAAGTCCTCTTCACTTTCAGCAAGCAAGGTTGTGTCATCTGCATAACACAGGTTGTTAATGAGTCTTCCTCCAATCCTGATGCCCCGTTCTTCTTCATATAATCCGGTTTCTCGGATTATTTGCTCAGCATACAGATTTAATAAGAATGGTGAAAGGATACAACCCTGACACACACCTTTCCTGCCTTTAAACCACGCAGTATCACCTTGTTCTGTTCGAATGACTGCCTCTTGATCCCTGTACAGATTTCTCATGAGCACAACTGGAATTCCCATTCTCCACAATGTTATCCATAATTTGTTATGATCCACACAGTCAAACGCTTGAGCATAGTCAATAAAACACAGGTAAACATCTTTCTGGTATTCTCTGACTTCAACCAGGATCCATCTGATATCAACAACGATATCATTGGTTGCACATCCTCTTCGAAATCCGGCTTGAATTTCTGGCAGTTCTCTGTCCATATACTACCGCAGCCACTTTTGAATGACTGAAGACCAGAAGATCAGATCTCTGTGCTTGAGGAATGCTGAGCATGTTCTTCCCTTTTGGTTCTCTATCTCCAGCTCTTTGTACATGTCACCATAATACTTTACTTTGTCTTCTCAAGCCGCTCTTTGCAATTTTCTGTTCAGCTCTTTTACTTCATGATTGTTTCCTTTTGCTTTAGCTACTCAACGTTCAAGAGCAAGTTTCAGAGTCTCTTCTGACATTCGTTTTGTTCTTTTATTTCTTTGCTGTCTTTTTAAAGACCTCTTGCTTTCTTCGTGTATGATGTCCTTGATGCCATTCCACAACTTGTGTGGTCTTTGGTCTTTAGTGTTCAATGAGTCAAATCTATTCCTGAGATGGTCTCTAAATTCAAGCGAGATATACTCAAGGTTGTACTTTGGCTCTCATAGACTTGTTATAATTTTCTTCAGCTTCAGCTTGAATTTGCATATGAGTAATTGATGGTCTGATCCTCAGTTGGCCCCTGGACTGGTTCTGACTGGTGATATTGAGCTTTTCCATCGTCTCTTTCCATAGAAGTAGTTGATTTGATTCCTGTCGCTATGAGCTGGAATGGACTCAATGACAATGGCTTTATTATCTCCTTAGAGATTCCTAAGGATCATGCAAGCTCAAACAAATACCCCCTTTACGGTTCTTAAATGTGCATTTGAAAGGAAAGAGCAGGCAACCTTACAAAACAGGAAGGAGTTGTCACCTCCCTCCTGCGAACTGGAACCCATCAAAATGTTCAGAGAGCGAACTGAAAAATAAAAGTACAAAAGAGAAAACATAAACAGACAGCTGAATTTGGCCAGCTCAAAACTCCAATTTAAAAAAAATGTATAAAACATTTAGAAAAACGAGCTCCTTAAGTAGGAGTAATATTTTCAAGGAGTTTCTTGGCTACAAAAACAGCAGTAGCGTTGCAACAAGGAAAAGCCTCAACTTAATGGCAAAATCTACAAATTATCACTAATACAGACTTACAATTATTTGAGGGTGGAGGTTGAATGAAATCTGTCTGCCATTCAAGCACTGGCAGGGGAAATCTCTCAGGTGGAGCTTTAAAGGGTTTGTTCTGAATTGAATTGGGAGCAGATAGGACATTGAGAAGCCACCTATGTAGTGGCTTCATAAAAGCTCCCTTACCAATATTTCTTTAAAATGTCTACTATCTTATCTTTTCTTGGAAATCCTGGTGGTGTGGTGGTCAAGAGCTATGGCTGCTAACCAAAGGGTCAGCAGTTCAAGTCCACCAGGCACTCCTTGGAAACCCTATGGGGCAGTTCTGCTCTGTCCTTTAGGGTCACTATGAATTGGAATTGACTCGACAACAACAGGTTTGGTTTTGGTTTATCTTTTCTTAAATGGGATCTCTCATGCAGAGGTCTAATTATGGGAATATGACAATGTTTGGGTAAAAATAATTTGCCATTTGGCCCTGTTCATAATTTTGTAACAGGGTCTTGATAATAGACTTGCTTTTTCTAGTTTTTCTATTTATTAATTTGAGGCCTTTGCTGATGTTTCCTGTCTTAGGCTGGATTCTCTAGAGAAGCAAAACCAGTAAAGCATATAAATATATATATCGAGAGAGATTTATATCAAGGAAATGGCTCATGCAATTGTAGAGGCTGGAACGTCCCAAGTCTGTGGATAAGGATAGAGGCTTCTTTTGATTTACGTAACCACAGTGGCTGGCGAACCCAAGATCAGCAGGTCGGAGAGCAGGGCTCTTGCTCACAGGCTGTGAAGATCGATGAATCCGAAGATGGACAAATAAGCTGATATCTAAAGTCCCAGGAACTGGAAGTCAGACAAACAGGAGGCAGCCACAGGATCCAGAGAGAGCAAAAAAGCCAGAACATTTGCTTATATTTGGACACAGGCCACACCCCCAAGGAAACTCCCTTTCAACTGATTGGCTACTCACAGCAGAGTCCATCATGGGAGTGATCACATAGAAACACTGAGAATCATGGCCCAGACAAGTTGACACACAGTCTTAACCATCACATTTCCTAAGGCTGTTTAGAGTTCCAGTGTGCTTCTTTAACCTACTGTTGGGCTTTTCTAGGTCTACTAACATATTAACCAATGGAAATAAATCTCGATAAACTAGGTTCACAAGTTTTAACATAGGTGCCATATTTACAGGTGTTATAACTGTCCTATCATTGTTAACTATTCCCTCCTTTTCATCATGATTGTGAGTGGGATTTATTGTGGTCATGAATGAGGGTGGCATTCTTAAAAGGATGATTGGGAACTTTTTGACAGTTGCAGAGGAGTTTGCTTTTGACCAGGAAGTAAAAGTGACTGTAGGAGGTTTATCTTTTTTCTAAAATGAGAGTTTCTCCCTTGTTTAATAGGGCAATTAAGTTTAGAGTAAATCTTTAACTCATTATTATTGCTAGGACTTCTTTATTTGAAATGGGAATTTCTCTCTTGGCTGGGTTTGTAGCTGCTGAGCAGCTGTAAGCCATTAATTTACTTGTCTTAGTCTACGGTTTGAGCTAGTTCATGAGTCAAACCTATTAAACCTGTTAGTTTACAACAAGAGCAGTTTTTCAGTCAAGCTGATGCCTTTTTACTAAGTCTGAAAGTTCAGAATCAAGAGTGTTTTTAGTTTCTGGTGAGTCAGAAAGTAGAAACAGGTAGAAAGAGGAAACAGGTAAAGAGAGGAAACGGCCAGCAAAAGGGAAGAGGGAAATTACTAGGTGCCTAAAACTTTGTTGATTTATTCTAGAGCCCCCTTTTTCCAATCCACTGTGCAGAAAAGTTTATTTTATTGAGCTCAAAATTTCCACAGACCGGCCACTGGTCTGAAACTCTATCTCTGATAAGCATATGCCATTTCTTAAGAAACTGAACTGAAAGTGGCCCATAATTTCTAACCATGTAGGCAGCTGGAGTACTGGAAGGAGGTCCCTAGAAGTGGCATTCCCAATCTTATCAGTGCTTTAGCACATGCAACTCAAAATTCAGAAATCTGCAGATACAACCACATGTCACTAGATGGCATGCTTCACCTTTGAGCAATCTCAGATACAGACCACCTGTACAGAGAATTACTTTCACTTTTTCTCAAAACAAAAAGAAATACTCTTTGAAAGTAGATTTAATTCTGTACTGACTGAGATGCTCAAATTTAGACAACACAAACAAGTGAAAGTATCCCAAGACATGAACCTGATAAATTGAGAAAGGGTTCCTCAGACTTGAGGTTATCATTGCTACTGGTTTAACAGAAAACCTGCAACCGTCTCCTATTGTCCCTCAGCTTCTTCATCTTCTGGGGTGGACGAGATGGGTTCATAACAAGTATCAGAAGAGAATTTGTAAAATAATCTGCTGATGCTTAAGATACACAGAAAAAGACAATATGGAACTGATCAAAGGCCTTCAAAAAGTTGGACACCGTAGGGTGAAAAAAGTTGGAAAAATGCATGGCAACCACAGAGTAAGGCCTTTGGGGTGACCTCCCAGTGGACTTAGCAATAAGAAAGGGTGCAATCACCCAGTGGTACTGTGGAAGAAAGACCTAGTGATCTGTTTCTGTAAAGATTACAGCAAAGAATACTCAATAGAGCAGCTCCACTCTGTAACACATGGGGTTGCCATGAGTTGGAATTGAGTTGACAGCAACAGATTTTGTTGTTGCACAAACTTTTCTTGAGCTCAAGAAGGAATCCTGGGCCTGGTAGAAGTATTTGACCCAAGAAAGATCATCTATTTCTTGTATCTATTAAGATAATAATGCTGTTTTTCTCCTTTATTCTATTAGTAAGGTGAATTGCATTGACTGACTTTCAAATGCTAAGCAAAAGTGTCATTTCTGAGATAAACCTCACTTGGCTATGATATGTTATCCTTTTAACATATATTTTTATCCAATTTGCTGATGTTTTGTTAAATATTTCTGTGTGTGTATTCATGGCAGATATTGGTCTGTAATTTTCTTTTCTTGTAATATCTGTCTAGTACTCATATCAAGGTAATGCTGTCCTTATAGAATGAGTAAGGAAATGTTCCCTTCACTTTTGCTGAAAAAATTTGTGTAGAATTGGTCATTTTTCCTTAAATATGTGATAGAATTCACTAGTGAATCAATCTGAAGATTTCTTTGTGGGCAGCCTATTAATTTTAACTCCAATTTCTTTGTTATAAATATAGGGCTATTCATGTTTTCTGTTTTTTCTGTGTCAGCTTTGGTAGTTGGTGTCTTTCATGGAACTTGTCTAATTCATCTTGAATTCATTCGCATAAAATTGTTGACAATATTCCCTTGTTGTCCTTTTAACATTTCATTACATTATGGAACGTGATTACATTACATTACAATTACATTGTATTACATTATGGAAGAACACCCAGCCCAGTGTCTGTCAAACCACTGAGAATCACAGCCTAGCCACACTGACACATAACATTAACCAGCACAGTAGCCATCCTCGTTGAAACATTTTCTCTTAGAATCTTCCCTCTTGGTTTTTCTACCTCCCTAGACATTCCCTGTCAGTCTTCTTTGCTTTGCTACAGACTTCCCCTCTTTCTAAACTCTGAATGGTTCAGTCACTGCATCTCTTGTCTTCTCCATCCACATTTATGCCCTGGGTAATCTCAGCCAACACCATGATTCCAATGTGTTAATCCTTCTTTGGTCTTCCTTTTTCATTGTCCAGACTTCACATGCATATGAGGAGATAAAAAATACCATGGCTTAGGTCAGGAGCACCTTAGTCATCAAAATAACATCTTTGCTGGCTGAGATTTTTAAGAGGTCTTTTGCAGCCAATTGTCTTCAGTGCGGTACTTAATTTGATTTCTTGACTGCCGCTTCTCTGGGTGTTGATTGTTGATCCAAGTAAAATGCAATCCTTGACTTCAGTATTTTCTCTGCTTATCATGCTGTTGCTTATTGGTCCAGTAGTGAGAATTCTTGTTTTCTTTATGTTGAGGTGTAACCCATACTAAATTATGGTGTTGGCAAAGAATATTGAATATACCATGGACTTCCAGAAGAACAAACAAATCTGTGTTGAAGGAAGTACACCCAGAATGCCCCTTAAAGGTGAGGATGGTGAGATTTCATCTCACTTACTTTGGGCATGTTGTCAGGAGGGACCAATCCGACCAATCCCTGCAGAAAGATATCATGCCCGGTAAAGTAGAGTATCAGGGGAAAAGAGGAAGACCCTCAATGAGATGGACTGGCATAATGACTACAACAATGGGCTCAAGCATACCTACTATTGTGAGGGTGGCACAGGGCCAGACAATGTTTCAGTGTGTTATACATGGGGTTGCTACAAGTCAGAGCTGACTCAACTGCACCTAATAACAACAATCCCAACCAGTCCAGTAATGATTTCCAAATATATCCATGGATTTCCAGCTCTGGTCTCTTTCTGAGCTGGACTCACCTAACCATCTACTCAACATCTCAGACCTCTAGTAGGCATGGCAAACTAAACAAGCCAAAAAAAAAAAAAAAAAAAGGAACAGCTGACATACCCTTGAAATTGTTTCCTCCACATTTGTTGCTATCTTGGTAAATGATGTCACCATGCTTTTGATTGTCCAGGCAAGTCCCCAATTTCTCTTTTTTTCCTGCCTCACTCTCAGCTCACAGGCAAGTCCTATTGGCTCTAGCTCCAAAACATATTCCAAACCTGACTAATCCCCACTACCTCTCCTGTTCCCAACCGTTTGGGTTGTTGTCATCTCTCAATAGCTTCCTATCTGGTGGCTTCCAACCTCAACCGTCACTCCCCTTCCATCTTGTTTCTCACAGCAGTTGGAGGAGGTATGTCCAAACACAAAACAGACCTGCCACCACTATCTTAGTCATCTAGTGCTGCTATAACAGAAATACCACAAGTGGATGTCTTTGACAAACAGACACCTCAGTATAAAGAGAGCATTATTCTCTCACAGTCTAGGAGTCTAGAAGTCCAAATCCAGAGTGCTAGCTCCAGGGGAAGACTTTCTCTGTCTGTCAGCTCAGGGGGAAGCTCCTTGTCATCAGTCTTCCCCTGGACTGGCGGAAGAACAAAGAAATCTGTTTTAGAAGAAATAAAACTGTACTGCTCCTTAGAAGCGAAGATGACGAGACTTTTTCTGGCTTACTTCGGACACTTCATCAGGAAAGACCGATCCCTAGAAAAAGACATCATGGTTGGTAAAGTAGAGTGTCACAGAAAATGAGAGAAACACTCCATGAGATGGATTGGCACAATAGCAACAACAATGGACTCAAACCAATGATCATGAAGATGGTGTAAGATAGGGCAACATTTCATTCTGTTGTACACGGGGTCACCATGAGTCAGAGCTAACTCAACGGCAACTAAAAACAGCAGAATACACTAAAAGAAGAATACTGAATATATTGTGGACTGTCAGAAAAACAAACAAATCAGTCTTAGAAAAATACAGCCAGAACGCCCCTTAGGAACAAGGATGGCAAGATTTCAGCTAGCTTACTTTGGACACTTCATCAGGAAAGCCCAATCCCTAGAAAAGGATATCGTGTTTGGCAGACGCTCAGCGAGAATGAAGGAAACACTCTAGGAGATAGATTGACACAAAGCCACAACCAGGGGCTCAAACATACCAACAACCATGAGGATGGCACAGAACTGGGCAACGTTTTGTTCCTTTTTACATAAGGTCACCATGGGTTTGAACCAACTGAATGGCAACTAATAACAAAAACTACCCTATCACTCTGGGACTCTCAACCTTCAGTATATTTATCTCCAAGCAAAATTATACCTGAATTTTCATTCATCTGCCTATTTATTGTCTGTTTCCTTCAATGTGATGTGACAATAGGGAGAATTCACCTCTTTGGCCTCTATATCCCCAAAGCTGACATACGTAGGTGCTTGTATGAGTTTACTGTTGCAGCTGTAACAAACCATCCCACGCTCAATAGCTTCAAGGAACACTCATTCATTATCTCACGGTGCTATGTGTCAGGAGTCTGAGCACAGCATGGCTTAGCTGGGTTCTCTCTTCATCGTCTCCCAAGGTCAAAATCAAGGTGTCGAACAAGCTGGGCTTTCTCCCTGCATAGACCCCTCCAGCGGCTGAGAATCTCCCCCCCACCCCCACCCCCCGTTAAAAACAGTTGTTAGTTATCCTTTTATTCTGACTTGTGGAGACCCCACGTGTGTCAGAATAGAACAGTGCTCCATAGGATTCTTGAAGACGGTGACCTTCGGAAAGGAGCCCTGGTTGCACAGTGGTTAAAGCGCTCCTCTGCTAACCGATAGGTCGGCGGTTCAAGCTTACCAGAGGCTCCACTGGAGAAAGATGTGGCAGTCTGCTTCTGTAAAGATTCACAGCCTTGGAAACCCTATGGGGCAGTTCTACTCTGTCCTGTAGCATTGCTGTGCCTCAAAGTCCACGAGCCAGCAGTGTTATTTTATTTTGACCTTTCAGAAGCAGAGTGCCAGGCCTTTCTTCCGACGCACCTCTGGGTGGACTCCAACGGCCAACCTACTCACCTTTCAGCTAATAGCCCAGCGCTTGACCATCTGCACTACCCTGGGAGGAAACTAACTCCCCTCTCACGATCAGAAGCAATTAAGGAGGTAGCGGACCCCAGGCTGCAGGGATGTTTGCTCTTGTCAGGACCTGCCTTTGAGTCTCACAGGTGAATGGTTGCATGAATGAATGAATACACAGGTGAATCCAGGGATGCGCCCACCTGCAGTATCGGGAAGGCCCCGCTTCCCACACTTCCCGGAGCCTGGAGGGAGCCAGGAGCCGACGAGATGGGTGCACCAGTCTCCCCCCGCCCCGGGGCAGAAATAGATGGAGCTGCACCCTTTCACGGGCCCCAGGTCCCTCAGAGGGCTAGCGCAGCAGCCGGGGCCCAGGCGGGGGCGTGCACACCTGGGCCAGTTGGCCTTTCCTGCCCAAGGACGGTGGGCGCCCGTAGCTGCGACCTGAGCCAGGACGGTGGCTCTGCCCTTGCCGCCTCCTCCTCCCTCCGCCCCACCCCCAGCCTCACCCGCGTCGCTCTGAGTGGACACGTCGCAGGGTCCCTCTCCCCTGCCCCATCCAAAGGGTCTTCCCCTCCCCCCGCGGGGCTTGCTAGGGAGAAGGGGGCGGGGAGGGGCTGAGCGCCAAGGTGGGCTCCTGGCGGGTGTCCAGCAGACCATGCTCAGCTCTCTCGCCCCAAGCTGTGCCTCAGGCCAGGACGCTGAGCTTCAGGGGAAAGGCCGGCAGCCGACCGGGTCAGAGTCTCTCCCCTCGCTGCCGGGCCTCCCCAGCACTCTGGCAGGGTCAGCGCCTGGGCTCCCCAATTAGCGCCCCGCCCCCAAGTCCCTGCCCATCCCGCTCCTGCCTTCGCCCCTCCCGCCTCAAGACACCCTGTTTTTTGCCCTCCCCTCTTTCGTGACCCTGCTTCCCAGGACAGCGGGGTAAGGTACACCCCCCAATCCCCGGCAGCCGCAAGAGGTCACCGTGGTGGCTCATTAGTGGGAATCGAAGAGCCCACGGAAAGGATGAGAACAAGCCTGCTCCCAAGCCCGGGTGAGCCCTCCCAATTACATAAGGAGTGATAAGGGGCGAGACAAGCCAAGTGGTTCCCCTTCGGGCTGGGAAAGCTGGTCTGGCCGCCTGGTCTTGGAGGGGGGTGGGGCGCAGCTGAGACGATGGACGGGGGAACAGGCTGGTGACCCTCCTAGGCTTCAGTCTTAGGGTGCCGCGTGAGGCTGCCCAGGGAGCCCGGGGCTTTCAGGATGGGCGCGTGGGACCCCCGCAGGCTTAGGGGACCCCAGCGTGTGGGCGCCCCTCCCCCAAGGCCTGCCCTTCCGGAATGCGCTCTCGGTTGTGACCCTGCCTACTCCCTGTGGAGGTCCCTCGCAACGGGGTTCTGTTCCCGCCCAGCCCCCTCAGACGAAGAAGCTGGAGGGTGGGGTGCGGCCATCTTGCCGCCACAAATTGGCCTATTAATTACTGTCTGCCTGCTAGAGCGTGGAAGTTCCTGTACTGGAACATTTGTCTGAAGACCTGGTGTCTGAAGTTGATGGCGAACTGGGAACTTTGAGATCGCGGAGGCTGCACGGCGTTCCGGTGCCACCAGCAACGTAGGAACCCAGTGACCCGTCTTTGGAGCTGGGGAGGATCGAGGCTTGTTGACGCGATCGCGGTCGAACTCTGGGCAGTTGGACTCGGCTCCTGGGCTGCGGGAGGACCTGTCTGCCGGCGCTGCCTCCACGCAGATGCGCACCCTGCCTCCTTCTGCCAGCCGAGGCACCCAGAGACGTTCACCGAGCCTGAGCCAGGAGGAAGGGAGGAAGAATGGAGGGAGGGAAGGAGGGAGGAAGGAAGGAAGGCAGATAGGAAGGAAGGAAGGAAAAAGAGAGAGAGAGGAGGGAAGGAAGCCTAGGCCGGCAAGGCCCGGAGGGAACACCGCCCAGTGCGCGGTGCTGGAGCAGCGGAGGGCCGAGACCGACGATCCCCACGCGTAAAAGTCACTTTCCGAGGAAGATTCCGGCCCAAGGGACAGTGGTCTTCCTAGAAGAATCTCGCTGGCCGGCTGTGGGCGTAGGATGGATCGTTACTTGTATCTGCACTTGGAAACCTGAGAGCTTTTTAGCCTAGTTTGGATCAGGCTGTTTCCCCAAGCCCGCAGTGGGGCGCGGGGGGTGGGGGTGGGGGGGAAGGAAGGCGAGCCCAAGGCGGGGGCGCCGGGAAGAAACAGCCAGAACTCGGCAGCCCTGTCTTCTCGCCGAGGCCCATGCCAGAAATGGGAATAGAATCAAAATAACAGCCCTCAGATTTTCTTCTCCCACCGTTAATTACCGCGGAAACTGCTGGCTGCGAGCGCTTAACTTCTTCACGGCGGAAGAGAGCTCCCCGTTGTTTGTTTAGCGGCACTTCCTAGAACATGGCCCTCTTACATGGCCTTCGTGGCTAAGTGCTTGCTCCCTGTAATAATAATAATAATGTTTTTCTTCAATAAAACATAAAGCAAGGGTTCTGTGATTAAATCTGAAAGGAAAGAGTTTTAATTTCCACCATATGTTGCAAAATAGATGGGTTGGGGAAAAAGGAGAGAGAATTCCGCTGAAACGCTCCCCAGGAAAGCAAACAGCATTCCCTAACCCGAAATACATCGTAAAAAATGCACTTTCTCATGGTAGGCCATTTTAGAGACCCCCTCCCTATCCCCGCCCCCACCCCCCCCCCAAATAAAATCCTGGCACTTGTAGCAAAAGTAAGAGGAAATGAAAAAAAAAAAAAAAACCATTCTCAGGGCGGCCCACCCTGGAGAGAGGGCCAGAGCAGGCCCGCCCCTGCCCTGTATGGATATTCTAGATGTAGCTTGTGTGGGGAGGATCAATCCCATCCATTCACGAGCTGGATTAACAAAGCCCATTTTAATGAAAATCTATTAGCCTCTCCTTTGAAACACGTGTGCTTGTGTCAATCAATAAACACTGTACAAGAGAATAGAAATACAGGTTTCTCCATTTAAAAGGGGACGGGGGAAGGAACCGTCTAGGAAATGTGTTAAGACATCTGTAAAATCCTGAACCTTAGATCAATACTGATAAATATTTAATGTGTGGGGAGGGGTTGATTGTTGTTAAAAAGGCAGACCCTTGACGGGAAAACCATTAACACCCCCTCGGTCCTCTTATTAATAGAAAGTGTCTTTCTCGTTTCCTGGGGAGAAAATGGGCCGGATTGAAAGGGCTTTACCTGGGTTCTGTTTACTCTCCTTCTCACGGAAACCAGGCCCTGGGAGCCCTGAGTGTGCTGGCTGGAGCAAAGGTACCCACAGGGTGCCTGCTGCCCAGGAGAGGGAGGCCGAGACAGCCCCTGCCTTCTCCTCCCTGCAATTAGGAGCTCAGGGCAAGGAATTTGATTTAAAGCAAATACATTCCAATCGGCCAAGAGGGGCTTCTGAAGTTTCACTGGGCTAACACAGAAAAATCCAAACCATCCATTTCAGGAATTCAAGAAATCAAACGTTGAATATTTGAATATTAATTGCTTCATTTCCCTTTGCATAGTTAAAAAAAAAAAAAAGCCTGTAGCTGCGGTATCCATGCGTTAAAATTTACCTAATTCATGTTCATAAAGTTGATACTTTTATAAGATCAGAAGGGCCGAGATCCACATGCTCAGGCCCAGAGGTCTGTGTCCCATCCAGCATACCCCAGAAGCTTGGGGCCCCGTGTGTGCGAGGTCAGCTGTAGCCGCAGCGGTTCCCTCCGGCTAGAAGTCCTGGGAGGCCCGCCGCAGACAGGACGCGCAAGTATAAGGAAGTCCCACGACGGATGGAACAGCCAAGCGATCTTGTGGCTCATTTCTCTTCTCTAGTGTGGAAAGGAGGGGAGCGGAGGGGAGGAAAGCCCACCATGACAACAACCACCACTTCGCGTTGCGCCTCCTAATCACTCCAGCCAGCACCGGGTGGCCACTGCCAGACTTGTTCTAGCCGTTTCCTGCGGCCCCTGACCAGCGCGGTCAGTTTTTAAGCCCTGCCTGAGTCCTGAGAGCTGACGCACCCTGGACTGGGCTGAAGGACGCCCGCCGAGACAGAGTTGGGTTGTTTGTGTGTGGGAGGTGCCCGGGTGGGGTTGGCAGAATGCCGGCAGGGCAAGAAGGGAGCCTGAGCCAGGATGAGGTGACCCAGCTTCGTGACTCACAGAGGCGCGTGAGGCGTGCGCACGTGAGGAGAGCCCACGCGAGGACAACGACTGCCTCCTGGGGTGCGCACCCGACAGGCTGGACCGCCACCTCGGTCTGGAACTCGCTTCTTCCTCAGGACTTGGGGACTGGCGTGGGCAGGGCCGCGGCAGGTGGGCAACCACAAACAGGCCAGTCCCTCGGGACCCAGAAGCCCACGACGCGCCTGCCTCTGCCCTTTGCCAGAGGCCCTTCCCTTGTCGGACCTCAAGGTCTCCTAGCATTTATATTTCGTTTTATTTCATTTTGTTTACGTGTCTTCTCCGAGTTGGAAAATAAACGGGGCGGTGCGTGTATGAGCAGGGTCAGACAGACGTCCATGACTCGACCAGCTGGGGTCCACGCGGGGTTTCCAGGGAGCAGGACGCGCTAGGCGGGGATGGCGGCGCCCGGGGGCACCCAGACGCTGAAGCTACCTTCCAGGGGCCCCTTCGCACGTTCAGGGCAAGCTACAGGGTGTGTGCCCGGCGTTTGGTGAAACCGGCTCTGGAACTTCCTTTTTCTTTAAGAAAGATTTCCAGGCCCTTCTTTTACTCTTTTGTTTTCTTTCACCCTGCTTCTTTCTTTTTGCTGCTGTTGTTTTTAGGGGTGGTATCTGCTTTCGTTTCTATCCACGAACTTTCCTGAAACCTGTTTCTCTCTTCATAGTTAGCAAAATGCATACATGTCGTTAAAGCCCTCACCTTCTCACACATGTTAAGATTTTGAAAGTATGTCCCTATCCCACCCCCCTCTCCACATCCTCCTCGCCTCGCTCAGGGAGGCACCCCCACAGCGCAAACAAACGCCTCTTATGCTCCACCCAGCCCTTGAGCCCAGACCCCTGCTCCTGCTCTAGCTGCCTGCGTTCAAGGGTAAATGCAACACTTCATGAAGTGTACCCCGCGGCCTTGGGCAACAGCTTGAATTAGCCAAAATATGTGGTAGAAAATGTCCTTGCCTCGCTGAAATATTAAGACTAGCAATAATATTAGAAGCTCCCTGCCTTTCTTTAAAGTGGAACATAAGTGACCAAGTCTATGCGCTGGTGGGAAGGCAAAGGAGAGGTCCGCGGCCTCCTGACCCTCGGGTGGGGTCTCCACTGTTTCCAGGAGATGGCCACGTTCCTGATCACCAGGAAAAAGCTTGATTTTACAAAAGATGATCTCACTTCCCTAGCCAGAAAACTCTGAGGAAGAGGGAGGCCTTCAGCTTGAATGGCTACATCTCTTTTGGGGTGTGGTGTGTTTAAAAAGCATTTACCTACATTGGGGATCACAATTAGGGCTGCAGTGTGTGCGTGGGTGGGGGGCGGTTTAATTATCGCCAGACTGGGGGAGGGGGTTAAATCTTGCCCAAACTTAAGGTCGCTCACATCTGACCTGCTGCCCCCCCCCCCAGGTGGATTCCAGGGGCTCTCCACGCTGGTACTGGAGCCCTCCCTACAGAACAGGGGCTGGAGCCGGAGCTCTTCCCGCAGCGTTCCAGGCTGGGGCAGCCATGCGCGAGGGTCTAGGATGGACGCCTGGGGCCTCGCAGGCGCCTGCACCGGGATGGAGCCTCAGACCACGCAAAGCCCAGGGGGGACTGACCCCCAGGGAAGGCAGGGTCCGGGATTGTGGGGAGAGCCTGCGAGGGTTCGGAGAAGGGGTGGCGAGCAGCAGCAGCGCGGAGGGTTCGCCGCCGGTTCCTTGGGGAATTGAGGTGGTGGGGCTGAGAGGCGGGAGGAGGTGGGGAGAGAGGCGAGCCTCGAGGAGTCCACAGGGGACAAGTTTCCTAGTCTCTGAACACCCTAGAAAGCTGGTCGGCTGGAGCGCCCCTCTCGCTAGAACCATTCCTTCAGTCCGGATGATCCCTAAGCTCCCTCCTCGTCTCTCTCTCTCTGTTTCTCTCCCTCCCTCCCTCCCACCCCACCTGCGTGCACTTCGGTCCTACACTCGCCCGGGTCTTTCTCGCTACTTCCGAGCAGGTCGAGGAGGAGGCCGCAGCTGGGTGGGGGGAGGAGCTCGGCCCGACTAAGACAGTCACCTCCCGGCCGCCGCGCTCCCTGCCCACCGAGCTCCGGGCGCGGCCGTCGGCGTCCCCCCGCCGACCCGCGAGGCGCCCTCCTGCATCCTGCATGAGGGGAATCTGTAATTCTGTGTGATATCGGTGCGCCTCCGCTTTGATTAGAGGGCCGCGGTGACACGGATCTGTTTGCTACGTTGCGAGGGCTGCTTGGCTTTCCGCTTTTTAAGTCCAGGGGAGGCAGAGGCTCCGATTTCCCCCGCCGAGCGGCGCGGGCCGACGCGGAGAGCGGCCTGCGCTCCCGGGAGACAGGAGCGGGCCGGGAGGAGGGAAGCGAGATCAAGGGAGGAAGGAGGGAGGAAGAAACGGAAGGAAGGAGAAGAGGAGACAGGAAGGAAGGAGGGAAAGAAAGAAAGAAGTAAAGGAAGGCAGGAAGGGAAGGAAGAGCAGGAGGAAGGAGGAAAGAAGGAACGGAAGGAAGGGGGAAGGAGGGAAGGAGGAGGCGCAGAGGACAGGAGGAAAAAGCAAATGTGTGTCTTCAACTCTCCGCTCCTCCTCCCCTCTCGCGGGAGTGGCCCCTCCTGAGGTCGGCACCCCCGAGAGAACCTGACCAGGCGGCGAGGCTGGGCGGCCCAGCGGATTCCGGGGACGTGGCTCTCCCGCTCCGGCTTAAGGGGACAGCAGTCCGGCTCCGGGCAAAACGATCCGCCCCAAGCGTGGAACGGGGACCCTCGGCTGTGATGAACTAACGCCTAGGGGAAGGAACTCACTTCAGAACCTGCGAAACGAACTCCAAGAATCACACCCGCCCACCACCCGCACACACCAAAAAAAAAAAAAAAAAAAGCCTTGTCCCCTCTCCAAAGGGGGGCTGAGAAAAGATGACAGAAAAAAAAAAAAGGGAGGGGGAGTCAACTTTATTTGCAGATGGAATTTTGTAGAGAGGAATGACGCGTTTGGTTTCTAGGATTTTAAGATGAATTTCACGTGGCCAGTGAGGATAGCGGTTACTCATAGGCACGCGGGGGGAAGGAGAGGGGGGAAGAAGCTAATCAGGAAAACCGTGGCAAAACCGAAAGCAGAAAAATACTTTCCCCAAAATAAACAACCTAGACGCAGGTGACATGAGACTCTAGGAAGGATCGCGTCAGTCCCGTAGCGCGGGGTCTGGAGGGTGCCGGAAGGACAGATGCTAACGAACCGGCTCTCCGAGATCCCGCGCCGGTTTCTCTCCTGGCTGGGACAGCGTCCCCGGCTCCGCGGCGTCGGCGGACTCGGCAGCCCTTCCGCGGTCTGTGAGCCGACTTCCATCGGTCAAATAGACATCTGCCCCTTCCCCTGCCTTTCGGGGAGGTCGAGCCCCTTCCCCAGTCACCCCCGCACGCACCGCTGGTTCTGCGGCTCGTCCAGCCCGCCATCAAACTGCATCTTCAACGTGGATCAATCGACTCCTTTGGGTGCGCGCCACCTCCGCCCAGGTCCTTGGTTCTCTCGGCACTGCTGCGCGCCGACGCGTTGGTTCTCGGAGCTGGGCCCTGGCATTCCGGGCCGGCCAGCGAGGGACTCCTTACAATCCAGAAAGTCCTCCTTGAGTTCCGTGTCTGCCACCCATTGATAGGATGCAGATACCTGTGCGGGGCGCCGGAGCCTGCGCTCGCTCGCGCGCGCGCTCTCTCCCTCTCTTTTCAAAAATCTGATCTTTACCTCTCCACTCCAAGGTGCGCGGGTGCCAAGCAGTGATGAAATGAAAAGGAAGCCAATTGCTGGCCTGGAGGTGGGGGAGAGATAGCGCCCGGCGTGCGCCCGCTGCCGAGCCGGCAGCAGTAATTGCTGCAGACAGGGAGAGCTGGGGGTTGGGCGAGGTAGCCATGTATAAATAGTGTGATCTCAAATTGAAAGGCATAAATAACAGCGGAAGGGACCTGCCCCTGCGCCGAGCGTCCTCTCCGCCGGGGAGGCGTGAGGACTACAGCCCGGCTCCCAGCAAGCGCCGCCGAGCTCCCCAGATCCCCGCAGCCCCGGGCAGCCATGGAAGAGCTCACGGCTTTTGTATCCAAATCTTTTGACCAGAAAAGCAAAGAGAGCAGTATGGGCGGCGGCGGCGGCGGCAGCAAGAAGGATTCGATCACGTACAGGGAAGTTTTGGAGAGTGGACTGGCGCGCTCGCGGGAGCTGGGCAGCTCGGAATCCAACCTCCAGGATATTACCGAGGGCAGCGGCCACTGTCCGGTGCATCTGTTCAAGGACCACGTGGACGGCGACAAAGACAAACTCAAAGAGTTCGGCACGGGTAGGGCTGCAGAAGGTAAGCTCGCCAGGCGCTGGCTGCGGGCCCTTCCCGGCCGCCGGGCGCCATCTCGCCGCGGAGCCCGCCCGCCCGCGGGCTGCTCTCTCCGCTCGGCGCGGGGAGTCTCGGGCGCCGCCGCCGGCTCTCCATCCACCCTAAACTCGATTCACTTACAGTCACGGCTCGGGCGGAAAGGCCCAGGTAATCGATCGCGAGTCTTTTCGAAAGAAAGAAACGAAACCAAGAGCCGCGGAGACGGAGGGAGGAAGGCAGGGCCGCGGTGAAAGACAGGGGCGCGGAGGCTGAAGCTAGGGCCGCGCACTACCCGCGCGCTCGCTTCCCGGGGCGGTGGCTCTGTGCGCCGCCAAGGGAACTTTCTCAGGTTGGCGTCCATCCTAGTGGATGTACTTAAGACCGCGGTCTCGCGTAGGGAGGGCATCTGGGTGTGTGTCTGTTAGCCTGTCCTTTTCCTATCTACCGGGACGCGCTCTGAGGAGATTCGTTACCATCTCCCTGAGCACCCATGGCCTGCCGGCTCCCCAAACTGGAAACAGTGCGGACGCGCTGGCCGGCGGTCACCCGGGAGGACAGGGCGCAGACACGTCTCCCGTCTCCTGAACCTCTCGGCGCTGTCTCCTCTTACAGAAAACTTTCCCTTGACCCGCGAGAAGGCTTAATTTAGGTGACCGGGGTCTGTAAATTAAGCCCACCCTAGTGCCCGCAGGTGGCCCGGGGTATGGACGTGGTGTGAGCGGTTTAGGGTGGCTCGGCCAAGGGTCAGGGGCCGCCCCACCCTGGGCTGTCACAGCGCAGCAGCCCTGCAGCCGAGAGACAGGTCTCGGGCGCGCACACTCCGGGCCCCTTCGCGCTACAGTGCACGAAGCCTCCGCGGCTCATCCGCCGGCTGCTGCCGCGCAAAAAGACAGGCGGATTTTTCCTACTCAGGGAGCTGGGGAGGGTGGTCGCAGCGGGCTGATGGACTCACAGACAACGCAACGGGCACCCATAAATCAGCGGCACAACGCCGTGCCAGGGGCACAGTTGGAAGGTACTATTAATATATACATTTTTCATTACAAAGGGGGAGACACAGAATCTTGTGGCTTTTCTTCCAGCTCCTATTTCCCTGCTGTGGACGTGCAGGGGTGGGTGGTCTCCCCAGGAGGTGGTTCTTTCTTGGGAAGCAAAGGATTCCTGCTTGTCGGCCCTGCGCTGTGGGTCGGGGTTGGGTTGGGGGGGAGGGCGCTGAGTTCTTGGGAATGGCTGTGAAGCCAAGCGCATGACGGAGGCGTCTTTCTGAGGCCTTGTTGAAGCAGAAAGCTGGGGCCGGTAGAAATAAGGCCCCTGTTCAGCGGCCGACAGCCAGAGCTTCTTGGGTCCCGCCACCCCACCTCCAGTTCACGTACTGGAGGTTGCTTCCCTCACCTGGCTCTATAATTCCTGCAAAGAGTTTTCCTTAATGGAGGGAGCTAGTCCTCAGGGCTCCACCCACGGCCTGCGCTTAATTTCAGAGGTTTAAGGCTGCGCCCAGCGCTGGCCTTCTGGACTCCTGAGCGTCTCCCCATTTCCTTCCTGGAGGTCCAGCCCCCTCCTTCCTTTCACCCTGGAGGTTCCTGCAGGGGAACCCGAAAGAGAGGCCACAGGCAGAGAGCAGAGTGCAGCCACAGAGAGGGACCCAGGGGCAGTAGCTGCGGCTTCCTGGGAGAGGGGGACCCCTGGGAGGCCCAAGCTGGCATTTGCACAATAGTAGGGAGGGGGGAGCAGGGAGGGGATTTCCTTGGACTCCCAGAGAAGCCCACCCATCTGGGGGTCTCCTGGGCAGCGTGTTCTCTCAGAGCCCCGCGTGGGGCCTCCAGATTTTGCAGCTCCTGCCTTAGAGTCTTAAGTACTTTGCAGCCCAGTTTCTGAGCCAGGCCCAATGTGGAGGCCCAGACCCGGAGAACCGAAGGACGAAGGGAGAAAGGGGCCGGCTCTGGGGAAGGACTTGCTGTTGGGAAAAAGTGTGGTGTTCTTGGAAATACCTCCCTTCCAGGAGACTGAGGAGGATACAAAGACCTTGGAGATGGTGCCCAAGGCTCAGAGGCCTGGAGAGGCACCTGTGAGGCAGGCAGCAGTCATACTGGAGCTAGGCTCAGAGCTCCTGGGGCTGTGCAGTTGTGAACATTTCCTTTCCCCCTACAGCTGCTGTGGGTCTTCCCCTTTGCAAGCAAGTTTCTGGGTTATGGGGACTTTCAGCGGACTTCCTGGCTGCTTGGAGCTGGTTTCAGAGCTGCCTGGGGCTCTAGACTCAAGCAGAGGCCCTTTGGAGTACAGAATCTTGAAGGGGAGGGGAAAGTGCTGAATGCCAGCCTGTAACCCCTGACTATGGGGGCTCCAATTAGGACTTGGGGTGCTGTTTGCCTGCACCAGCAGGCCCTGTGGCCAGGGAGAAGGAAGACAAACACAGGAAAATATTGAGACTGTGGAATTGCATCTTCCACCAGCTGCCCAAGAGATGGGGGTGGGGGGAGAAGGGTGCCTTTAAGTCCCCGAACTTGGTGAGGGTCTGCGTTTGTTGGACGAGGGGCTTCTCAGAGTTAGAATCACTCTTGCGGACACTGTGGCCGGATGCTCAGCCCCTCCCCACCCCCCAAACGCGAAGGAATTCCTAATGTTTGTACGTAAGAAAGTGCCATTCTCGGCGCCTGGGGTTGGGGGGAGGGGTGGGGGGAGACTGAGTGCCCCAACGTGTGTGACAGATAACCGCGCAGAAGGAAGTTCAGGGCCTCCTGTTCGCAGCCCAACTCCTGGCGCAGTGGTGGGCACTGAGGCAATGCTTTGCTTTCTGGGGCAGAAAAAGCCCAGGGAAGTGACCGCGTGCCCAGCCCGTCCGCGTCCCGGAAAGAGGCTCCAGCCTGTCCTGCTGCACCTCAGTCGGCGTCAGCCGCTCTCCCCAGCCTGGTCCCCGGGCCCTCCCTGCACCCTTCCCGGGAGCCCCTCCCCGCGCTTCTCCGGGGACCCAACACTTGGGCAGTTTCTTCCTACTTGTTTTGACTTATAAATAATATTTAACACCCCCTCCCCTAAAAAAAAAGAAAAAAAAAAAAAAGGTTAGGCTATGTCAACACACGAAGTGGATAACTGAGAAACTATTCGGAGATTAGGCCAAGAAACACCGCGTAGGCAATGCCGGGTTAGTACGGCGGGAACGTGTCTTCCCTCGAGTTGGTTTTGTCGACTCAACGCCGTCTTTGCGTCAGGGAGCGTTTGGTTCCGAGACCCAATCCCGCCAGTGCACAGACTTGATTTTTCAGCAAGCTAAAACGTGAACGAGTGCGATCCTGCTCTGGGCCAGGGCCGCGCGCAGGCTGGGGCTGCAGGAAAGGCCGTCGAGGCGCGGGGCCGGGGAGCAGGAGCCCCTTGGCGGGCGCCACCCCTCACCTGTGCCCCTGCCCGCGCGCCCGCAGGTATCTACGAGTGCAAGGAGAAGCGGGAGGACGTGAAGTCGGAGGACGAGGACGGGCAGACGAAGCTGAAGCAGCGGCGGAGCCGCACCAACTTCACGTTGGAGCAGCTCAACGAGCTGGAGCGGCTTTTCGACGAGACGCACTACCCCGACGCTTTCATGCGCGAGGAGCTCAGCCAGCGCCTGGGGCTCTCCGAGGCGCGCGTACAGGTAGGACCGCGGGCCCCGCCACCCAACCTCAGGCGGGCCTGGCGCGCGCCCCCTTGGGCCAGGCCGCTGGCCCTTCCAGGTCGGCACCGTGGGAGCCCCAGGCCCTCAAGGATCGGCGGGCGGCGTGCAAAGGTTACAGGCCCTCCCTGCACCCAGTCGGTTGTCCGGAATTTGGAAGTCTCTTCCCCTTGTGCCCACGGCTCCTGCTTCCCACCCCCTCTCCTCCTCGATCCTCTCCTCCTTCCTAGCCCCCTCCCACTCCAGGGGAGGGGGGCGCGGGGGCGCGGGCGCTATCCCCATCTGGCGTGTCACCGTCTTGCTGGGCCTTGGGTGTGTGTAGCACGTGCGCAGAAGGGACGCGCGGGCAAGGCTTTCTCCGGCATTGTAAACATTAAATTAAATTCATTAATTTATTTATCTGGAGGGATAGGAGCCCAGGATGACTTCAAAGTCGCTTCCCCCGGTTCTGGAGGTCGGGCAAGGAATTGGCTCGACCTGTTCCCTCGGGTCTCAAGGCTCTGGGCAGCACCAGAGGGGTCCAAAGAGAAGGCAGAGGAGCCCGGGCCCGGGCTCTGGGGACTGATTCTGAATAAGTGAAATTAACATTGCCCCCGGGGAGGGGCCCGTTCGAAACACTGGGAACTGCGGAGGAGAGCTTCGCGGTGGTTATGGGGTCAGCAAATTCAGCTACAACTTTGCCTCGATTTTGTTTATGAAATGAAAATGCAGACTTGGTTTATCGGCAGCACTTGATAGATCTTTAATTTAAAAATATACTTTTTTTTTTTTTTGCTCCTTATCCCCTTTCCATCTTTCCACGTCACCGCAGTAAAATGCTTACTTAAGATTAAATAAACAGTCCCCAGGCACTTTCTAGCTCTTCTCGGCAGTAGCCGCGGCGGTTCGCTGCGCCTAGCCGCCTCCGCCGGGCAGGCAGAGTCTCTCTCCCCTGTGGACTCTAACTCACCGAGAGTGGATCCCAGCATCTGGGGCCGCAGCGACGGGAGGAGGCTTTCCCGCTGGCCTCTCTCCACGGAAGATGGATAAGGCTGCCCCGGATAAATTAATGAAAAGATTAAACTTTTGCTGAAGGGGACATCAACTTTTATGTCATCTGCCTGTGTCTTTCTGCCTGGGATCTGTAATATCTCCCAGCCCTTGATGTACTGTTTCTATAAAAATAAATTACTTGTAATTTAATTCCACACTATCTCTTCCAGTAGTCTATTATCAGGGAGCACCTTAGCAAGCGGTACCGAGTGGCAGAAAATTGGTTCTTGGGTGCCTGCAGATCTGGGGGGTGGGGAGGGAGGCCTAAAATAAAAACAAGAGAAAGGTGGGGTAGAAGTGAGGGGCTATCGATCCAGGGGTGAATTAAAATTTAACGACTGCAAAGAATAATACACATAAACATAGGGATATAAAAGAGGTAAGTTTCTATTGGCCACAGGGAAGCAAATAGCACATAATAAAGAAAAGGAGGATGCAGGAAGTGCTCATAAAAGTCAATTAGTTAAAACAAGGACGTGGCAGGGGTGAAAGCAGGTCAGGGGAGAAAAGCAACTGCATTTTCATGCCTGGCAATTGTTTGGTGATCCTTCTCGGTTCAGCCTGTCCCTTGCTGTTAAAGGATATAGTTTCAATTTCGTGTGGAAATTTGCTGTAAATAAATTGAGGCTCCTATGGAAGCTGGTCCTTATTAACCTTTTATTTTTAGTGCTGTACTGGAAGGCCGTATCACCCAGCTGTCAAGGTTATAATTGAAAGTTATGAGACCGCGGTGAGGAGCAGGCAGTAATTTAATTACAACAAATATCTTTGGGTTTATGGCGCAGAGCTAAATTAAATGTCATTATTCACTGTCTGTAATGGAAATCAAAAGGAAATCGGATTAGGGCATTTGTGAAAGAAATCACCCAGTGATCCTTAATGAAGAAATAACTGTCTAAACCAGTGTACTGCGCTTTACTTAGCATATTCGGGACTAATTGGAATTGATCGCGAATCACCCCAAGTCTGATTTATTATCGCTTAATGCAGCGGCTAATTCATCACTTTTATTCCTCATAATCTTTTTTTTTTTTCCTCCAGCTGAAGGGAAAGTGAGCTTCTCTTTTCCAGATTTAAATAGGATTCTGGTTTTGAAAAATGCCATCTTAGAGGCAGAATTTGCTCTCCTGTGTCCAGCTTCCCCTCCGGAGGAGGCAAGATGCTCTACCCCAGAGGAGAGAGGGGCACGGTTTCCAAACGGGGACCCGGGAATAGAAGCGCAGGTTAAGGAACTGAGTAAAGATTTGTGAAGTTTCACGTTATGCTGAGGAGGGGACATTTTTGAAAACGCTTTTTCAGGGGAACAAGGGAAAGTTGTGCAGTCTTCCTGCAGAGGGGGAGGAGGAGCTTTCCAGCGACCTGGGAGCCAGTTCCGACAGGCAGGCCAGTGGCTGGTAGTGGACACCCCACCAAGGAAGGAAACGGCCTCCTGACAGCCGGGGATGGAAAAGTGCGCGTTTGGGCTTCTTAGACTCTTGAATGTTTGCGTGTTTCCAACCTCCTAGAGGTCTGCTGAGGTTTCTCCGCGCGGAGGAACCAGCCCAGCTGGCGCCTAGAGCAGGGCGCGCGCAGAGCGCACTTTCAGCCCAGAAGAGTCTCGAGCTACCGGGGTAACTGGTGTCCACAGAAGCTTCTTTTGTGCCAGGTTTATGCGGGGTCAGGGACTTCCGACGCCACCCCGGTAGCGCGGGGAGGGAAAGCAGCAGAGAAAGCCAGTTAGGATAAATTGGCTGGCATCACCCTATCCGCGGCGGGGTGGCGTAGGAGTTTCATATTCCGTCCTCTACGTCCTTGACGTCGAGAGTGCCAGAGTGTTCACGGCCGGGGCTGTCTGGAGAGCCAAGGTGGGTGAGCGTGGGGAGCCAGAGGAGGCTTGTAGGAGGCGGCGCCTTTATCCCGCACTTCTTGGGGTTAGTGAATTGAGCTCAGCTCGGCCAGAGTGCCACGACCCTTTTGAACCCAACCTCTCAGACAGATCCCCAAGGACTGACGGCCTGTAAAGCCTACAATATTGGGGTGTGCTCAGTCTTTGTGGGTGTCGGACGTTCGGGACGCTTGTTAACTGGGACCACCACAGGGACTTCTATGGAGCACATGGAAGTTTCTGGAGCAGGCCAAGGAGGCAGGGAGTCCCGAACTTGATTGGGGTGGGGGAATTGGAATTCGGTGCTATGTATCCACCTGCGTCCCCCTCTCTGGTGGCTAAAATCCGAGGGTAGAAGATCAAGTCCTCCCACAGGGTGGCCGGTTATAATGCCCACCCAGAACGTTAGAGACGTGGCTGTCCACCCAGCACCCCTGCCCGCCCCCACGCGCTCGCCCACGTTATATGCACAGGTGTGTATATGTGTAGGTAGAGGTGTCGATACTCAAGACGCATTTGGGGTGAGGGAGGGAGCGGAGGTGAGGTTGACAGATCCCAGGCCTAGGTAGCCAGTTAGGGCTGGGTTGGAAAGGCAAGAAGGTCGGGGGTCTCCCCGGTGGCCCAGCTCCAGGTGCTCGAGAGCCCGAGTGCGGGGTCCAACCGGCTCACCGGCTTTGTCCCGTGTCTGTCCGTCCACAGGTGTGGTTCCAGAACAGGAGAGCCAAGTGCAGAAAGCAGGAGAACCAGATGCACAAAGGTGGATAGCTCTGGGAGGCATGGGGGCGCAGTGGGGAGGCCATGGATGTTTTGGGGAGGGCAGAGGGCTGGGGGGCCCGTGAGGAGGCCGGGAAGGTTCTGGGGACCAGGGCGATGCGGAAGGCGGGTGCCTGGTGTGGCTAGAGGACCTGGACTTCACGAGGATGGGTTGGAGGAGGGCCGTGGAGGTTCTGCGGGGACCAGGGGCGACACTCATGGCTCCGTCTTTCCCGGCAGGGGTCATCCTGGGCACGGCCAGCCACCTGGACGCCTGCAGAGTGGCCCCCTACGTGAACATGGGCGCCCTGAGGATGCCGTTCCAGCAGGTATAGCGCGTTTTCCTTCCTTCCTATCCACTCGGGCGGCCGCCTGCCTTCCGCCCTTCCTCCTCGGACTCCTCCGCCCCCGCCGACTTTGCAGCTTGCCCTGGGAAGAAAGGCGGCGGCTTTACAAGGGGGCATTTATAGACGCGTTGGCACGTATTAAAATCATGCTGTAAAACTCCAAAAGCCACCTTTGGGGGGGGGGTAGAAACACAAACTCAAAGAAAATCTTACAAAACTTGGAGCGAAAAGAGAAAACCCCACCCACCCTGGAACCACCTACCCTGCTGCGGGCTGGAACGTAGGAGGGGCGCGCGCCTGGGCGTGAGGACTAGACGGGTTGCTCCCTTGCGCCCCTCCTGGGACTGACATCACCCTGCACTTCGGGGCTGGTGGCCTCCAGCCCAGCCCAGCCCAGAGCTTAGTCGGGCAAGCGCCGCGAGGCGCGGGATCCCCCGCGTGGACGTGGGGTGGCTAGGAAGCGGGAAGGCAGTCTCAGGGCCCAAGAGCCCGCGCCGCCTGCTCCCCAGAGGGCTGCGCCCTGCTCAGACCTAGTGTGGGGGACAACAGGGGTGGGCTGTGTTGCTGGGGACTCCCGAGTCCAGGCCGAGACGCAGCGTCCACGTGAGGCTCTGCCCCGGTTTGGGCTTCCACTGGGGGAAGTGGGGCGAATACCCAGACGTAACAGGGGTGGTCTGAACTCTCAGGCGCGCGGCCTGGACCACAGCCTGCCGCCGTTACTCCTAGGACTAGGCCCGGGTTATATTTGGACCTGGGACGCATGTTTGCTGTGCCGCCACCTGGGCCAGTGGATAAGGTGTAGAAGGTAAAAAAAGACACCCAGGAGTTGGAGCTGGGGCGCTAGGACTCGCGGTGCCGGAGCTGGAAGGGCGACCTGGGGCGCCGGTGCTGGGGAAGGGGCTGCTCCCTTGCTACGCCCCTCCCCAGCCTGGGCCCGCCCTTAGCTCAGGCTCAGTGGGGACGGAGCCCGCTCCTTGGAGCAACACTTGCGTCCGCGGATGTCCGCTGCCCCATGAGGCGTCCTCTATTTGGCCCGGCTGAATGAAACGCGGCTGTCAGAGCCCCTAGACCTGGGCGTTCGCGTCACGAAAAGGGGACCCGGCATCCCGGAGCGAAGAAGCCTCAGCCAGAGGCCAGAGCCGGAGATGGGGACACGCCAAAGGGTCAAACAGAGCGACCCCGGGCTCCGTTTTGATCCTCTAGAGAATATGGGGGTGGGCGCGGGGATTCCTTCGGTTCCTCCAACTCCGGCGCAGACCAAAGGCAGTGCCCTGGGAGGGGAAGAGTGTGGTGGGGAGTCCTCGGGGCAGGCGGGAGTGGAGGCGCCCCACCAGCCCCCTAACGCCGCGCTCGGTTCCCTCACCCCCCAACGCAGGTCCAGGCGCAGCTGCAGCTGGAAGGCGTGGCGCACGCGCATCCGCACCTGCATCCGCACCTGGCTGCGCACGCGCCCTACCTGATGTTCCCGCCGCCCCCGTTCGGGCTGCCCATTGCGTCGCTGGCAGAGTCTGCGTCGGCCGCCGCGGTCGTGGCCGCTGCCGCCAAGAGCAACAGCAAGAACTCCAGCATCGCCGACCTGCGGCTGAAGGCGCGCAAGCACGCGGAGGCTCTGGGGCTCTGACCCGCCGCCCGCCCAGCCCTCACCCCCTGCCCTGGCCCCGCGCTCAGACCTGCACACTACCCCCGCGACTCCCTGACCGGCCGACGGAAGTCCCGGAGCGAGGGCGTTACGGCCTCCTCGCCCCAAGCACCCGGGGTCCTCCTGGGACCGCACACCCACGACCCCCCAGACCCATCAGGGACTGTGCAGGAGAGAGAGCAGGGCACCCTCCCCGAGCCTCGAAGATGCTGGTGTGTGCGTCCTGGGACCCGGATGCGGGCCGAAGTGACCCTGCCGCGTTGCGCCATCCTCTGCTGTCGGCGTTGCTACCCAGTGCATGTGGCTAACGACACTCATTTTGAAGATCATAGAGTATATTGAATAAAAGATCCCTGGGGCTGGTCTCCGCTCAAGATGACATTTCTTTGCTGCCAACAGTATTATTTCACTGCCACGAACGAGCTGCAGGACGCATGTGGATTTAAAGGTGAACTTTTAGATCCGGCCCGGCGCCGCGCTCTCCTCCCCACCCCGCCCAAAGGCAGCAATAACCCAGCGCCTCTCGCCAGGAGGCGGAAGACTTGGCCAAGGGCAGGGGGAGGAGCAGAAGGACCGGAATTCGGAAAGTCTTGACCTCTGGGGGGGGACCTGGATTTCGGGATGGTCTTAAATACACACGTATGTCCCCAAAGCACCGGACGAGCTGAGATTCCTTGTGCCATATGAACAGGCGACTTTATAACTTTTCCAATGTTTGATTCCCGGAGTTGACGTTTTTGCTGTTTTACAGAATCCAGAAGCAAGCAACAGAGGTGGACGCGTGGCTAGAAGGTATAATACTGACGCAGCGTAACTTTAGTGAAATGCAATGAAGAGTTCAGTCAAGTGCAATACTGTAAATATTATAGATTTAAAGGGGCATGACCGCACACCCCAGATCCGTCTCCCACAGGCTGCCCAGTCCTTCCTGGACTGGGTCTGGCCATGGTGGCCGGTGGCCGGCATGGCGGGGGGCGGGGTGCCAGGGTGCTCCGGACGTGGTTGACGTGAGATGCGTAGCATGTGGTTCACAGAATGCGTGTTAGGATGGAAGGGGACAGCTGGGAGACATGCTTCCCAAAAGGCAGTTTCAGAAGGTAGTGTTTGGTAGTGGTGGGCAATTCCAAATTTGCTTTCTTTTTTTTCAACCCTTTGGTGCCCCCAATTGTGTGATCACCAAATAGCAACTTGCTCAGCTGCAGGCCTGGCGTGGGGAGGTGACTTGATGTTAACCAAAGCAGCGGGAAGATCCCGGCTGATGCCCCTGAGGTTAGACGAGGTGCTTTAGGATGGCTGTGTGGGCTTTGTTGGGGGAGCAGAGCTGGGCTTGTCTACCTCAAGGACATTCAGTCTGTGTGTCTATCCTTGGTCACCAGGCCTGGCCGAACGGAAGCCCAGCCACGTGGAAGCCCAGTCCCATGGTGCTGCCCTCTGCTAACTGGCCACCCAGCCTGCGTTGACTAACGTTTGATTGTTAACTTTATTTACCGCAGAGGTTCTGATCTTTCCAAACCTGGCAGTTTTCCTTCTTGACCCCTGATTTTGATCTATTTCTTCAAGAAAATATCCCTTCAGCCGTGCAAGAAGTTGCTTTCTATCTTTCCACCGAGCTGAAATGTAGGATAAGTTTGGACGTTTCTCATTGGTATCCTCTGATGCTCTTTATAAAACCCTCCAATATTTTTAGTTGAAAATTTCGGTAGAACTCTAAAATGGCAGAGCAATGACAAAAGCAAGGTCAGTGTTTTTAAACCACTTGCAACTTTTTTTCGGACACCCTTGCCGACGGCCATAAAGACTTCGCCTCCAAAATGTCGCTTTTCATTTTAAATAGATGTGAACAGAAAGGAAGGTCCCATGCATAGACCAAAACTCCTTTAGATGGAAAAAGAAAGAAAAAAAAAAAGTGCATTTCAGAACGTTCAGAACTAGCTGCATTCCTGCTAATACTGAGCAGTCAGAAGAGGTTGGAAGCACGCACACCCCTTTTTCCCTCAAATGTTTATGTTTTTTAGCTAAACACAGCCAACTATCACCACCCCCACCACCCCGTGGAAGACTCCCTCCACTTCAGCAGAAAGATATGGACTCTGATCTCAGGGGTCGAGAATTTGTCTGTGGTAGGCTGTGCTTGGGAGCTCCTGGCTCAAGGCAGGCTGAACGGAGGCCTGGAAGGCGAGCCAGATGAAACCCCGGCAGGTGGGACCCCCAAGACCAAACAGAAAGAACAGACCCCTCGTAGGGCATTGGTGGCTGGGGCCGTTGAACTTGGCCAACTCTTTTGTCTCTTCCTAGAGTGGTGCCTGAGGGACACTTGCTCGAGGCTGGGTGGCAGGTGTTGGGTTCGGGGCATGTCTGCAGTCTTTTCTCCATCCCAGAAATTCCAGGATAGATGCCAATGGGAATTTCAGCTTCAGCTGTGGTCAGTTCGTCTGTCCACCAAGCTCTGTCCTACACTTTCTTTTCTGGGTGTTAGCGGTAAATGCAGGGAGCCCTGGTGGAGCAGCGCTTAAATGCTCGGCTGCTAACTGAGAGGTTGGCAGTGCCAACCCACCAGCGGCTCTGCAGGAGGAAAAACCTGGCGATCTGCTCCCGTAAAGATTACAGCCTGGGAAACCCTATGGAGCAGCTCTACTCTGTCACATGCAGTCGCTAGGAGTCAGCATCAGCTTGACGGCACCCAACAACACCACCAGAAGGAACAGTAGATACAAAGGCACATAGACCGTGCGGTGTGTGGGTCTTGGTTCCCCCAGGGGGTGTCTCACACTCAGCATCTCTGGTGCAGTTTTGTGTGGGAACTGGGCGTTTGTCCACCATCCGCCCCACACTACACTTATGGAGCCGACCCCTTTTAGCTGTTGTTGATGCTTCTGCTCAAAACAAGACTCTTTTCAAAGCCCTTTGTGCATCTTACAAGCAGCGTTTCGGCGGCTTCCTTGCAAAGTGAGAAATGCCATGTGCATCCATTGGATGTGGAGCCTTTGGTTGTTAAACCCACACGGGAATGAGCAGACGGCTGGCTGAGCTGCAGGCTGGCGGAGCTGCAGGTGGGGCTCTGGCTGTGGACCTCATGTTTCATCCACAGGGTTCTGCTCCAGATGTGAAGGAGGACTGAGCCCTCAGACACTTTCTCTTTTCCCTAAGAGCTTGGCCAAAGAGTATTCATAGGAAGGGAAGCGACCGGGGAGAAAAAACTCTGTTCTTGTTCCCTGTATTTGTTCCTGTGAAATCTCCTCTTGCACAGTCTCCTCTCTCTTGCTTCTCTTGTGTTCCTCTGAAACACAGAGCTGTCCTCTCAGTAGGCGAAGGCGCCCAGTACTGGACCACATCTTGGGGTACCTGACTCCCGTGTACTTTGGAAACCCCAGCTGCCCGGGGCTGCTGGTGTTAGAAAGAGAAGGCTTCTTCAGGGAAGAGGGATGTGCCCCCCTCAGTGCTGATAGGACCCTGCCTGTAGTATTCTTCGTCCTGACCTTGAGCCAAGGGGGTGGTCCAGATTCAGCCAGACATCGTTTAGACGGACGGGGAAAAAATGGAGGACATGCCTGCCCAAGTTACAGAGTCCACCTTCTGCTTCGCTTGGGATTCTCCAGGAGGGATGAGGGTCTTCAGTGTGCTCAGATTGCTCTGTCTCTTGGATGTAGGGACAATCACCCCACCCCACTCCAAGGCCAGGTGGGCACCTGGTGGCCTCTTTCCCTGGAGGCCTGAGTTTCTGCATTAGGCTTGTCCTTGTCTTCAGACACGTGAGCTGCAGGGACTTGGTCTGGGGGCACCTGGGCTTTAGGCCAGAGCACAGTGGGGATGGTTTCCACACTGGTGTCTGAGCTCATGGCCAGCCACCTCCAAACCAAACCAAAACAAACCAAACCCACTCCCATTGCGTCAACTCCAACTCATGGCGCCCCCGTGTGTGTGTCAGAGTAGAACTGCGCTACGTAGGGTTTTCAATGGCTGATTTTTCAGAAGTAGATCACCAGGACTTTCTTCCTCCAACTTTTCTGTTAGCAACTGAACGCTTAACTGTTTGCACCACCCAGGGACTCCAAAGCACTCGTCAAGACGGTTATAATGCGAGCCTTTGCTGCAACCCCACCCCAGCTTTAATCCTGCCCTTTCTGATTCTCCCCTGAGCGCCAAGAGAAGCACGCAGCCCCCTTCTACTTGGGGTCTTTTGCTGGGATGCAGGAAGGACTGACTATTAGCTAGAGACAACGACGGACATTTTTGAAGCACTTTGCTAAAGTTTCTTCTTTTCTCCAAGTTTGGGAGGTATGGAGGTGGGGGGCAGTGGGCTTTCAGTGGACAAGTTTGATGTGTTAAAAAAACAAACAAACTGGTGCCTAATTTATTAAGAATTAGCCTAGGAATATGCTGATTTTCAATACCCATGAAAACTTGATGCAATTTATAAATGTTTTATTGAAATTTGATATTTAACGAGCAATCAGTTGAGGAATGTAGAAAATATCAAGTTTCGAAGCTGTTAGCGTGCTATTTATTGAAAGGTGACAGACCAAGGCCCGTTGTATGTAAAGCTCGAATCATCCAGAGACCCGTTCTCTGCTTCTTGGATATTGATGTATGTGGGTGTGTTATTTATTTTTTTGGTTGAAAGGTCATAAATATGTGCTATTTTAATTATGTGGAGTGTAAATTTGACATTGCCTTGCATTTATTTTTGTATGTTTTAAACCTATTGCTTTCTTTCTCCCCCATCCCTCAACCCCAAGTTCTGAGCAGCCAAGCGTGGTTTTCCACATCCCGGCGATGTTTGGGTTATGTATACAAGCCGCGTCTGAACCGACAGACGTTTTCAGGGATTGCTAACACAAAAAGGAATAACACAACCTTGCCCAAACCAACGGGTCGTAATGTCTGTATCCCTCTGTGATTGTGGGGAGAAAAACATTCTGAAGTTTTGAAGTTTTTTTGGCCGTGTTCGCATGCTCCTAACACCCGCCCCCCCCAGCCCACCCGACATGTTCAGTTGTAGCTACAGAGTGTATTTTGTCAAATAATATGGTATGAATGTACACTTGTAAAAGTGAGATATAAATAAACTTATAAATATTTGTATGCACGTGTTAAAAAAAGTTCTCGCCTCTCCCGCTGAAGAGCAGACTGATTGGAAACAAGCAGGAGCCATGAGGAGGCTGAAGACCGCCATTTTGCTTCCATACCTACAGCAGACTTCTCAGGGGGATGTTGTTTCCAAACCTACAGGGGACTTGTCAGGTGCAGGTTCTGAGGCTCCCGTTGTGGTTTGGAGGCTCCTGTTGGCTTTACAGGTCCCTGGGTAGAACAAATAGTTTGCACTCGGCTACTAACCTAAAGGTTGACCATTCAAACCCACCCAGGGGCTCTGCAGAAGAAAGACCTAGCGATCTGCTTCCATAAAGGTTACAGCCAAGAAAATCCTATGGGGCAGTTCTACTTTGTCACATGGGGTCGTCATGAGTCAGAATCCACCCGAGGGCACCCAACGACAGAGATGACTAATGAGGAGTCCCTGGGTGGTGCAAATGGTTAACGTGCTCAGCTGCTAACTGAAAGGTTGGTTGGAACCCACTCAGTGGCACCACAGAAGAAAGGCCTGACAATCTGCTGCCTTACAGATGACAGCCAAGAAAACCCCATGGTGCACAGTTCTACTGTGCAACACTCGGGGTTGCCATGAGTCAGAATTGGCTCAGCTACCACAGGTTTCTTGGGTTCTCAGGGGCCTCTGACTTCCACGCCGATCTCAGCCCATTTATTTAGGAGGTTCCTTGCCCCCAAGAAACGTGAGGAAGAGGCAAGCCTGACTCTAGCACGTCAAAGTGTTGGGATAACCACGGATGCATTTGTGAGAAGGCCACGCACTTGGGTTTTGAGTTTGAAAAGCCCCTTTCACGTCCTCTTTCGACAGAGACCCAATTCTCCACGCCCCCGCCTTGCTGTGGACACTGGGTCGACGTGAGAACATAGAATAAACGAAAAAGAAATCAGCCCTTAGAAACGACAACTTTTTCTGCCATATGCTTTTATCTCCTGATGTAAAGGGAAGTTAATGATGGAATTTGGTTCCCGGCTTCAATAGGAACCACATGTGGGGAAGCAGTGAAGGCGGAGGTGATGGAGCTGCCCAAGAGAGGCGCCCACTGTAGCTGGGGAGGCAGGGGGCAGAGGAGGGCTGTGGCATCTTCACTCACGGGGGCTGAACCTGTTGGTGGGTAGGCATCTCTGAGCTTCCTTCCAAGCTTTGAGTCTCCCCCGCCCCTGGAGGGACACCCTACAAAAAGCTGCCTCTGAGAATTTGAAGGAGGTTTTACTTCATGATTCTTGGCTGCTGGGTTGAGTTTGAGATTTCTCTTTCTTTTTTGAGCCACATTCCACATACCAGATTCATACCCAGAGCTGGTTCTACTGAGGGAGTTTCTGTCTCCCAGGGACAGAGGAAAGCGGTGTGTGGCAGGTGTACGATAAAGAGGAGTGTTGGTGGCACAGTGGTGAAGCGCTAGGCTGCTAACTTAGAGGTCGGTGGTTCGAACCCACCAGCAGCTCTGTAGGAGAAAGACCTGGCCATCTGCTCCCGTAAAGATGATGGCGTTGGAAACTTTGTGGGGGAAGTTCCACTTTGTTATGTGGGGTCAGACAACTTGATGGCAAGGAGTTTGGATTTCTTTTTTTTTTTTTTAAATTTAGGATAACGGGACATTGGTGGCTCAGTGGTAGAATTCTCGCCTCCCATGCGGGAGATCCGGGTTCGATTCCCAGCCAATGCCTCGTGTGCAGCCACCACCTGTCTGTCGGTGGAGGCTTGTGTGTTGCTGTGATGCTGAACAGGTCTCAGTGGAGCTTCCAGACTAAGACAGACTAGGAAGAAAGGCCTGGTGATCTGCTTCTGAAAGTCAGCCAGTCGAAACCCTATGGATCACAATGGTCCGATCCACAACCAATCACTGGGGTGGTGCAGGACTGGGCAGCGTTTCATTCCACTGGGCCTGGGGTGGCCATAAGTTGGGGGCGGACTTCAGGGCAGCTAACAGCAACCAGGATAAGTGGATGAGGGAGCGGGGATCCTTGAAGAAAGAGCCTCCACCACAGCCTGGTTACCTGTGGGCAGCCCCAGAGTGGGGCCTTGAGGCTCTGGCACCTCCATTCCTGCCTCAGAAAGCTCCTTTTGGGTCAATGAAGGCAGCTTTGGAGTTTGTGGCCCCCTCTTGGGTACTTGGGGTTGGTGACCTGAGTTAGAATTAACGGGGCAGTTCTTTTACGGTCAATTATACCTCTTTGTTCAGCAAATCCACCCACATTATTTAAAGCTGTTTAAGAGATTCTTTCCCTTAGAAGCAGCGAGGCACGTTTTGCCCATTTGTAACTAATCCCTTTCAAGAAAGACTAAGTCTAGTTCAAGGCGTTCTCTGCATGCTTGAATGTGAAAAATAAGTTTACAAGCCTTGAATTTCTTACTGATTTTTCCACGAATCGCCTTGCGGACTTTTCCTTGGAGCAGGACACACATACAAAAGAAATAGTTTGATTTGCACATAGACACCTACCTGCAGGAAGATTGGGGTCAGGAGCTTTTAGATAACTGTTTCGTAATGACCAGGCCTCCAATTCCTGAATTAAATACGAAAACACATTTGCCTTGCCTCGGAAAGTGCAAACACGTCTCCTGTTTCCCAACGTCTGAGGCTTCTGCCGGTGGTGCCTGGAGTTCGTGTTTAGAAAAAGAAAACACAAGGATTGAGAGAAAAACGCAGGGACAGCAAAACAGGAGGAGGCAGGTGAAGGTGTTATGTATTCACAAAGAAGATAAGATTGTTTTAAAGTTCACAACTGTATCCATCCATATTCAAAGAATAAGAAAGAGCGCCAGGAAAAACAATGCTGCTCGTCTCGGTAGCTGAAGTCCTGCCATTGCTTCCTGCTCCTACCGATTCTTCAAAAATGACCTACTTTCATTTATTTAAGCTTTGAGGGTTTTGGAATAAACACACACACACACACACACACACACACAAAGTGTATATTACCAAATCCTCTTAGCTTGCAGAGAATTTAGGCAGAGAATTTTGTTTTGCTTTTATTTCTTAAGTTGCTGGAAATCATGAGGCTTCTCCTTTCCGTAAGGGAAGCCACAGAAGAAAGGCCTGGCAATCTGCTTCAGTAAAGATTGTTTTTGTTGAGTGCCATTGAGTTGATTCCGACTCCTAGTGACCCAATATGACAGAGTAGAAGTGCCCCATAGGGTTTCCTAGGCTGCAATCTGTACAGGAGCAGATTGCCAGGTCTTTCTCCTGCGGAACTGCTGGTGGGTTCGAACCACCGACCTTTCAGTTAGCAGCAGAGCAGACAAACACTGTGCCTCCAAGGCTCCCAGTAAAGATTGCAGCTGAGAAAATCGTATGAGCACCGTTCTACCATGTAACACGTGGGGTCGACTCCATGGCAATGAGTTTGGTTTTGGTTTTTCCCTTTGATATTCCTGCCTATGTCATTTACCCTAAAATCATGGAGAATTTCCTTAAAATTCTCAACTGTTCTCACTTCATCTGCTCCAATGAGCTTTTGGGGATAAAGTCTATGGTTCTTTTGGCAGAAAAACTAGTTGCCATTGAGTTGACTCCAACTCATGGCAGCCTCACGTGCTCCATAGGGTTTTCCATGGCTGATTTGTCAGAAGTAGATTACCAAGCCTTTCTTCTGAGCTGCCTCTGGGTGGACTCTAACTTCAAACCTTTCAGTTAGCAGCTGAGCTCCTGCACTGTTTGCACCAGCCAGGAGCTCCAAACCAGTTGCCATTGAGCCCCTCCCCCGTCTCACGGCGCCCCCGTGTGTGTCAGAGTAGGACCACGCTCCACAGGGTTTTCAGTGGCTGATGTTTCAGAAGTAGATCTCCAGGAATTTCTTCATCTGGGATGAAATAGGTACAATATTTACATGTTGCAAGTCCATGCCTTGCCAATTCACCTCAGGTGTTTTCTTATTTAACGTTATCTTGTGCCAGAGAGTCTGAAGGAACCAGGTTGAGTGATCCCACTGAACTCTTACTATAAGACAAAGAGATCCCCAACCAATCTGTCCACTGTTAAATAGCCATAAAATTGCACCACAGGAAGATATATTGAGAACAGTGCCCTGGATTCTTAAGTCAAACGTCAGAAAGCAATTCAAATAGAAAGAAGTATGAATTTCTGCACTAAATGGATCCATTAAAATAGCCAGTGAACTTTCTAACTAGTAGACGAGACTACTCTGAGTCACGTTTAGGGGAAGGAATACTTGTATCTCTGAGGTAGATTTGCTCATTGAGCTGTTTAAATGGGGCCTTCAGACACTGGCCATGTCGGCTGTCTGCTTCTGCTTTTGTTCTGTGTTCTCAGGATTACATCTCACCATTGGGAGCAGGACAAGCCTGGGTGGTGCAAACAGTAAATGCACTCGGCTGCTATAACAGAAAGGTTGGAGGTTCAAGTCCAGCCACAGGCACCTTGGAAGAAAGGTCTGGCAATCTGCTTCTGAAAAATCAGCCACTGAAAACCCTGCAGAGCACAGTTCTACTCTGACTCACATGGGAGCACAGTGAGTTGGAGTCAGCTGGACCACAAATGGTTAATAAGAACAACTCCTGGAATTTGTTCCAGATAGAGGGTCTCTTGGGGAGGTAGAGGCCCCAGGGCCAGCTTCCTCTTTGCATGTCTTTAACCTGAGCTGGGCCCACGGAGTCCCTGGATGGTGCACGCGGTTAATGTGTTTGGCTGCTAACGAAAACGTTGAGGGTTCAAGTCCACCAAGAGGCACCTAAAAAGAAAGACCTGACAACCTACTTCTGAAAAATCAGCCATTGAAAGCCCTGCAGAGCACAGTTCTACTCTGACCCACATGGGGTCACCATGACTCGGGGTCAACCTCAACTTTGCAACTGGTTTGGACTTTGTGCTGATGAAACGGCCCACGTCCTACAAGAAGAGGTCAGTAACATGGAGCGTTGGTGCAAGATCCAATTCTTTCAGGAAGGGGTCGATTTGTCGAAACAACTGAATTGAAAGGATAGGCTATGCCTTCTAATTACTAAGTATTTACTGCATAAGCTCTGTCTGCAAGCTCTGTGCTATGGTGGGACAATCCAAGATGCATATGGCGCCCTCATCCCCCAACAAGCTGCCATCCTCCTGGGTGTTGGAAAAATGTGTAATACCACGCACACACACACACACACACACAGAGTAGAAAAATCTAACCCATTCAAATTATGGTACATATTCAGCAAGGTAAATGGAATATGGACTCATGTTTTAGTTGATTTATTTGACCTTTAAGTTGGAAGACAGAAAAGAGTCTGGTTCCTTCGTTTGGATGACCATATATTGACCAGACCAGCTAGTTTGGAATTTCATGCTTATCCAGGTGGTCTAATTAGCAGGCATCAAAGCAGCTTTCTCAGAGCCCAAAACCATGAAGGAGGAGAGTCCATGTGTACATGGAACTGTTTCAACCAAATGAGGTTAGAAAAAGTCCACCTAACACATTTAACGTGGTAGCTGATTAATATTCTTTATAACAATTAGATGCGATGCTGCTGATTCTCAGTCTTCCACAGAAAGGACTTCCATGCACCTATGCGACCTTCTGGTTTTTCTCTTCTCCCTTTGTTAATTTTATAGTTGGATTTTGTGTGTGTGTGTGTGTGTGTGTGTGTCTGATGTGTGTGTGGTGTGTCTGTGGTGGTATGTGTGGTGTACGTGTGGTATGTGTATGTGTGTGTGTGGTGTGGTGTAGTTTACTATGTATATATGTCTGTGTGATGTGTTTCTGTGTGTGATGTGAGTGATGTGTATGTGTGTGAATGGTATGTGTGATTGTGTGATATATGTGCTCTGTGTGAGTGGTATGTGTGATTGTGTGATATATGTGCTCTGTGTGTGTGGTATGTGTGAGTGCACGTCTGATGTATGTGATGTGTGTGTGTGTGGTATGTGCTGTGCTGTGAGTGTGTGCTCTGTGTGTGTGTAATGTGTGTGGTGTGTGTCTGATAGTGTGATGTGGTATGTATCTGTGTGTGGGGTGGGATGTGGTGTGTCTATGGTGTGAGTGTGTGTCTGATGTATGTGGTGTGTGTGTGTGTGGCGTGTGGTGTGCTGTGTGTGTGTGGCATGTGCATGTGTAATGTGTGTGTGGTGTGTGATGTAGTATGTATCTGTGTGTGGGGTGGGATGTGGTGTGTGTGTGGTGTGAGTGTGTGTCTGATGTATGTGGTGTGTGGGTGGTGTGCTATGTGTGTGGTATGTGTGCATGTGTAATGTGTGTGGTGTGTGATGTAGTATGTATCTGTGTGTGGGGTGGGATGTGGTGTGTCTATGGTGTGAGTGTGTGTCTGATGTATGTGGGGTGTGTGTGTGTGGTGTGTGGTGTGCTGTGTGTGTGGTATGTGTGCATGCATAATGTGTGTGTGGTGTGTGATGTAGTATGTATCAGTGTGTGGGGTGGGATGTGGTGTGTGTGTGGTGTGAGTGTGTGTCTGATGTATGTGGTGTGTGTGTGGTGTGCTCATTCCCTTCTCCATGATATTCCAGTCCACTGTTGTACTGCTGTGCCAGTCTCTCTCACCGAGGGTCTCCCTCACCCTCACTGACCCTCTACTTCACCAAACATGACGTCTTCCTCCAGTGATGTGATCCCTCCTAATCATGTGTCCAAAGCAAGTGAGTCAGACAATTGTCTTTTGTCATCCACAGGGTTTTCACTGGTTCATTTTTGGAAGTAGATCTCCAGGACTTTCTTCCTAGTCTGTGTTAGTCTGGAAGCTCCACTGAAACCTGTCCACCATAGCGGACCCTGCTGGTATTCAAAATACTGGTGGCATAGCTTCCAACATCATAGCAACACACCACGGTATGATAGATTGACAGACAGGTGACAGGACATTCTTATTATAGACATTTACCGACAAGGATGAGTCTGAGTTGAGAGTTACGACTTCTCGTCTCACACCTAAAATGCTAACTTCTGCTTAATAAACATTTTGGGAAAAGCCACAGAAGGCAGAGTCAAGCTCAAAATATATATTTCCTTGGAGGACTCTTTTCAAAACGCAAAGTTAAAATTCTTTCAGGGGCACAACGAGTTTGGGTCCTCTCGTACCCATTTTACTTTGCTTTTTGTGTCTGGAGCCCCTAAATGCTGGTATTCTGAATGGATGTCTACCGGGAAGAGGGCACGGATAGGGATGTTTGCTTTCAATGCCCAGGCAGCTAGATCCTGGGAGGGACTTTGCTGACCCCTTGACTTTCCAGTCCACTCCAGTTACAGTCCAGTCAACTCTGACTCATGGTAACTCCAAGTGTGTCAGAGGAGAACTGTGCTTTTCAAGGTTTTCAATAGCTGGTGTTTTGGAAGTAGATTGCCAGGCCTTTCTTCTGAGGTGCCTCTGGGTGGACTCGAACCTCCAACCTTTCGGTGAGCCTCTGACTGCGTTAACTGTTTGTACCACCCAGGGACTCCTCCATGTTCCACATTGGTTAAGGATTTCAAGATGGCGGCCAACCCAAAACCATTACTGATGAGTCAACCTCAACTCACAGTGCCCTCTTGTGTGTCAGAGTAGACGTTTGCTCCATTGGGTTTTCAATGGCTGACTTTTGGGAAGCAGATCGCCAGGACTTTCTTCCTAGGCACCTCTGGGTGGACTCAAAACTCTAACCTTTGAGTTAGCAGCCTAGCGCTGAACTGTTTGCCTCACCCAGGGAGTCCCCCTGACGTTACGATCCTCGTTGTTAAATCACCCAACTCTGCCACCTGACACAGTGTTGTGTCTTTCTGGGCGGAAGTTCCAGCTGCATCTGTCTGGAACCTTCGCTGCCATGGCTCTTGTTTTCTAGCGTATCCTGTTTCCGGGTGTGAACTGACAAACTTGCAAGGCGTTTTCTGGATGATTTTAGCCTGTTTTGGAGAACTCAGGGCTAATGTGTGCTGATGGCTTAATTCGTCATACTCCCAGGCAGAAAGGCCTGCACGGTCTTTAGACTTTTTTAAATTTTTATTTTTGTATTGCGAGGTACTTCATACACCTTAAAATTCGTTCTCTTGAAGTGTACAATTCATTGGTTTTTAGAATGTTCACAATGTTGTGCAGCTATGGCCACTACCTAATTTCAGGACATTTTTATCACCACAGAAAGAAACCTCATACCCGTTAGCAGTCGCTGGCCAAGCCTGTCTCCCCCACTCCCCCCGGCATCTCCTCTAACCCCAGGAAACCACTAATCTACTTTCTGTCTCAATGGATTTGCCCGTTCTAGACATTTCATATAAATGGAATCATACAAGTCCTTTTGTGTCTGGATATTTTTCACTCAGCATCATGTTTTCCAGATTCATCCACGATGTTGCATATATCATCAGCCTTCATTCCTTTTTAGGGCTGAATAATGTTCATTGTGTCGATGGACAGCATTTTGTTTGTCTATCATCTGTTGATGGACATTTATGTCTTGTTTCCACTCTTTGAGTATCATGAGCAATGCCGCTGCCTACATTCATGTACAAGCTCTTGTGTGGACGTATGTTTTCAATTTTATTAAATATATATGCCTAGGGCTGAAATTGCTGGGTCGTATGATGATTCTGTATTTAATGCTTCGAGGGACTTCCAGGCTGTTTTCCAAAGTGGCTTGCAATATTTTACATTCCCACCAGCAATGCATGAAGGTTCCAATTCTCCACATCCTCAACAACTCCTGTCTGTCTTTTTGATGCTAACTATTGGAAGGAGTATGAAGTGGTATCTCATTGTGGTTTTGATTTGCATTTCCCCAAGGACTAATGATTTTGAGAATCTTTTCGCGTGCTTATTGGCCATTTGTATATCTTCTTTGGAGAATTGTCTCGTCAAACCCTTTGCTCATTTTTAAATTGGGTTGTTTGACTTTTTTTGTTGAATTATAACATTTCTTTAGATATTCTGGATATTAGACCTTTATCAGCTATAAGATTTACAGATATTGTCTCCCATTCTGTTAGCTGTTTTTTCGCCTTCTTGATAGTGTCCTTTGATGCACAGTAATTTTAAATGTTGACAAAGTCCAATTCATCTATTTTTTTCTTTGGTTGATTGTGCTTTTGGTGTCATAGCTAAGAAACTATTGCCTAATCTAAGGTTATGAAGATGTAGACCTATGTTTTCTTCTAAAAGTTTTATCGTATCAACTCTTATATTTACAGTATTGATGCATTTTGAGTTAATTTTTGTATATGGTGTGAGGTGGGGGTTCAGCTTCATTTGATTTGTATGTGGAGATCCAGCTGACAGAGCACCATTTCTTGAAAAGACTATTCTTTGTCCCACTGAATTGTCTTGACACCTTTATTGAAAATCAATTGACTGTAAATGTATAGGTTTGTTTCTAGAGTCTCAAGTCTATTCCGTTGATCCCTATGCCTACCCTTAAACCACACAGTCTTGGTTACTGTAGCTTTGTAATAAGTTTTGAAATCAGGAAGTGTGAGTTCTTTTTCATGGTTATTTGGCTATTCTGTATCACTGGCATTTACATATGAGTTTCAGAATCAGCTTGCCAGTTTCTGCAAAAAAACAAAAAAGAAAGAAAAAGCATCTGGGATTTTGATAGGGATTGAATTGCATCTGTTTATCCGTTTCAGGAATATTGCCATCTTAACATTGTTAACTTTTCCATGAACATGGGATATCATTCAATTTATTTAGGTCTCCTTTAATTTCTTTTGGTCATGTTTTGTAGTTTTTCCTGTTCAAGTCTTGCACTTCTTTTGTTAAATTTATTCCAAAGTATTTTATTCATTTTGTAAATGGAATTATTATTTTTTAAAATTTCATCTCAGACTGCTCATTGCTAGTGTATAGATAAACCAGTGAAACTATCTAGTCTTATGTTTTTCTTTGTGGGAAGAGTTTCGACTGCTAATTCAACTTGTTCATTTGTTATCGGTTTATTCAGATTTTCCATTTCTTCTTGAGTCAGTTTTACTCATGTGTGTCTTTCTAGAAAATTGTCTGTTTTACATAGATTGTTTAAGTTGTTAGCATACAGTTGTTCCTAGTATTCCCTTATAATCCTTTTTAATCCTCTTTTGTTTTTTATTTCAGCAATCTGAGTCTTCTCTCTTTTTTAATTTTATGGTCATTTTAGCTAAAGATCTGTCGATTTTTCATATAACCAACTTTTGGTTTCGTTGACTTTCTCTTCTTTATTTCATTTATTTCTGGTCTATTCTTTATCATTTCCTCTTTTTCAGCTTGCTTTGGGTTTAGTTTGCTCTTCTTTTTCTCATTTTTTAAGCTGGAAGTTTAGCGTCATGGATTGAATGGTGTCCCCCAAAAATATGTGTCAACTTGGCTAGGCCATGATTCCCAGTACTGTGTGGTTGCCCACCATTTTGGCATCTGATGTGATTTTCCAATGTGTTGTAACTCCTACCTCTATGATGTTAATGAAGCAGGATTAGAGGCAGTTATGTTAATGAGGTAGGATTCAATCTACAAGATTAGGTTGTGTTGTAAGTCAATCTCTGTTGAGATACAAAAGAGAGAAGAGCAGAGAGACAGGGGGACCTCACACCACCAAGAAAGTAGTGCCAGGAGCAGACTGCATCCTTTGGACCCAGGGTCCCTGTGTATAAAAGAGGAAGATTGATGACAAGGACCTTCCTGCAGAGCTGACAGAGAGAGAAAGCCTTCCCCTGGAGCTGGTACCCTGAATTCGGACTTATAGACTCCTAGACTGTGAGACAATAAATTTCTCTTTGTTAAAGTCAGCTACGTGTGGTATTTACATTATAGCAACACTAGATAACTAAGATAGTTAGGTTATTTGAAATTGCTCTTCTTGTTTTAACCCAGATGTTTACAGCTATAAATTGCCCTCTAAGCACTGCTTTCTCTGCATCCCTTAAGTTTCAATATGTCGCGTTTCAGGTTTTACTCACCTCAAAATGTTTTTTAATTTCCCTTGTGATTTCTTCTTTGACCCATTGGTTATTTAGTGGTGTGTTGTTTAATGTCCACATATTTGTGGATATCCCAAATTTCCTTCTATATTGATTTCTAATTCTATTTCATTGTTGTTGGAGAACATACCTTGTGTGATTTCAATTCTTTTAAATTTGAGATTTGTTTTAGGGACTAGCATACGGTCTTTCAGCTTTTTTGGTTAGCCTATTGTTAGCTCCAACTGTTATCCACCATCCCAGACAGCCAAAGTATTCCACAATTGTCTCTGATGGTTTTCAGCAAACACCCCTGGTAGAAAGGGTGTATGCACTAGGTGAGTTCTGAGTCAGATCAAATAAAGACAGCCTTGTGAGTGAGTGGGCTCTTCCAAGGAACCACCAGACTAGTAAGATAATGACAATGCTCTGGAAATGGGGCTTTGAAGGAGCTCTAACCTTATCCCCCCACCTCCCTCCAGTGGTTACCGGCTCCAGGTTTTCATCCCAATTGCAGGCTGTGGGGTTCAGAGGCTAAAATACCACAATGCTTGCTGTTCTTATAGGAATCCAGCCACTTTTCTTGACTAAGCAAGGCCTTTGGTTAACTTCCAGAGATCTGTAAAAGTTGATTCTGGGCATTTAGAAATTTTTTATTGTTGTAAAAATATGAAGAACACAATATTTGCCAATTTGACATTGTTCAAGTATACAATTCAGTAAAACCAATGACCTCAATCACATTGTGCAACCATCACCAACATCCGTTGCCAAATTTTCCATCCCCATAAACAAAAACTCAATGCCACCTAAGCAATGATTCCCCCCATCCCCATCCCTCCAGTCCCTGGTAACCACTATTGAACTCTAATCTCTATACCTTTGCCTCATTTCTAGGAACTGCATATTAGTGAAATTCATACTATGTTTGTCCTTTTGTGATTGACTAATTTCACTCAGCGTGATGTTTTCCAGGTTCATTCATGTTGTAGCATGTATCAGGACTTCATCTCTCTTTTGGCACTGTAATATTGCTTGGAACGAGCACTGGTGGTGCAGTGGTTAAGCACGTGGATGCTAACGAAAAGGTCAGCAGTTCAAACCCACCAGATGCTCCATGGGAGAAAGATACGATAGTCTGCTTCCTTAAAGATTTCAGTCTTGGAAACCCTATGGGGCAGTTCTGTTCTGTCTTACAGGGCTGTTATGAATTGGAATAGACCCGATGGCAATGGGAATATTGCTTAGTGAAGTCGAGGGTCAGTGAAAAAGAGGAAGACCCTCAACAAGATGGATTGACACAGCGGCTGCAGCAATGGGCTCAAGCATAACAACGATTGTGAGGATGGCGCAGGACCAGGCAGTGTTTCCTTCTGTTGTACGTGGGGTCATTATGAGTCGGGCTCGAAGGCACCTAAGAACAGCAATACTTTATTGTATGGATATACCACATTTTGCTTGTCCATTTGTCTGTTGATGGGAACTTGGGTTCTCTCCACCTTTGGGCTACTGAGAACAGTTCTGCCGTGAACAACGATGTACATGGGTCTGTTTGCGTCACTGTCTTCAAGCATTTTCCCCTATGTTCTCACGGGTTTTATGAGGGAGAGGATTTTCAGAGGTTCTCAGTCTGCCATTTTCAGTGACGTGCCTGCACAATCCTGAGTCTTCGGATGGGGTGGTGGGAGTGAGGTACAGAAGGTGGGGAGAGGGTGGGATCAGGAGGAAGGCACAAATAGCAGTAGACCAGTCATTCCAATTGCATAGTCTCATTTTTGTAATTAAATAGGCTATTAAGTCAATGTTAAGAAGAGGATGTTCGTTTTAGGGGAAATGCCATAATGTCTTAATCTTGACAAATTACATTTTTAAAGCCCCTTCTTGTTATTATTTATTTTTGGTGAGAAGAGAGACTTTATTTGAAAAGATTATTGAGAGGAGGAGTGGGAAGGGGGATTATTGCAACAGGGAGAGTGTTTTGCCCAGAAGATCTGCAAGTATCTATCTGTCTACCTGTCTGTCTATCTATCTACCTACATACCTATCATCAATTACCTATCCATCAGCTATCTGTCTATCTGCCTGCTTATCTATCTATCTATGCATCTGTTTATCTATCCATCCATCCATCTGTCCATCCATCCATCCATCTGTCCATCCATCCATCCATCTGTCCATCCATCCATCCGTCCGTCCATCCATCCATCCGTCCATCCATCCATCCATCTGTCCATCCATCCATCCATCTGTCCATCCATCCATCCACCAACCTACCTACCTACTTGTCTGTCTACCTGTCTGTCTGTCTGTCTACCTATCTATCTCTTTAATTGTAGTGGAAATACACACACCAAAACTTTTTCCAGCACAAAGATTTCCAGGCTTACAACTCAGTGACATTGGTCACATTTTTCATGTTGTGCCACCATCATTGCTATCCTTTTCCAAAAATATTCCACCATCATAAACATAAACTCCATGCTCCCCAGGCAAAAACTCCCCCAAGGCCCTTTCCTCCCATCTCTTAGCCTCTCCTTGTTTTTTTCGATGGAGAATATTGTTGCCAGCATGTTGTGAGTGGAGAAAATCAGGGCCATTGAGGTGACTGGCCTGCCCTGGGGGAAGAGTGAGCATATTGCCCATGAGATGGACACCTGGCTCCTGTCTGACATTCAGTTTGGTACGTGGTTTCCTACCTCATTATTGATCCACAAAACCAGTTGCTGTCAAGTGACTTCTACTCACGGTGACCCCATGTGTGTCTGAGTGGACGTGTGCTCTACTGGGTTTTCAATGGCTCATTTTTTCAAAAGTAGATCACCAGGCCTTTCTTCCGAGGCACCTCTGGGTAGACTGGAATCTCTAACCTTTCAGTATGCAGCTGAGTGTTTAACCATTTGTACCACCCAGGGACTCCATTGGCCCATGGCAGTGACACTAGCCTGTGGTACACGTTATGATCTGATTTAGAAGGTCCCTGTCTTAGTTATCTAGTGATGTTATAACAGAAATCCCACAAGTGGATGGCTTTAACAAACAGAAATTTACTCTCTCACAGTCTAGGAGGCTGGAAGTCTGAAATCAGGTTGCCAGCTCCCAGGGAAGGCTTTCTCTTTCTGTCCGCTCTGAGGTAAGGTCCTTGTCATCATTCTTCCCTTGGTCTCAGAGGTTCTTAGCGCCAGGACCCTAGGTCCAAAGGATGTGCTCTGCTCCCAGCTTTACTTTCTTGGTGGTATGATGTCCCCCTCCTCTGCTCGATTCTCGTTTTTATATCTCAAAAGAAATTGACTCAAGATACAACCTAATTTTGTAGCTTGAGCCCTGCCTCATTAACATAACTGCTCTAATCCTGTCTCATGAACATCATAGAAGTTAAGATTTACAACACACAGGGTGATCACATTGGATCACAAAATGGTGGACAATCACACAGTACGGGCAATCATGGCCTAGTCAAGTTGATACACATTTTTAGGGGACACAATTCAATCCATAATAGTCCCACTGAAGGAGAGGAGCTCTGGTGATACAGTGGTTAAAGTACTCACTTCTAACCGAAAGGTCGCCAGTTAGAACCCACCAGCCGCTCCGCAGGAGAAAGATGTGGCCATCTACTTCCGTAAAGATTACAGCCTTGGACACCCTGTGAGCAGTTCTACTCTGTCCTATAGGGTCGCTATGAGTCAGAATCTAGTCGATGGCAATGGGTTTGGTTTTTGTTTTTTTATTGAAGGAAACCACAGGGACCTTGCTTGCACCCAGGGTTCACAGCTAAGCTTAATAAGAGAGCACGATCATGAAGCCGTCATTTGTGAACAGTGACTGTTTGGGCTCCTCCCCTTCCCCAAAGATTGGAGAACAGAGCTTCCATGGAGACTTTGCAGCACTGAAGGAAAAGATTATTCCCAGACAGTATTTCCATTTCGGGACACAGGCAACTTTGGTTGAAACATCTTGTAAGTTAACAAGGCTCTGACCAGAAATAACTGTTCCTGAAGGTGACTCGCACTTTGAAGAGAAGCGTTGCCCTAAGGTGACTGGTGCTTCGAAGGTGAGCGACAGTCGAGTTCTCTGTCGTGTTGATCCCCTTTAATGTTCCTGTGGAGGAAAGACGGAAGTAAACAGTATCCATGTCACGTCAGGTGGGTCGAGCCGGGGGCTTGTTTTCTTTACAGGAACACTTGGAGGCAAGAAGGTGGTAAACCGGTTGCTGTGGACTTGATTCTGACTCATGGCTACCTCATGGATGTCAAAGGCTGATTTTTGGGAAGTAGATCACCAGGCGTTTCTTCTGAGGTGCTTCTGGGTGGACTTGAATCTCTAACCTTTCAGTTAGCAGCTGAGTGCTGAACTGTTTGCACCACCCAGGGATTCCACGAGGAAGATAGTTGTTGATGCCATTAGCTGTGGTCAAGTTGGCCCTGACCCATGGTGACACCATGCATAGTGAGATAGGACCTTGTGATCCATAAGGTTTTCATTGGCTCATTTTCAGAAGTAGATAACCAGGCCTTTCTTCTGAGGTGCCTCTGGGTGGACTCGAACCTCCATCCATTTGGTTAGCAGCTGAGCACTTCAACCATGTACACCACCCAGGGACTCCAGGAAGGTGGTCAGGATACATGATTTACTTAAAAAAAAAAAAAATGACCATCATTTAAAAATACTGATTCCTCATTCATTGACGTGTATAATTTTCTCTACATTCTGACGATTTCAGGACACTTTGCTAGGAGACCTTTCTGAAATAAATACACTTACTTGGACAGGAGGAGCCCTGGTGGCACAGTGGTTAAGCGTTCTGCTAACCGAAAGCTCAGTGGTTCGAACCCACCGGCGGCTACATGGGAGAAAGAGGTGGCAGTCTGCTTCTGGAGAGATTGCAGCCTTGGAAACCTCATGGGGCAGTTCTATTCTGTCCTGCAGGGTCACTAGGAGTCAGAACCAACTCTGCAGCGACAGGCTAGACAGGAAGAATCCGTGGTGGTGCAAATGGTTAACACACACCTCCTTCTCCTCTTCTCCCTTGTCTTCTCTTGTTACTATTCTTCCTTTTCCTCTTCCTCCTCCTCTTTCCATATCTTTGTTCTCACCTATGGGTATTTCTTGTACATGAGAACACCATGAGTTTCAAGTGTGCATCGAGTCCTAGGATCCGGGAATGATTCTGAGGCTTAATGAGCCTGGGCTCAGCACAGAAGTGGTCTCATGAAGCTGATCCACACCCTCCTGCACCTGCTGGCCCTGCCCTTTCTGCAGTGTTGCGGTCGGGCAGCTGCTTCCCCTGCAGTCGCCGGGAGGTGTCCTTTCTCCTGGGTCCCCTGAAGTCACCCCCCCAGTGCAGGGACCCCTGCTTCCTCCTTCAATTGGAAGCATCCATCCTCCTCCTGAAGGGAGGCATCTTGCGAGCTGATGCAGAGTGAGAGAGGATTCCCACAGTCCTAACACCAGGAGCTAGTGAGGCCAGCGTGGAGTGCACGCTGTCGGCAGCTGGCGATGGTGCCTGTGTGTGGTCCTTGAGTCACGCCACACTCTGGGTGGCATGACTCGGGGTCTTATTGCATGCTCAGCGCTACCAGAAAGCTGTGTTTGTTCCTACTCAAGACATACAAGGGAGAACCCCTACCTCCTTGGAGGCGGTGGTGGTTCAGTGGCAGAATTCTTGCCTTCCATGCAGGAGACCCGGTTTCAATTCCCAGCCAATGCACTTCATGCGCAGCCACCTCCCGTCTGTCATTGGAGGCTTGCGTGTTGCTGTGATGCTGAACAGGCTTCCGCAGAGCTTCTAGACTAGGATGAACTAGGAAGAAACGCCTGGCAATCTACTTCTGGAAACCAGCCAGTGAAAACCCTATGGATGACCACAGTCTGATCTGCAGCCAATCATGGGGATGGCACAGGACTGGGAAGCATTTCCTTCTGTTGTGCATGGGGGCACCATGAGTCAAGGGCCGACGCCTCAGCAGCTAACGATGACAATACTTCCTTTCCTTCTCTTCTTTCTCCTTGAGACCCCCATGTGAGTGAAGCCTTGTTGCAGAAATAGTGCGAGTAGCAGGTACCCCTGAGATGAGCAAATGAGTTGGAAAAGACACACAGGGCCCTTCAACTGTATTTGTTGAATTTCTATTTAAATTTCACACACTCTCTCTCGCAAACATTTTGTAAGATTTAAGTGTTTCAAAGAAAAATCCAAAAGGAAAGGCAAGGGGCCGCAGATTCAGTTATCAGGGATTTCCGGGCTAAAGTGTGGATTAAAGGCACTGTAAGAGGGATGTTCAGGGCTTGGTGCACCATGTCAATATTTCTGAGGTTCATTTGAAATGGGCACCTTTACTGAATCTGCACACGCTTCTTGGCAGACACTCCAGGGCATGTGAGAGGGGCAGGATTAGTTTTCCGAGTCATGTGTAGAAAACAAAGCAAAAAACAGTCATTCCAACACATTCATATGCCCAGTGATTAGGAAACCATGGGCAAGGGTGAAGGAATGACTGAGCTGCCTTGAAGACAGGCATGCGGGTGACACTGAGGAGGTGGGAGACAGAGAGAGAGGATAGAGGGAGGGAAGGAGAGGGAGAGGAAGTAAGGAAGAGCGAAGGAGGGGGAGAGAGACAGACAGACAGAAATAGAGAAAGACAGAAAGACAAAATGAGAGAGAAATAGAATGTGTGTGTGTGTGTGTGTGTGTGAGACAGAGGGACAGAATGAGAGAGAAATAGAGAGAGAGACAGAGATAGAGAAATAGAGTTCATGTGAGACAGAGACAGAGAGATGGAATGAGAAATAGAGACAGAAATATGTATAGAAAAATAGAGCATGTGTATGACAGAGGGACAGAAGGAAAGAGAAATAGAGACAGAAATATGTATAGAAAAATAGAGCATGTGTATGACAGAGGGACAGAAGGAAAAAGCAATAGAGACAGAAATACAGAGAGAGAAACAGATAGTGTGTGTGTATGTGTTTGTGGTGTGTGTGTTTGTGTGTGCGCATGTGTGTGAGACAGAGACAGAATGAGAGAGAAATGGAGGGACAGAAATAGAGAGAGAGAAATAGAAAGCGTGTGTGTATGTGTGGGGTGTGTGTGTGGTGTATGTGTGTGTATGTGTGTTTGTGTATGTGTGTGTGTGCTGTATGTGAGACACAGACATAGAGTAACAGCAATGATGGAAACACAATTGCCCTGAATCTCACCTTCTGGTGAACCAGCTGTTATAATTTTCCACGTTTTTTCCTGGCTGAACACAATTCCCACATAGTTATAATACTACTTCAGGCACAGCTGTACTTTTCTTCTCCCATAGAACATATATGCAAGAGGTAAGGCATGTTAGTTTATCTTCACACGCATGACTGCCACGTTAACACCACGACTTTCCAACAAAAACGTGTTCTTTAACGAGGAAAGTCTACCGGGCAACACATGCATAAGTAAGTATGTAAATGGAAGATGTCTAATGAGGGTGCGGGGCAGTCTGGTATGGGGCTTCCCGCCCAGGCTGCCACTGCTGAGCCATCAGGGCATCTCACGACTGAGTCTGGAATGGCCACAGGAAGGATTGGAGTTTTTCCTCTCCTGATGGACACCTTCCGGGCAACTGCAAATTTATGATGACGTGTAGTGGGGGCAGTCACAAGCAGCTGGAACTGTTGGTTTTCTCTGCATGGAAGAGCATTTATTGTCTTTTGCCTCTTCCTGTCAGTGACTTGGTCAGATTCTGGAAGGCATGGTTCGCTCTCTCACGGGGTTTACAATGGGATGATGTGCCACGGGTCTTTTAATAGCAGCCATGGGTATATCCTATTCATGCTTAGATGTGGCCAATATATATATATTTTTTACTGTTGTTGAAACTATACACAGCAGAACATACACCAATTCAACAGTTTCTACATGTACAATTCAGTGGCATTGATTATATTCTTCAAGTTATGCAACCATTCTCACCCTCCTTTTGTTTTCTTTTTTTATTGTGCTTCAGATGTAGGTTTACAGAACAAACTAGCTTCTCATTAAATAGTACACATATTGTTTTGTGACACTGGTTAACAACCCCACAACACATAAATACTCCCCTTCTTGACCTTGGGTTACCTATTCCCAGCTTTTCTGTCCCCTCCTGCCTTCTAGTCCTTGTCCCTGGACTGTTGTACTCCATTAGTCTCGTTTTGTCCTATGGGCCTGTCTAATCTTTGGCTGAACGGTGAACCTCAGGAGTGACCTCAGTACTGAACTAAAAGGGTGTCCAGGGGGCCATACTCTTGGGGTTTCTCCAGTCTCTGTCAGGCCAGTAAGTCTGGTCTTTTTCTGTGAGTTAGAATTTTGTTCTACATTTTTCTCCAGCTCTGGCCGGGACCCTGTACTGTGATCTCTGTCAGAGCAGTCAGTGATGGTAGCCGGGCACCATCGAGGTGTACTGGACTCAGTCTGGTGGAGGCTGTGGTAGTTGTGGTCCATTAGTCCTTTGGACTAATCTTTCCCTAGTATCTTGTTTTCTTCATTCTCCCTTGCTCCTAAAGGGGTGAGACCAGTGGAGCATCTTAGATGGCCACTCACAGGCTTTTAAGACCTCAGACGCTACTCACCAAAGTAGAATGTAGAACATTTTCTTTATAAACTGTGTCATGCCAATTGAGCTATATGTTCCCCAAGACCATGGTCCCCACAGCCCTCTGCCCAGCAATTCAGTCCCTCAGGGATTTTGGATGTGTCTATGGAGCTTCCATGACCATTCCTTGTACAAGTTGTGCTGGCTACCCCAGTATTGTGTACTGTCTTACCCTTCTCCAAAGTTACCACTTACCTATTGTCTATTTAGTGTTTTTCCATCCCTGCCCCTCCCCTCCCTTGTAACCATCACAAATTGTTTCTTCTTGTGTGTAAACCTTTTCAAGAGTTTTTACAGTAATGGTCTCACACAATATTTGTCCGTTTGTGATTGACTTATTTCACTCAGCATAATGCCCTGCAGATTCATCCATGTTATGAGATGCTTCACAGATTCATCACTGTTCTTTATTGTTGCATAATACTCCATTGTGTGTATGTACCATAGTTTGTTTACCCATTCATCTGTTGATGGGCATCTAAGTTGTTTCCATCTTTTTGCTATTGTGAACAATGCTGCCATGAACATAGGTGTGCATATGTCTATTCGAGTGACGACTCTTATTTCTCTAGGATATATTCCTAAGAGTGGGATTGCTGGATCATATGGTATTTCTATTTCTAGCTTTCTAAGGAAGCGCCATGTCATTTTCCAAAATGGTTGTATCATTTTGCATTTCCACCACCAGTGCATAAGAGTTCTGATCTCCCCGCAGCCTCTCCAACATTTGTTATTTCCAGTTTTTTGATTTGTGCCAGTAATGCCGGGGTGAGATGGTATCTCATTGTGGTTTTAATTTGCATTTTCTAATGGCTAGTGATTGTGAGCATTTCCTCAAGTGTCTGTTAGCCGCTTTAATGTCTTCGGTGAAGTGTCTGTTCGTTTCTTTTGCCCATTTTTTAATTGGATTATTTGTCTTTCTGTTGTAGAGATGCTAGATTTTCTTGTAGATTTTAGAGATTAGACCTTTGTCTGACTTGTAATGTCCAAAATTTTTTTCCCAGTCTGTAGGTTCTCTTTTTACTCTTTGGTGAAGTCTTTTGATGAGCATAAGTGTTTAATGTTTAGAAGATCCCAGTTATCTAGCTTATCTTCTGGAGTTTGTGTGCTGTTGGTTATGGTTTGTATCCTGTTAATGCCATGTATTAGGGCCTCTAGCATTGATCCTATTTTTTCTTCTATGAACTTTATAGTTTTTGTCTTTATATTTAGGTCTTTGATCCATTTTGAGTTAGTTTTCGTGTATGGTGTGAGGTATGGGTCTTGTTTCATTTTTTTGCAGATGGACATCCAGTTTTGCCAGCATCATTTGTTAAAAAGACTGTCTGTTCCCCATTTGATGGACTTTGGGCCCTTGTTGAAGATCAGGTGACCGTAGGTGGATGGATTTACATCTGAGTTCTCTATTCTGTTCCATTGGTCAATGTATCTGTCATTGTACCAGTACCAGGCTGTTTTGACTACCGTCACTGCATAGTAGGTTCTGAGGTCAGGTAGTGCTAGTCCTCCTACTTCATTCTTCTTCAACAGTGCTTTAATTATTGGGGGCTTCTTCCTTTTCCATATAAAATCAATGATTAGTTTTCCCATGTCTTCAAAGAACCTTGTTGGTATTTGGATAGGGATTGCATTGTATTTGTAAATTGCTTTGGGTAGAATTATAATTTTCACAATGTTGAGTCTACCTATCTATGAGCATGGTATGTTTTTCCATTTTTGTATATCTCTTTTGGTTTCTTGCAATAGTGTTTTGTAGTTTTCTTTGTACAGGTGTTTTACATCCCAGGTTAGAGTTATTCTTAAGTATTTTATTTTTTAGGGGCTATTATAAACGGTACTGTTTCCCTGATTCCCTTTTCATCATTCTCTTTATTAGTGTAGAGGAATTCAACTGATTTTTGTATGTTTATCTTGTATCCTGCTACTCTGCTGAATCTATTAGTTCCAGTAGTTTCTCATGAAGTCTTTTGTGTTTTCTATATATAATATCATATCATCCGCAAATAGGGACAGTTTTACTTCTTCCTTACCAATTTGGATGCCTTTTATTTCTTTTTATTGCCTTATTGCTCTAACTAGGACTTCCAGCACAATGTTAAATAGGAGTGGTGATAAAGGGCATCCTTGTCATGTTCCTGTTCTCAAGGGGAATATTTTCAGCCTCTCTCCATTAAGAATGATATTGGCTGTTGGTTTTGCATAGATGCCCTTCATTATACTGAGAAATTTCCCTTCTATACCTATTGTATTGAGAGTTTTTATCAGGAATGGGCGTTGAACTTTGTTGAATTACTTTTCTGCATCAATTGAGATGATCATGTGATTCTTTTCCTTCCTTTTATTTATACGGTGGATTACTTTGTTGATGATTTTCTAATGTTGAACCATCCTTGCATACCTGGTATGAATCCTATTTGGTCTTGGTGTATTATTTTTTTGATATGATGCTGAATTCTATTGGCTAGAATTTTGTTGAGACTTTTTTCATCTATATTCATGAGAGATATTGGTCTGTAATTTTCTTTTCTTGTGGCATCTTTGCCTGGTTTTAGTATCAGGGTTATGCTGGTGATTTTCTTTTGAGGTCTATCCTTTATGGGGTTCTTTGAGCTTATTGGATGGTCAGTATTTCATCTTTTATGATATTGGGGAAGTTTTCTGTCAGCAGTTCTTCAATGATCTTCTCTGTGTTTTCTGTTTTCTTCCCTTTATTCTGAAACTCCTATCACTAGCAAATTTTTTTTTTTATTGTATCCCACATAATTCTCATGGTTTCTTCATTTTTCTTTGTTCTTTCTTCTGATTTTTCCGCAAAGTTGTATCCAAGTGTTTCTCCTCAATTTTGCTAATCCTGTCTTCCATTGTTTCAAACCAGCTCCTCAGCCCTTCCATGACACTGTCCATTTCTGAAATTTCGTTGTTTATCTTTTAGGTTTCTAATTGTTGTTTCTGTATAATTTCTAGTTGTGAATTTATTTTGCCATTTTTTCCTGTATTATTTTCCTGAATCATTCAATTTTTTTGTCTGTATTTTCCATGAATTTATCTGCCTTTCTATGAAAGGCAGTCTATTTTTTCCTCATACTTGTCTGCTTTTTGTTTCAACTCCTGGATAGCTCTGTATATTAGAGATTTGCAAATGCAAATCCATGCTGCATTAGCTGATAGGAATGGAGGTCCCTTCATTTGACACTTAGGGTTCCAGGACTGACGTTTGTCTCTGTTTTACTTATTTTTTGGGGTCTTTGCTGTGGAGGGACGGGGTGGAGCTTCTGTCTGTAGCACCATGTTGGCTCCTCACTCTCCCCCTCCTTTTCTGAGTTGTTCCTCCAGCATTAACATAAACTCACTGCCCCCTAAGGTTCCTATCTAATCCTTTTGAGTTTCTATTGTCAATTGATCACATATAGACAGTTCTTTAAGAGAGCGCAATGCTCAAGGCAGACATTCTCACTAATTAAGCTAAATGAGTGTTTGGTTTAAAGAAGACTTGAGGGGATTTTTTTTTTGGTTTAAGGTTTAAAGATTATCTCAGGGCAGTAGTTTCAGGGGTTCATCCAGCCTCATGGCTCCAGAAAGTCTGGATTCTGTGACAGTTTCAAATTCTGTTCTACAGATCTCCCCCTTTTGATCAGGATTCATCTATAGAATCTTTGATCAAAACTTTCAGTAATGGTAGCCTGGCACCATCTAGTTCTGGTCTCATGACAAAAGAGGCAGCTGTTTATGGAAGTAATTTAGCCACACATTCCATTTCTTCCTCCTATTCCTTATCTCCTTCCTCCTTTGTTGCTCCAGGCAAATAGAAACCAATTGTTGTACCTTGGATGTCTGCTTGTATACGTTTAAGACCCCAGGCATTACACAGTGAAGTAGGAGGTAGAACAGAAGCACTAAAGATGATATTTGGAGATGTGGCCAATATTATAGGCCAATATTATAGCTCCCCAGCACCCATTTCTCCAGCTCCTCTGCTTGGTCCCTCTACCCTAGATGCTGGAGAGCTTGCCATCAACTTTTCTGGTTCCCTTGCAGCTAGGGTGGCCATGTCACCAAGCTCTGGTCAATGAGACATAAGGAAAGTCAGTGGATGGGGCTTTTGGAAAAGCTTCTCATAAGAGCAGACGACACTGGGTTTCCCCACCTGCCTTTTCCCTTGCTGGCAATGTTGCTGTGAGCTGGAGGTGTAGTAACTGTAGGCAGATCTGAAGAAACACGTGCTGAAGGCTCAAGTGTCATGGAGTGCAGAGCAAGAAGATGGAAGGAGCCCGGTTGGCATCTGCAATGGTTAAGATTGTGTGTCAACTTGGCTGGGTCATGATTCTCAGTGTTTACATGTGATCACTCCCATGATGGGATCTGCTGTGAGTAGCTAATCAGTTGAAAGGGAGTTTCCTTGGGGGGGGGGGTGGCCTGCATCCGAATATAAGCAGACATTCTGGCTTTTTGCTCACTCTGGGTCCTGCAACTGCCTCCTGTTCGTCTGACCTCCAGTTCTTGGTACTTGAGCTGTCAGCTTGTCTGCCAATCTTGGGATTCGTCAACCTTCACAGCCTGTGAGCAGGAGCCTTGCTCTCCAACCTGCTGATCTTGGGTTTGCCAGCCCCTGAAGCTACGTAAATCAAAAGAAGCCTCTATCTTGATCCATGGACTTGGAATGTTCCAGCCTTTACAATCGAGTGGGCCATTTCCTTGATATAAATCTCATACACTTTACCGGTTTTGCTTCTCTAAAGAAGCCAGCCTAAGAGAGCATCCAGTGGCAGGTACGATAGCCCTGGGCCTCCTGCCTCCATACCTGTGGATGTGAAAGAGACCAACCCCTGACTTGTTCAACCCCTGGAGTTGTGTTCTCTTTTATTTGCAAATGAACACATTCCAAACTGATACTAGGCGGGAGTATTTGCACACAAACAAACCATTGCAACATCAGGGGACCCTTCTGCAGGGGAGGGTATCAAATTATGGATGTGTGTGTAGCTCTGGTGGCACAGTGGTTAAGAGCTCAGCTGCTAACCAAAAGGTCGGCAGTTCGAATCCACCAGCTGCTCCTTGGACACCCTATGGGGCAGTTCTATTCCATCCTATACTGTCGCTATGGGTCAGAATCGACTTCATGGCAACAGGCTTGGTTTTTGTTTGTTCTTTTTTTGGTGATGATGGGGAGGGGAGAGGAGGAGGGAGGGAAGCAGCAATGGCAGGGAAGGTGTCCTAGGGGTCTCTAGAGAAACAGAATCTATAATATCTATATCTACATATCTATACCCATATAACTATATCTGTACCTATATACCTATATGAGGAACCCTGGTGGTGCAATGGTTAAACACTCGGCAATCTGCTCCCATAAAGATTACAGCCTAGGAAGCCCTATGGGGCAGTGCTACTCTGTCACACAGGGTAGCTATGAGTCAGAGTCAACTCAACAGCACCCAGCAAAAACAACGTATACCTATATACCAAATCCATTGCCGTCGAGTCAATTCTGACTCATAGTGACCCTATAGGACAGAGTAGAACTTCCCCACAGGTTTCCTATGGGCTTGGTTTGGTTTTTAATCTTTACTGAAGCAGACTGCCACATCTTTCTCTTGTGGAGCGCCTGGTAGGTTCAAACCACTGACCTTTTGTTTAGCAGCCAAGCACTTTAACTGCTACACCACCAGGGCTCCTATATACCTATATTCTATTTCCTATATCCTTGTATCCATATACCTATATCTATACCTATTGTTGGAAACCCTGGCGGCATAGTGGTTAAGAGCTACTGCTGCTAACCGAAAGGTCAGTGGTTCGAATCCACCAGCTGCTCCTTGGAAACTTTATGGGGCAGTTCTACTCTGTCCTATAGGGTCGCTATGAGTCGGAATCAACTTGACGACAATGGTTTTTTTTTTTTTTAAATATATGTACCTATTGTTGTTGCCGTGTGCTGTTGAGTTGATTTTGACTCATAGCGACCCTATAGGACAAAATAAAACTGCCCCATAGGGTTTCTAGGCTGTAATCTTTATGGGAGCAGACCACCAGGTCTTTTCTCCTGAGGAGCCTCTGATGGGTTCAAACAGCCGACCTTTCGGTTAGCAGCCAAGCATTTTAACAGCTACACCACCAGGGCTCCTATAAACGTATATCTATTTCCTATATATCTGTATCCACATACCTATATCTATTCTAGTTGTGTGCTATCCAGTCAATTTTGAGTCATAGCGACCCTGTAGGACGGAATAGAACTGCCCCATAGAGTTTCCTAGGCTGTAATCTCTACAGGAGCAGATGGCCAGGGCTTTTCTCCAGTGGAGCTGCTGGTGGCTTCGAACCACCGACCTTTGGGTTAGCAGTCAAGTGCTTTACCAGTGTGCCAACAGCACTGCTTACCTACAGCTATACCCATATTCATGTCTATCTCTACATGTATCATCTAGCTATAGAAACTATCCCTAAGAAAACAGTGTGGATAGTTAAAATACAGAATTCAAGACGGGTTCCACTGCCCTGTTAGATGCTGTGGGTTTTCACTAATAAATCTTCCCTGGTTATTTATATTCATTTATTCATATTAGGTCTTAGAAGAATCCATGTTGCCATTGCCTCAGTATCAGGTGGAATCATGAAAAGGTGGACTCTCCTTTCCCCAGTAGAAAAAACTAACACAATAACATGTAATTACTAACACAAATGAACTGTTCTCCTGTGGTCTGCGTGAAATTAATACCGTCCTGTCCAATATCTGGGAACTCCCTACTTTGCATCCTCTCTCTGCATGCTGTCGGCTCTGCCGCTGAGGCCGCAGATCAAAGGATGCAGAGAGAATTATCAAGACCACATGCTGATTCCCTCTAGTTTGCATGGACGTGGACTTAGGGAAGATCCAGGGACGGCTTGGCCTGTCTCATAGCAGGCTTATGTGTCTCTCAGAAAGGAATAAAGATACAGTACCGATGTCCAGAGCATATTTAATAAGTGCTTCGGAGGCTACACTTTCCTTTAAGCGTGTGCTGTCTGTGTGTTGGGGTTCAACGGTGAACGTGCTGAGCTGCTAACTGAAAGGTTGGAGGTGTGAGTCCACCCAGAGGGGCCATGGAAGAAAGTCCTGGTGATCTACTTCTGAAAAACCAGCCATTGAAAACCTTGCGGAGCACAGCTCTACTCTGATACACATGGGACCGCTGAGAGTCGTAGTCAATTTGTCAGCAACTAGTTGGTTGGTGGTTTTCTGTGTTTCGGACAGGACTTCTCAGAAGCTGGTGCTGGGCCTACCTCCTTGCTGGTGAAGGTTACACTGCTCTGGTGGTCTCAGCATCCACAGTCGATGAAGCCGCTTGGTCAAGAACGTGGCAGATGAGTGTCAACAATTCTGTGGTTCTTCAGTGTAGTCTCCAAAGACCTCTTCTCATCCAGCTTGTCCTGCTCCCCTCTCAGCTTCCACTAATTTATGCCATCTCCAGAGATGGCCAAATTTATACGTTTGCTGTTTTCTTTTCCCTTTCCTTCTGTCCTTCCCTCTATCCTTCCTTCCTTCCTGCCTGCCTGCCATCCTTCCTGCCTGCCTGCCTGCCTGCCATCCTTCCTGCCTTCCTGCCTGCCTGCCATCCTTCCTGCCTGCCTGCCATCCTTCCTGCCTGCCTGCCATCCTTCCTGCCTGCCTGCCTGCCATCCTTCCTGCCTGCCTGCCTTCCCTTCCTTCCTTCCTGCCTGCCTGCCATCCTTCCTTCCTTCCTGCCTGCCTGCCATCCTTCCTGCCTGCCTGCCTTCCCTTCCTTCCTTCCTGCCTGCCTGCCATCCTTCCTTCCTTCCTGCCTGCCTGCCATCCTTCCTGCCTGCCTGCCATCCTTCCTGCCTGCCTGCCTGTCTGCCATCCTTCCTGCCTGCCTGCCTGTCTGCCATCCTTCCTGCCTGCCTGCCTTCCCTTCCTTCCTTCCTGCCTGCCTGCCATCCTTCCTTCCTTCCTGCCTGCCTGCCATCCTTCCTGCCTGCCTGCCATCCTTCCTGCCTGCCTGCCTGTCTGCCATCCTTCCTGCCTGCCTGCCTGTCTGCCATCCTTCCTGCCTGCCTGCCTGTCTGCCATCCTTCCTGCCTGCCTGCCTTCCCTTCCTTCCTTCCTGCCTGCCTGCCATCCTTCCTTCCTTCCTGCCTGCCTGCCATCCTTCCTGCCTGCCTGCCATCCTTCCTGCCTGCCTGCCATCCTTCCTTCCTTCCTGCCTGCCTGCCATCCTTCCTGCCTGCCTGCCTTCCCTTCCTTCCTTCCTGCCTGCCTGCCATCCTTCCTTCCTTCCTGCCTGCCTTCCCTTCCTTCCTGCCTGCCTGCCATCCTTCCTGCCTTCCTGCCTGCCTGCCATCCTTCCTGCCTGCCTGCCATCCTTCCTGCCTGCCTGCCTGCCATCCTTCCTGCCTGCCTGCCTTCCCTTTCTTCCTTCCTGCCTGCCATCCTTCCTTCCTTCCTGCCTGCCATCCTTCCTTCCTTCCTGCCTGCCTGCCATCCTTCCTGCCTGCCTGCCTGTCTGCCATCCTTCCTGCCTGCCTGCCTTCCCTTCCTTCCTTCCTGCCTGCCTGCCATCCTTCCTTCCTTCCTGCCTGCCTGCCATCCTTCCTGCCTGCCTGCCATCCTTCCTGCCTGCCTGCCATCCTTCCTGCCTGCCTGCCTGCCATCCTTCCTGCCTGCCTGCCTTCCCTTCCTTCCTTCCTGCCTGCCTGCCATCCTTCCTTCCTTCCTGCCTGCCTGCCATCCTTCCTGCCTGCCTGCCATCCTTCCTGCCTGCCTGCCTGTCTGCCATCCTTCCTGCCTGCCTGCCTTCCCTTCCTTCCTTCCTGCCTGCCTGCCATCCTTCCTTCCTGCCTGCCTGCCTGCCATCCTTCCTTCCTTCCTGCCTGCCATCCTTCCTTCCTTCCTGCCTGCCATCCCTCCTTCCATCCTGCCATCCCTCCTTCCGTCCTTCCTTCCTTCCGTCCTGCCATCCCTCCTTCCGTCCTTCCTTCCTTCCATCCTGCCATCCCTCCTTCCTTCCTGCCTGCCTGCCATCCTTCCTTCCGTCCTGCCATCCCTCCTTCCTTCCGTCCTGCCATCCCTCCTTCCTGTCTGCCATCCCTCCTTCCGTCCTTCCTGTCTGCCTGTCTTTCTTCTATTCTGTTTTCTGTCTTCTTTGCGCCTTCCTTCCTTTTCTTTAACTGTTTACTAAAAACACTTTTTTGGGAATCATTTAAAAATTTTATGCTTTTTATTTTGCGATACCTGTAGATACTCTTGCAGTTGTAACAAACAATACAGAGACATCCATACACCCTTCACCCAGCTTCCCGCAGTGGTAAAATCTTACAAAAGTGTACAGTGTCACAGTTGCTGTATCGGCCTTGATACAATCCACAGATCCTATTCAGATTTCCCCAGTTTCACTCGTACTCATGCGGTGTGTGTTTAGCTTTATGCAATTTTATCACCTGTGAAGGTTTGTGAACCCACTACCACAGTGAAGATACTAAACGGTCCAGCACCAACCATTAGGATCCCTCCTGTTGCCTTTTTATAACTTCACTCACCTCCCTCCTTCCCACCTCCCTCCCAGTACCTGGCAGCCAACAATCTGCATTCCGTTTCTATGCTTGCCATGTGGAGATCCCCAAGGAACCAAGGAACCAAGGAACGTTACCCTTTGCCATCGAGTTGATTCCAACTCCTAGTAACCCTATAGGACAGAGTAGAACTGCCCCATAGGGTTTCCAAGGAGCAGCTGGTGAATTCATACGGTTGACCTTTTGGTTAACAGCTGAGCTCTTAACCACTACGCTACCAGGGCTCCAAGGAATGTCGGGGCTACAGAAACTGAAGGAGCCCTTCCCCCAGGGCTGACAGTCTTCCCCTAAAGCCAGTGTCATGAATTCGAACTTCTAGCCTCCTGAACTGTGAGAAAAAAAAAAAAATGTCTGTTCTTTAATTTGCTAGTTGTCAATCTCTGATGTTGCTTGGGGTTCCTCCATCCCATTGCTGTCTCTTGTCTGCCACTGTGCCACTTTGCTTTCTCTTTGCCAACCTAAGGATAATTGTTATGGACGGAATTGTGTCCCCCATAAAACAGGTGTTGTAAATCCTAACCCTTATACCTATGGATATAATCCCATTTGGGAATAGGTTTTCTTTGTTATGCTAATGGGGCAGTATTAGTGTAAAACCAAACCAAACCAAACCTGTTGTCGTCAAGTCAATTTCGACTCATAGTGACCCTGTAGGACAGAGTAGAACCGCCCCATAGGGTTTCCAAGGAGTGGCTGATGGATTCGGACTGCTGGCCTTTTTGGTTAGCAGCTGAGCTCTTAACCTCTGCACTACAAAGTCCACTGCCTTCATCAGTCGGTAATGCTTAAAAATGGTTTTTATTGTAATAAAATGTATGTCTTCATTATCTAGTGCTGCTATAACAGAAATACCACAGGTGGGTGGCTTTAACAAAGAGAAGTTTGTTTCCTCACAGTAAAGTAGACTTAAAGTCCAAATTCAGGGCGTCAGCCCCAGGGGAAGGCTTTCTCTCTCTGTCGGCTTCTCATCTATCTTGCCCCGGACCAGGAGCTTCTCCACGCGGGGACCCCGGGCCCAAAGGGCCAGGAGCTTCTCCGCGCGGGGACCCCGGGCCCAAAGGGCCAGGAGCTTCTCCGCGCGGGGACCCCAGGTCCAAAGGAGGTGCTCTGCTCCCAGCACTGCTTTCTTGGTGGTATGAGGTCCCCAACTCTCTGCTTGCTTCCCTTTCCTTTTATCTCTTGTAAGATAAAAGGTGGTGCAGGCCACACCCCAGGGAACCTCCCTTTACATTGGATCAGGGATGTGACCTAGGTAAGGGTGTTACAATCCCATGCTAATCCTCTTTAACATAAAATTACAATCACAGAATGGAGGGCAGCCACGCAATACTGGGAATCATGGCATAGCCAAATGGATACACCCATTTTTTGGGGGGGACACAATTCAATCCATGACAATACATAAAACAAAATTTTGCCATTTTCGCCATTTTAAGTGTATACAGTTCAGTGGCATTAATTACGTTCACCAGGTTGTGAAATCATCACCGCTATCCACTACCAAAAGTTTTCCATCCCCCCCAAAAGAAACTCAGTCCCCCTTTAGCAGTAACTCCCCATTCTCCTCTCCTCTTAACTCCTGGTAATCACCCATCCGCTCTTCTGTCTATGCGGTTGCCTAGTCTAGATATTTCATGTAAGTGGGATCATACCATACTTGTCATTTTCTGTCTGGCTTGTCTCACTCAACAGGATGGTTTCAAGGTTCATGCACCTTGTAGCGTGTATCAAGACTTCATTTCTCTTGATGGCTGAGTAATATTCCACTGTATGGATGGACCGCATTGTAATTATCCATCATCTGTTGATGGACACTTGGGGTGTTTCCATATTTCAGCTGTTGTGAACAGTGCTGCAGTGAACACTAGTGCACAAGTATCTCTTTGGGTTCCTGTATGTTCTTTTTTAATGACATGTTTTGGAAAGGGTGACATTCCACGCTTATTTCTTATGCTGAGAGTTTTGTACCCCACTCTCCAAATTCAGGCCTGTGGTAATTTCACAGTAAAGATGTAACAGGGAAGACGAGCTTGCCAACAGACAGGGATCGAGTAGACTTTGATCTGTGTCCGCCTGGAGACCTGCGTCACCGTGAACCTCATCCCTGGAGACTCATATTAAAGGGATATTTCCCTGATTTCACCTGCTGCTTTGATTTAAAATGGTCTCCATTTTGTCTTGGCTTAAAAGTAAATGCTGTGCGAGCGGGCAGGGACGTAATTGCCAGGACAAAGTCAGGGAGGGTGCCGAATTCTTAAATAGTCTGAAGACAGGGTCTCAGAGTCCCCTCTCTGAGTCCTGAAGGTTGCTGGCTTGAGCCCCACACAGATGCTCATTGTGTGTTTGAGTTGAGACGAGGACCGCCATTTTTAGCACCTGGAATTCCATTTCCTCTTTCATCCATTCATTAAACAAGTATTTATTGAGCCTAGCTACCAGGTAAGAGCCCTGGTGGTGCAGTCGCTAAAGCATTCGGCTGCTAACAAAAAAGGTCTGCAGTTAGAGTCCACCAGCTGCTCCTTGGAAACCCTATTAGGCAGTTCTACTCTGTCCTATACAGCTGCTGTGAGTCGGAATTGACTTGACGGCAATGGTTTTGGTTTTTTTTTGGTAGGTCCCACGTGGTGGTTGTTAGCTGCCTTTCGGTTGATGCCGACTCATAGAGACCCCATGCGCGTCAGAGTAGAACTGCCCCACAAGGTTTTCAAGTCCCTGAACTTTTCTAGCAGATCACCAGGCCTATCCTCCGAGGTGCCTCTGGGTAGGTTCAAACCGACAACCTTTCGACTTTTAGTCGAGCACTTAACTGTTTGTGCCACCCAGATGCTTTCCTTGGATATAGATGAAGATATAGATTCTATCAGGGATACCCTTTGCCATCAAGTCGATTCTGACCCAGCGACCCTCTAGGACAGAGTGGAACTGCCCCAAAAAGATTCCAACTGCCCACCTTTTTGATAGCAGCCGAGCTCTTAACCACTGCGCCACCAGGGCTCCTTTATCAGGGATAAAGCAACCGTACCGTTCTTGTTGTTAGGTGCCTTTGAGCTGCTTCCAACTCATGGTGACCCCGTGTTTATCAGAGTAGAACTGCCCCATAGGGTTTTCAGTGCTGTGATCTTTGGGAAGCAGATTGCCAGGCCTGTCTTCTGAGGTGCCTCTGGGTGGGTTGGAACTGACAGCGTTTCGGCTAGTAGTCAAGTGCTTAACCATTTTCGCCACCCATAAACATTACAACGCCTGTGGAAGCAGCAGTCAGGAAATCAAAAGACGCATTGCATTGGGCAAATCTGCCGCAAGGGCCCTCTTTAAAGTGTTGAAAAGCAAAGTTGTCACCTTGAGGACTAAGGTGCCCCTGACCTAAGCCATAGTATTTTCACTCTCATGAAATGCATGTGAAAGCTGGACAACGAATAAGGAAGGCTGAAGAAGAATTGACGCCTTTGAATTGTGATGTTGGCAAAGAATATTGAATATACCATGGACTGCCAAAAGAACGAACAGGTCTGTCTTGGAAAAAGTACAACCCGGATGCTCCTTAGAAGCAAGGATGGCAGGACTTCATCTCATGTACTTTGGACATGCTATCAGGAAGGACCAGTCCCTGGAGAAATGCTTGGTGAAGTAGAGGGTCAGCGAAAAAGAGGAAGACCCTCGATGAGATGGATTGACACAGTGGCTGCAACAATGGGCTCAAGCATAACAACGATTGTGAGGATAATGCAGAACTGGGCTGTGTTTCCTTCTGTGGTATGCGGGGTTGCTGTGAGTCGGAACTGACTTGACAACACCTGACTACAAAGATTACAGCCAAGAAAACCCTATTCTGACACATACGATCTTGCTGTGAGTCGGCGTCAACTTGACAGCAACTGGTTTCTGAGTTTTTACTTTCCTTGCAGGAAAAGAAAAAAAAACGAGGCAGAGCAGAAGCAATTTCACTTTGGAAGAAAGGAAGACACCTTGGTGTAGGCGCCCTAAGCTTATCTGTCCCGCATCTCTGGACAGGCGAGCTTTGACGCAGGAGAGGGCAGAGAAAGGGGAGACAGAAGAGGTGGACGGGCGGGTGGGCGGCGTGTTCCCATTTCTGGCTTCCTCTTCAAAGGGGTGTCTTCCTTTGGCCCAAGTCCCTGACTTCCTTTCCCACCCACTTCTCTTTGATGGCTTATGATTCCAGAGAGAGCCTGAAGTCAACCTCAGTGCAAACGTGATATTAAAAACCTCGAGGCGGATGCCTGGGATAAACACACCCCCCTCCTGGTTTTGGAGAAAAAAAAAAATTCATAAGCAGAGCCATGCTTTTCTAATAAAAATTCATTAAATAATGGTTAGGAGGGATGAAGCACAGGAGAACACAAAGGCACACAATCAAGGGGGTTTCTTTGAACTTTTCCCCTTGAAACACAAAGCAAACATCAGCTCTGACAGCAACAGCCCCCAACCCCGATGACAAAGGGCCACAGGGCTTCTTCCCTTTGGTGGGGGCAGGCAGCGATGAATACAATGTTTTCCTGGAAGCTTCTGCAATATTGTTTCTATTTTACTTTTTCCTGTTTGATACTGTTACGGTTGAACTGTGTCCCCCCAAAGATGTGCTGGAATCCAAACCCCTAAACCTGTGGATGTAATTCCATCTGGGAACAGGGTTTTCTTTGTTAGTTGATGAGGTCATATCAGTGTACTCATAGTTGCTGTTGTTAGTTGTCATGGAGTCGACTTCCAATCCAGGTGACCCCACGTGTACAGAGCAAAACAGCTCCATAGGGTTTTCAAGGCTGTGACCTTTTAGAAGAAGACCAGCAGATCTGTCTTTTGAGGTGCCTCTAAGTGGGTTCGAACCGTCAACCTTTGGCTCTTATACCTAAGAAGAGCAGATTAGATAAAGGACAAAGACTAACGGGGGAAGATAGACGCCACATGGAGATCACCAAGGAACCGAGGAACAGAAGCTCAAAGGAGACAAGGACTTCCCCCAGAGCCCACAAAGACAGAGCCCTCTCCTAGAGCTGGTGCCCTGAATTCAGACTTCTAGCCTCCTGAACTGTGAGAAAACAAACATCTGTTCTTTAAAGCCACCCGACATGTTGGTATTTAGTTACTGCAGTGCTAGAAGACTGTCTTGGATTGAATTGTGTCCCCCAAAAATATGTGTATCAATTTGGTTAGGCCACGATTCCCAGTACTGTGTGATTGTCCACCCTTTTGTCATCTGATGTGATTTTCCTATGTGTTGTAAATCCTGTCTCTATGATGTTGATGAGATGGGGTTAGCAGCAGTTATGTTACTGAGGCAAGACTCAATCTGCAAGATAAGACTGTGTTTTAAATCAATATCTTTTGAGATATAAAAGAGAGAAGCTAGTAGAGAGACATGGGAACTTCATACCACCAAGAAAGTAGTGCCAGGAGCAGAGCACATCCTTTGGATCCAGGGTCCCTGTGCTGAGAAGCTCCTAGACCAGGGAAAGATTGATGACAAGGAGCTTCCCCCAGAGCTGGCAGAGAGAGAAAGCCTTACCCTGGAGCTGACACCCTGAATTCAGACTTCTAGCCTCCTAGACTGTGAGAGAATAAACTTCTGTTTGTTAAAGCCACCCCCTTGTGGTATTTCTGTTACAGCAGCACTAGGTGACTGAGACACCATCCACTTGTGGTGTTCCTGTTACAGCAGCACTGGATGACTGAGACACCACCCCCTTGTGGTATTTCTGTTACAGCAGCACTAGGTGACTGAGACACCATCCACTTGTGGTGTTCCTGTTACAGCAGCACTGGATGACTGAGACACCACCCACTTGTGGTATTTCTGTTACAGCAGCACTAGGTGACTGAGACACCATCCACTTGTGGTGTTTCTGTTACAGCAGCACTGGATGACTGAGACAAAATCCACTTGCGGTATTTCTGTTACAGCAGCACTAGGTGACCGAGACACCATCCACTTGTGGTATTTCTGTTACAGCAGCACCAGGAAGCTAAGACAAGAGCTGTAGAAACAAATAAGGGTGATTAAAGCTGGAAGCATTCCAGTTCTGGTTAAGACAGTGCCATGTGTATACTCATGAGTTGTTGCTGCTGTTGAGTCACTACCTCTGCATAGCACCCCCATGTGACAGAGTAGAACTGCCCCACAGGTTTCCTAGGCTGTAATCTTGACGGGAGCTGATCGTTAGTTCTTTCCCCTGAGGAGCGGCTGGTGGGTTTGAACCACGAATTTTTGGTTAGCAGCCATGCAGTTCACTGTTGCACCACCAGGGCTCCTGATTCAATCCACGTTGTTGTTGTTGTTGTTGTTAGGTGCCGTGGAGTCGATCCCTACTCATAGCGCCCCCAAGTGACAGAGTAGAACTGCCCCACAGGGTTTCCTAGGCTGTAATCTCTACGGGAGCAGACTGCCAGGTCTTTCTCCCTTGGAGCCGCTGCATGGGTTAGCTGCCAAGTGCTTAACTGTTGCTCCACCTGGGCTCTTTAGACTCCTGAGTAGAATGTGTTCAATCTGTTTATGAAAAGTGAAAACAAACTTACCCCAGTTTGCCATCCGGGGGGACGGTGTACTTATTTAAAGGTTTAAAGTGACCGTTACAATGCTGGGTTCTCAGTAACAGGAGAGGGTCGTTATGGAAGATCAAAGCCTCCTGAGTTTTACAGCGGATCTGTGCAGAGCTCCCCAGTGACGGGGGAACCTTCGGAGTGGCCCCCTCTCCAGGCTCTAATGGCGGATTTCTGACATCTATGGAGTAATGACAAGAGGACTTAAATAGCTCTGTGCATAAAAGGGCATTTCAGACATCAGCCCAAAGACTACTTTGGAAAGGAGGCTGTGGACTCGGAAAGGGAGAGAAAAACATAGCAAAGGGATCTTTATGGAGTGAATGGTGTCCCCCCAAAAGCTACTTTCAAGTCCTAACCCTGGTGCCTGTGAACCTGACCTTGCTGGGAAATAGGGTCTTTGCAGATGTCATCGGTTAACATGAGACCACACTGGAGCAGAGAGTGTCTTAATCCCATATGCGTTGTGTCCTTACAAAGGAGAAGAGAAAGAGACACAAAGCGGAGACGGCCACGTGAAGACAGAGCAGAGATTGGGGTGATGCTGTCACAAGCCCAGGAACGCCTGGGGCCACCAGAAGCTGGGAGAGAGAAGGAAGGATCCTCCCCAGAGCCTCCGGAGGGAGCACAACCCTGCCCACACCAGAACTGTGAGGTCATATATTTCATCTCACCTGTTGTTATAATTTGAATTGTGCCCCCCCCCCAAAGTTCTGTTGGCATCCTGACCCCTTTACCTGTGAACATGACCTTGTTTGGAAAAAGAGTCTTTGAAGATGTTATCATTTAGGTTCACATGAGGGGACGCTGGAGCAGGGTGAGTCGGGTTCCATCTGAGTGGTGTCTTCTAAACGAGGAGAAGAGACACAGAGGGACAGAGACAAAGGAGGACCCAGAAGCACTGGAGACATATGCGGCTTCCAGCCAAGGAGCCCTGTCTTAGTCATCTAGTGCTGCTATAACAGAAATACCACAAGTGGATGGTTTTAGCAAAGAGAAGTTGATTCTCTCACAGTCCAGTAGGCTACAAGTCCGAATTCAGGGCATCAGCTCCAGGGTAAGGCTTTCTCTCTCTGTTGGCTCTGGAGGAAGGTCCTTGACATCAGTATTCCCCTGGTCTAGGAGCTTCTCAGCACAGGGACCCTGGGTCCAAAGGACACGCTCTGCTCCCAGCACTGCTTTCTTGGTGGTATGAGGTCCCCATGTCTCTCTGCTCACTTCTGTCTTTTACATAAAAGAGATTGGCGTAAGACACTATCTAATCTTGCAAACCTCATCAATATAACTGCCGCTAATCCATCTTATTACATCCTACTGATAGAGTTTACATCACATAAGGAAATCACATCAGATGACAAAAAGGCACACAATTACACAATCCTAGGAATCATGGCCCAGCCAAGTTGACAGATATTTTTTGGGGAACACAATTCAGTCCATGACAAGCCCAAAGAAAGGCGCAGAGCCACCAGAAACCAGGACAAAGGAACGGGATTGTGTCAGTCTCCAAGTGCTGCTATAACAGAAATAGCCACAGGTATGAGGTGGCTTTAGAGGACAGAAATCATTTTCTCACAGTTTAGGAGGCTGGGAGTACACATTCAGAGAGTGGCTTTCGGGGTGGTGGTGGGGAGGTCCTCCCTCTCTATTTCAGCTCCTGGCAGCCACAATCCCTAGAGTTCCTGGATTGGACATGCATCCGTCTCCCTTGTCATCAGATAGTGGCTGTCTTCCCCTTGTGTCTGCTTGCTTCTGCGTCTAATCTGCACTTTCTGCATCTCAGGAGTTATTAGGTTTAGGGCACAGCCTACACTGACATGGACTCATTTATGTAACAAAGAAAACCTTAATCCCCAATGGGATTACATCCACAAGTATTTTGTTGTTGAGTGCCATCCAATAGATTCTGACTCACAGTGACCCTCTGTGACAGAGTAGAACTGCCTAAGCTGTCATCTTCACAGAAGCAGATCTCCAGGTCTTTTCTCCCACGGAGTGGCTGGTGGGTTTGAACGACAACTTTTCGGTAGTCTCTGCTTTCAGCCAAGATCCATCTGCTATCAGCTGTGATAGCCCTCATTCCACGTCCTCTTCTGAATCCAGCTTGAGTTTCTGGCAGTTCCCTGTCAAGGTTCTGCTGCATCTGCTTTTGAAAGATCTTCAGCAAATTTTCCTTGTATGTGATATTAATGATAATTGTTTAATAATTTCTGCATTTTGTTGGATCACCTTTCTTTGGAATGGGCACACATATAGATCTCTTCCAGTTGGTTGGCCAGGTAGCTGTCTTCCAAATTTTGTGGCATAGACGAGTGAGCACCTCCAGTGTTGCATCCTTTTGTTGAAACATCTCAGTTGGTATTCTGTCAAATCTTGGAACCTTGTTTTTCTCCAATGCCTTCAGTGCAGGTTGGACTTCTTCCTTCAGTACCATTGCTTCTTGATCATATGCTACCTCTCTGCAGGTATAGGGGTTTGATTTACAACACATGTTTTGGGGGGACACTATGCAATTCGTAAAAAACACATTTTCCCTCAGAACCTCAGGAGGGACTCGACTTCTGGCCTCCAGGACTGTGAGAAAATGAATTTCTGTTCTTTAAAGCCACCCCGTCTGTGTGTTTTGTTCCTGCGGGCCCAGGTATCCTGGTCTCCAGGCCCAGGTATCCAGGTATCCTGGTCTCCAGAAGTTTGTTTACTGAGCTCTGAGCAAGTCTGCTTCAATGCTTGGTGACAGGATGTGTGGGACATGCTGGTGCAGACTTGGTATGTATTTTTGAAAATCTATTTTTGTGTGACTCGAGGCTCCTGGCTATGAAGAATTTATCTAGAGAAAGAAAAAAGCAGAGTTTGGAGAATAATTGTACAAGTTTTCTTGGGCCGCCATAACAAAATTGCACATGCTGGGGGGCTTAAAACAATGAGAATTTATATGTCACTGTTCTGGAAAAACAGGGTGTAGTTCTGGTCCCACCCCCATCACAGAAAACCAAGACCATCATCACAGGGTGTAGCGTTGCCTCCCCTTAATGGAAAATCAAGGCCATTGTCACATGGTGTAGTTCTCCCCCATCATGGAAAATCAAGACCATCATCACAGGGTGTAGTGCTCCCCCATCACAGAAAACCAAGACCATCATCACAGGGTGTAGCGTTGCCTCCCCTTAATGGAAAATCAAGGCCATTGTCACATGGTGTAGTGCTCCCCCATCATGGAAAATCAAGACTATCATCACAGGGTGTAGTGCTCCCCCTCCATCATGGAAAATCAAGACCATTGTCATTGAGTGCAGTGCCCACCCATCATGGAAAATCAAGACCATCGTCACAGGGTGTAGTGCTCCCCCATCATGGAAAATCAAGACTATCATCACAGGGTGTAGTGCTCCCCCTCCATCATGGAAAATCAAGACCATTGTCATTGAGTGCAGTGCCCACCCATCATGGAAAATCAAGACCATTGTCACAGGGGTGTAGTGCTCCCCCTCCATCATGGAAAATCAAGACCCTTATCACAGGGTGTAGTGCTCCCCCATCATGGAAAATCAAGACCATCGTCACAGGGTGTAGTGTTCCCCCATCATGGAAAATCAAGACAATCGTCACAGGGTGTAGTGCTACCCCATCATGGAAAATCAAGACCCTTATCACAGGGTGTAGTGCTCCCCCATCATGGAAAATCAAGACGATCATCACTGGGTGCAGCTCTGCCCCCCGCCCCCATATCCAATTACAAACAATTTACCAAAGTTGACAATTCAGGACAAAACAAAAGGTGTTAATAGCCTTGGCTCCCCTAGGGCCTCTCTGTCTTGTTGGGGCTTCTAGGCACAGGGTTCCAAGTGCACGGAGCTGATGGGATTGTCCCTTAGCCAGTGGAAGGTAAGGGGGGTTACCACTAGGCAGGCTCAGGCGAGGAACAGATGGCTCACTTGATGGGAGTGGGAGTGCGGGGCCCCTTGATGAGATGCCAGGTGGTCCATAGCTGCTTCCATCCTTGGGAGGAAGGGGGTCATTTCCGGACGTGTTCATGACCGATGTTGATACCATTGGTCATTTCATGCATGCAGACGTTTGAAATTTCGTCATAAACACAATTTGGTGGGGGGATGTTGTTGTTATTAGACGTGGTCGAGTCGATTCCAACTCATCATAACCCCGTGTGACAGAATAGAACTGCCCCACAGGACTTCCTAGGCTGTAATCTTGACAGGAGCAGATCGCCAGGGCTTTCTTCCATGGAACCATTGGTGGGTTTGAACTGCCAACCTTTCAGTTAGCAGCTGAGCACTTAAAGACTGCATCACCACGGCTCCTTACAATCCCTTTATTGTTGCTGCTGCTGTGTGCCATCGAGTTGATTCCAACTCATGGCAACCCTGTGTGACAGAGTAGAACTGCCTCACAGGGTTTCCAAAACAGTAATTTTTTTTTCTAATGATGACCACACGCGTTACAGAGTAGAACGGCTCCCTAGGGTTTTTACAGCTGTAATCTGTGTGTGTGTTTGTTTTAGGTGAAAGTTTATAATGCAAATCAGTTTCTCATTCAGAAATTTATCCACAAATTGTTTTGTGCCATTGGTTGCAATCCCCACAATGTGTCAACACTCTCCTTTCCCTTTCCACACCGGGTTCCCTGTATCCATTTGCCCAGTCTTCCTGTCCCTTCCTGCCTTCTCATCCTACTTTTGGGCAGGAGTTGCCCATTTGGTCTCTTATACTTGATTAAAGTCAGCAGAACGTTTCTCACGTGTGTTTTGTAGGCCTGTCTTATCTTTGGCTGAAAGGTGGACTTCAGGAGTGGCTTCAGTTCTGAGTTAGCAGGGTGTCCGGGGACCATAGTCTTAGGCAAAGCTGTAAATCTTTATGGAAGCAGACTGCCACATCTTTCTCCCACGGAGCAGCTGGTGGGTTTGAACTGCCAACATTTAGGTTAGCACCCGAGCACTTAACCACTGCACCACCAAAGTGAATAGAGGGAGCCACTTGAGATAAAGACCCTGGGGCTACGAGGTGATGTGATTGGTTTGAAGGGATGTGGCAGACAAGGAAGAGAAGCTAGCACTCCAGGGCCACTTGAAGCCCGTGTGAACTGAGCCGGGCTCAGGGTGAAAGTTGGAAGGCTCCCCGGATCGATGCTTCAGTGAGGATGAACACCTGCACACAATTAGACAACTGAAGGACCAGGACTTGGGGCACCCTAACGGGAGTGTATGGAAGGGTTTATTAACGAAAGAAATGAATTTAGGAGAATTTAGGCGAGATGAGAAAGAACAACAGCAGCAATAGCTAACCTCTGATTAATTCTTACTATGTGCCAGTTACGGGAGCCCTGGTGATGCAATGGTTAAGCACTCAGCTACTAACCGTAAGGTTGGTGGTTTGAACCTACCCAGTGGCTCCATGGAAAAAAGACCTGGTGATCTGCTCCCATAAAGATTGTACAGACTTGTAAACTCTGTGTGGTCGTTCTACTCTGTCACATGGGGTCACTATGAATCAGAATTGACTCGAAAGCAACGAAAAGAAGCTGAAATAAATACAGAACGACCTCCCCCTACAGCCACATGCTGAATTCAGACTTCCAGCCTCCTGAATTGTACTATTTTTCAAGCCACTCACTTGTGGTATTTCTGTTACGGAAGCTCTAGAACACTCAGACACTAATACTTCCCAGGAACAGATTTGCTACCTCTATCTGTCACAGGATAAAAGTTTTACCCTTTTTGCTGTGGTCACCAGGAAACCCAGAGCCAAAGTCTCTGCTAGATGAAAGTCACTGTGTGAACATACTGACCTCAGTCTTCTCCTCTGCTTTGTTTGTAACCAGTTGCCGTCAAGTCGACCCCGACTCACGGCCACCTCGTGTGTGTCAGAATAGAACTGTGCTCCATGTGCTCTTTAATGGCTGATTTTTTAGAAGTCCATCGCCAGGCCTGTCTTCCAAGGAGCCTCTAGGGGGACTCAAACTTCCAACTTTTTGGTTAGCAGCCAAGCGCTTAAGCATTTGCACCACCCAGGGACTCCATTTGCATTTTAGTTATTATATTTTATGTGTCTTTGTTGTAAACTTCCCCAAGTGTTTGGAAAGACAAGTTACAATTGCATCAAACTTAAAAAAAGTATAAAGAAAGAGGAATTGTTCATGTCACGAGCAGGAGAAGGAACTAAAAGGGGCTTTTGTTGCCAAGGCAATGGCGTCAGGGTTTCAACGGTACAAGTCAGCCACCACGGGGGTTTTATCTTGATAAATTTAGCCACTAAAACCCACTACCGGAGAGTCGATTTCGACTCATAGTGATCCTATAGGACAGAGTAGAACTGCCCCATAGGGTTTCTAACGCTGCAAGTCTTTTACAGAAGTAGACTGTCACATCTTTCTCCTGTGGAGTGACTGGTGAGTTCAAACAGCCAAGCTTTCGCTTAGCAGCCAAGTGCTTTATCCATTGTGCCACCAGGGCTCCTCCAAGTTTAATCACTAACAGGGCAAATAAAAGGAGGCCTGGTGGTGGCAAAAAGGGTTAAGTGTTTGGCTGCTAATAGGAAGGCAGGCAGTTCAAACTCACCAGCTGCTCCTCAGGAGAAAGACTTGGTGATCTGCTCCCATAAAGATAAAATAAATAAATAAATAACCCAAACTTGTTGCCGTCGAGTCGATTCCGACTCATAACAACCCTATAGGACAGAGTAGAACTGCCCCACATGGTTTCCAAGGAGTGGCTGGTGGATTTGAACTGCTGATCTTTTGGTTAGCAGCCAAGCTCTTAACCACTGCGCCACCACGGTTTCCCCATAAAAATGACAGCCTAGGAAACCCTATGGGGCAGTTCTACTCTGTCACATGGGGTCGCTAGGAGTCGGAATCGACTCCATGACACCCAACAGCAACAACAGGCAAACACCAGCCTGTGTCCTGGTGTCTGTGGCTATTCCTGAGTGGTCTCCTGCCTTTGGCTGGTGGAAGGCCCAAGCAGGGGCCGTTCCAGGCCAACCTCCTGGTTTGGCACCCAAGAGCAGCCCCTGGCCGCAGTACCAGCCCCTGCATTGTGCAGACCTTGTCTCCCGCGAGACCAGTCAGCATGTGGCACACTAATCTCCATGAAAGAAACGCTCTGTTCCACTGAGCTGCCCTTCACGGCAGAACTGGGGAAGGCCATTTTTTATTGTCAAAGCTGCTAAAATATGGTCAGATGATCCATTTCAAGGATGGAGTTAAAAGCAGCATGGCGCCATTCTCACAGGGGTGCTTTGTGCGGGGGAGAGGGGATGCATGACCCCGGGGCCAGGGCCCTCTTGGCTACCAGTCGCCATTAGTCTCCAGCGGGGGTGGGGGTCCAGGGTGGGCTCGGCCCCCCGGGCAGATAAGCCCAGGTGGCGCGAATAAGCTCTCCCAATAAAAGGGTTGAAAGCTTTGGCAATTTGATCTGGTGTGATGCAGCCACTTTGGGGTCAGAGCCCGGTTATTGGCTGAGAGATCAGAATGTGAAACTGACCTTTTTTTTTTTTTTTTTTAAAAAGGCAGTTTTTAAAGATCAGGACATAAAGCCGGAACGCAAGGCGTTTTCAATACGACGCCAGCAACACAGGAGCACAGAGACTTTGCCACTCTCTTCTGAAGACAGAGACAACAGGATGTCTGAGGCTGAAGGGTCCCTAGAGGCTGTTGGGATCTCAAGGGAGTGAGCAGGGGTCTTCCAAGCAAAGAAGGTGGAAGGGTGGTCAAGGTCGAGGGGAAAATATATCAACACTTGGTGGCAGATCCTGGGAATGAGGAGACCCCAGGAGACCTGGTGGTACAAATGATTAAGTGCTTAGCTGCTAACGGAAAGGTCGGCGCACCCTGCAGCTCTGCAGAAGAAAGACCTGGCAATCTGCTTCCGTAAAGATCACAGCCCAGGAAACCCTACAGGGCAGTTCTGCTCTGTCACATGGAGTTGCTATGAGTCCGAAATGTCGCAAAGGCACCCAACAACAACCACAGACAGAACTGTTCTGGAGAGTTTGTTCAGCTTCAGAACCAGGGGTTGGGAAGAAGAATGCTGATTCTGGGCTGCCTGGAACCCCAGGGCCTCCTGAGGGGGTACTCTGAGGTCCAGGGGCAGCCTCAACACTGCTCCAACTGCTGGTGGACCAGCGGCGTTTGGGATGATAGATCCACCCTGAAAGGCTGTCCTCGTCCCCATCTCCTTCCAGGTGGTCATTGGAATCCAGGGCAAAAGGACACCCCCAACCCTGCAAGGCTTAGAGCCCCATGTGGTCCCCATTTTAAATATGCCCCTCCTTCTCACTTCTACACTGTATAAGTCTGTCACACACTCTCTGTCTCTGTCTCTCTCCCACTCTCTGTTAATCTCAGAAGTTCTTTTTGATGACTTATGGGTTGCAAAGGAAATATTCCCGAGCTGCAGCCCCGTGCGTCCTTGGTTATTTGCTGGGCATGGGAGGTGGCAGAGCCATTGCCGCTTTGTGATCCTCTTTCCTCCAGTGTAACGTGTGAATGCCGTACCATGTACATATACCACGCGTGTGTAGGTACACACCCCATACGGGTAACATAAACCAAAAACCAAAGCTGTTTCCCTTGAGTACCTTCCAACTCATAGCGACCCTATAGGACAGAGTAGAACTGCCCCACAGGGTTTCCAAGGAACAGCTGGTGGACTTGAAGTGCAGACCATTTGGTTAGCAGCTGAGCTCTTAACCGCTGTGCCACTAGAGCTGCACAGATAATATAGAGACCATATATGAATATACATATAACACACACACACATATACTATATATATAACCCATTGCCATCGAGTTGATGCCAACTCATAGTAACCCTAGAGGACAGAGTAGAACAGACCCATAGTGTTTCCAAAGCTGTACATCTTTACGGAAGCAGACTGCCACATCTTTCTCTCGTGGAGCAGCTGGGTGGGTAGAACTGCCAACCTTTTGGTTAGTGTCTGAGCGCTTCACCACTGTGCCACCCAGGCTCCCTGCCTACACTTATACCTCTACCCATGTCTACACCTATACCTCTACCCACGTCTACATCTACATCTGTACCGTCTATGGAGTCCCTGCAGAGGCAAACAATTAAGCCTTCAGCTGCTAACTGAAAGGTCAGAGGTTCAAGTCCACCCAGAGTCACTTAGGAAGAAAGTCCTGGTGATCTGCTTCTGAAAAATTAGCCACTGAAAACCCTATGGAGCACAGTTCTACTCTGACACACATGGGGGTGCCTTGAGTCGGAGTCTACTCTAGACCCACACGCATCTATATCTGTATCCACTTCATCATCTTGATATACTCCTCACAGCCTAGGGGGTCCATGCTGGCCACGGTGGTGGTCACAAGGGTTAGATCCCGAAGGGCAACGGGCTTGGTGGGGTCTGTGGTGGACCGTGTGGAGGGCTCAGCCCCAGGGAGAGTGGAAGTAACAAGATGGCATTTGGCTCTGGTGTACGGAGCATCAGCGAGTTCCTGCCTCCTTGTCATCGGCCTCACACCTTCCATTTCTGCCGTTTCTGGGGCTCATCCAAGGGAAATAAGGATGGTTTAGGTGGACACTTTGACAATGTGAGCAGATATTCATCAGGCAACTCTGAGAGATGATCAGAATCCTGCTCACTGGCCAGGAGCCTGGGCCAAAGGAAAAGGAACACAAACTCACACTCCCAACAGCAAACGGCCGATGCATTATCCCTAGTCTAACGCTTCGGAACCATAAACCACCAGCCTGGCTACAGAACCAGCCGTCAAACGTGATAAAACCACCCCTCAACCCCTTTAAATAGCTGTTCCCCTCGCCTCTGATGGACAGAGTAGTAGACAATGGCAGGGAAAACACATAGCTGTCAGCCTGCATAAGGGGGCTGAGGGGTTTGCTACTCAGTTTTCTAACCTGCCAATTACCGTCCAACAGACCTGTGGTTGTTTCAAGCTACTATTTCCTGCTTCCTTTCTGAGCAAGTGTGTGTGAGAGAGTGTTCAGGCCCCTGGGTTGGGCATTCCTGCAGGCACAGTGGTTTACATGCCTTCTTGCAAGGTGTTGAAGCACCAGGGACCCCACCCCCAAAGCCCCTGCAGCAGAAACATTTGCTTAGGGCGGCTCATGGAGGGATGCAAAACTGCTTCCGAAGAGGTTGGACTTAGATGCGTGGCTTCTGCTCATTCTGCAGTGGCCGGGCTGTGACCACTGCGGGGACACTCATTGGACAGGGTTCTGGATTGAAGAAGGAGCCCTGGTGGCAAAACAGTTAAGCACTTGGCTGTTAATGGAAAAGTTGGTGGTTCGAACCCACCTAGCACCTCCAGGGAAGAAAAGACCTGGCAATCTGCTCCCATAAAGATTATAGCCTAGAAAACCCTAGGGGGCAGGTCTACTCTGTCAAGAGGGGTCACTATGAGTTGGAATGGACTCAATGGCACCCAACAGCAACAACAACATGGATTGAATAAGGAGGCTTGGTGGTGCAACAGTTAAACACTTGGCTGCTAGCCGGAAGATTGGCAGTTCGAACCCACACAGAGGCTCCAAGGGAGAAACACCTGTTGATCTGATCCCATAAAGACATAAAGATCACAGCCCAGACAACCCTACAGGCAGTACTACTCTGTCACGTGGGGTCACCATGAGCTGCAATCAACTCAAGGGAACAAAAGAACAACAATGTGGATTGAATTGTGTCCCCCCAAAATATGTGTTGGACTCCTAACTCCTATACCTGTGGATGTGATCCTGTTTGGGAATAGGGCTTTCTTTGCTATGGTAATGTGGTCATATCACTGTGGGGTGTGTCTTAAAGCTACCACTTTTGAGACCTAAAAAGAGCAGATTATACAGAGAGAAGCAAATACACAGTGGAGGAAGATCGATTCCCCGTGGAGATCGCCAAGGAGTCAAGGAACAGTGTTGATGCAGAAGCTGAGACAAGGACCTTCCCCCAGAGAGGACACATGGAGAGAAAGCCTTCTGGCCTCCTGAACGGTGAGGCAATACATTTCTCCTCTTTAAAGTCACCCACTTGCGGTATTTCCATTACAGCAGCACCAGGAGACTCAGAGAGAGTTTTTTAAAATCTCACAGTGAGAGTTTGAGCAGTGGATGATCCAGGGTTGATTGAATGAAGGACAAGCTTGGAAGTGGATTTGACGGGATGGAGAGATGGGGGCAGAGGTGTCCAGCTGGAGGAGGCAACGTGGGGAGGGTCTCAGCAGAATGTCCTCCTCTCATCAATACAGGCACCCTCCTTTGTTACAGTGTCCACGGGGAGCAGGACCAGAGACGTTACTGGCAGGTCTCGGTGCTAAATGAAAACCTAGGGCCCCCTGTTCGAAAGTTAGTGAGAATTTCAAGATGGCGGCAGCAGCACATGAAACCAAGGGTAGGTCCTTCTGAGTGTGACTGCCTGGATTGTGTGCCTGTGAACCCAGCCCAGGAGGAAGATGTGTTTGTCTGGAATAAATGTTTCCAACCCATGGCAAAGAATACTGAATATACATGAACTGCCACAAGAATGAACAAATCTGTTTTGGAGGGAGTACAACCAGATTACTCCTTAGAAACAAGAATGGAGAATCTGGGGAAGCAAAATTGGGCACAGCTAGACACAAGTGAGCTTCCTACCTGGCTCAGGGGTTTCTACCTGTCCCTGAGGTGGGGCAAAAATGAGCATTTCAGTCCTCAAAGGAGGACAGGGTGAGTGATGGTTTGGAAAGGTAGCATGTAGGCACCCCTTTCTTCCTTAGCTTCTGAGGATGTGTCCACGGGGTGTGAATTCATGGTGTAGAAGATAGACCATTTGGTTCTACCGTATTTTTCTCAAATACCGTGCCCACACATATAATTCTTGGAAATGATGAAATTAAGTAAACAGTTCCGGCATAGCACTCCCATGCATATACCGCATACGCCTTGTGACATTTCTAGGAGTGAATTTTGGCCTCATTCACCCGTCTTCCCATAGTATAGGTAAATCATTTTGTTCTCTTCATTTTCTTTCATCTCCTGCTTATGTGTATAAAAGTCTGAAAATATTGCTTTTGATCATAATTGTATAATAAAGGTATAAGCCATGGTCAAGAAGTCATGGATCGAGTCTGGTAGTCCCTTGGCAAACAGAAAATTAACAATCGAAACCGTGCTTTTGTTTCTGTTAATTTACATTGATAATTATTGCACATTAGTTCAACATTGGAATGTGAAAACAGTTGAACGTGATTCTGACTCACAGTGACCTCCCGTGTGTCAGAGCAGAACTGTGCTCCGCAGGTTTTCAAGGCTGGGACATTTCAGAAGCAAATCGCCAGACCTGTCTTCCGAGGAACCACTGGGTGGGTTTGGCTTAACTGTTTGCACTACTCAGGTGAGGTAGAAAATCAAAACCCAAGTTCACATCCAAGTCCGTTGTTACGGATTGAATTTTGTCCCCCCCCCCGCAATATGCATCAACTTGGCTAGGCCATGCTTTCCAGTGTTGTGCGGTTGTCCTCTGTTTTGAGATCTGATGTGATTATTCTCCATGTTGTAAATCCTAACCTCTATGATGTTAATGAGGCAGGATTAGAAGCGGTTATGTTAATGAGGCAGCAAGACTCAGTCTACAGATTAGGTGGTATCTTGAGTCAATCTCTTCTGAGGTATAAAAGAGAGAAGCAAGGAGACAGGTGGAAGACTTCATTACCACCAACAATGAGGAGCCAGAAATGGAGCACATCCTTTGGACCCAGGGTCCCTGCACTGAGGAGCTTGTAGTCCCAGGGGAAGATTGATGACAAGGACCTTCCCCCAGAGCTCACAGAGACAGAAAGCCTTCCCCAGGAGCTGGCACCCTGAATTTGGGCTTCTAGCCTCTTAAACTGTGACAGAATAAATTTCTGTTTGTTAAAACCATCCACTTCTGGTATTCCTGTTATAGCAGCACTAAATAACAAAAACAAGTAGTCCCCCACTTACAATGGGGTTCTGCTTTGACTTTGCTGTAAGTCAGTTTTGATGGAATCAAACACCTTTTTTTTCATTATTATTGCCTTTTATTATCAGTATCTCTATAAATCTTATCTTTGAACATTTGAGAGTGAGCATCTGAGAATGATAACATCATCAAATTATGCAGTGCAACATTGTATGTACTGTATATTATTAATGATAAGATGTACAAAAACCCCCCAAAAATGGACGGTCCTAAGTGTGGTCCATCATAACATCGTAAGTCGGGGACTAACCGTATCCGAGACAGGGACAAACAGCAAACTGTGGTTGGCATTTGTAAGATTTTTATTCTTTTTTTAGTAAATAAAACAATTTTATAATCAGTCATCACTTTTGGCTCATCAGCATGGGCTATTATGATGAAGTCCCTCTGGGGTCACAGAGACAAAGTCAAGTATTGCAGGAGGCTCCTGGTCGGTGGGGAGTGGAATGCAGCCTCTCTGGGCCCCTTCACAAAGTCCCTCGGAGATTTAGGATAACCACCCCAAAACCTACTCCCTGGGCCCTTACCCTTGATAGTCCCAGAGAAGGAGCATTTGGCCTGGGGGAAAACACATTCCAGCCACCCTAGTTTTCTCTTTTGCACGTCTCAGTTACCTGGTGCTGCTGTAACAAAACAGACCACGAGCAGGCGGCTGTAAAGAACAGGACTGTATTCTCTCACAGCTTGAGAGGCTACAAGTATGAATCAGGGCATCGGCTCTGGGGGAAACTTCCTCCTCGTTGGTCACCCTGGGAGTTTCTTGGTGTTCCTTGGAGATCCCTGGTTTTCCTTGGAGACCTTTGGCATTCCTTGGAGATCCCTGGCATTCCTTGGAGATCCTTGGTGTTCCTTGGAGATCCTCGGCATTCCTGGGTCTCTGTCTTCCTCCTGTGTCTCTGTCTAGTCTGCTCTTTTTATACGACATCACTCAGATGGGATTAAGTTTAAATCAAACCAAACCTGTCAAGTCGATTCCAAGTCACAGCGACCCTATAGGACAGAGTAGAACTGCCCCATAGGGGTTCCAAGGAGCAGCTGGTGGATTCGAACTGCCGACCTTTTAGTTAGTAGCCGAGCTCTTAACCACTGCACCACCAAGGCTCCGGGATTAAGTTTAGGACCCCGCCATACTCTGGGTTGACCTCACTGGCATAACAAAAACTCCTATTTCCAAACAAGGAGTACCCTGGTTGTGCAAACAGTGAATGCACTGGGCTGCTAACCAAAAGGGTGAAGGTTCAAGTCCACCCCGAGCACCTTGGAAGAAAGGCCTGGCAATCTATTTCAGAAAAAACTGCCATTGCAAACCCTACTCTGACACATTTGGGGTCACCTTGAGTTGGCAGCTGGTGGTGGTAGATTTCCAAACAGGATCCTGTTTATGGTACAGGGGTTGGGACTTCTACATGTATTTTGGGTGGGTGGTTGGGGGACACACAATTCAATCCGTGCAAACCCTTCCACTCCCTGGCTTAGAATGCGCTGTGATGGTCCAACCGTCTATGTTCGTGTGGCAAAGCAGACACCCCAGAAGCCCCCAGACCTTGATGTTAAGAGACCCTCAAGACTTTTTTTTTTTACATAGGCTGTAAATTTTTTTACTACGGCTCTGTTCCCCTCTCGATTTGATTAATTACCGAGGAGGTTAGGAAAAACGCTCTACTGCTGGCAGCAGGCAATTGATTTACAAAGTGTATACACGGTATTTCCTTCAACAACGGTAAATTCAACTCAAAGCTGGTGATGGGGACAAGCACGTCAGCCATGCTGTACTTTGAGACGGATTCTAGCAAAAGCCCTCACATTTGGTGTGTTGGTGGGTTTTCTTAACGTAAGGATTTAAGGCTCAACAACCCAGAGTGGGTTTGAAATCCTGCTCCTTGTTTTAATACACGTCACTTTATTTTTTAGACACTGTGGTCTCTTGGTTCTTGCTGGGTGTAAGTATTAAGAACTGGCTGCATTTTGGATAAAGGAGTCCCTGAAAGGTGCGAAAGGAGACATGGTGGCGCAGTGGTTAAGCGCTTGACTGCTAACCGAAAGGTCCAAGGTTGGAACCCACCAGCCACTCTGCGGGAGAAAGATGTGGTAGCCTGCTTCTCTGTAAAGATTACAGCCTTTGAAACCCTATGGGGCAGTTCCACTCAGTCCTATAGGGTTGTTATGAGTTGAAATCAACTCGACAGCAACGAGTTTGGTTTTTTTTTTTTTTGATTTGGGGATTAGATGGCAGGAGTTGGACTGAGTCCTGTGGTGTGGAGACCCCCACGGGGGGTCGGTATTTTTATGGCACCTATGCTTTGAGCTTTTGCTAATGGATTCATTCAGGAATGTGGAAACACTTCTCCAGTTCTTTGTCCCCTGGACCCTGGGGGTGCAGTCCTCCAGGTGAGGCCCTTACGTCTTGGCTCTGCGTGATGTGTTTAGTTGAGGATCGATCTTATCCTGGCATAACGAGGCGGCTTAATGAAATGAGTTTTATTCAAAGTCTCTGCCACCTCACGATGCTTCTGGAAAACAAGATAAATGGAATGATTCCTGTAGCGAATGCATCACACAAAACGGTGGCATATTGCTTATGAAGTTTAATTTTGTAATAGTTCATGAGCTGTACAACCGTTCCCGGGGAAGGGAGGCATGGGCTTTTTACAAGATGGAATTGGTGCCCCTAAACATTGCTTTTCTTGTTGAACCTGGAGCCTGATTCCACTGAAATTAGCATGTGGCTTACACTCCATGGAATGACCTCCTTTTTAACTTAAAAAAATACATATTATTATTGCATAACCATGAAGCATGGAGCTCATATGCTTTTATTTAATTGACATTTTCTGTAATGGGATGCTGTGCCAATGTTGCCCGAACAAATGTAGATGTTTTGGGGTTGTGGAAATCCGTGTTTTAAGGCCCCCAGCAGCCAATTTAAGTGCTTTGCTGTGTTTGCTTATTCTTCAAAATTGAAAAAACATACAGCTGCAAAGTTTGGGCTTTGCTTTTATGGGAGAATGTGGCCGGTAACAAGGAAACAAACTGATGGCTAACTGCTTTCTTTCTCTTATATGGGTAGGTCTCAATTTACCACGTATTTGAGTTACGATGAACCGCACTTATCTTCGTCCATTTTGTTTTCACCTTGTCGTTAGTAATATGTACTATGTACAATGCTGCAGTGCATAATTTGCTGATGTTATTATTCTCAGATATTCATTTGCAGATGTTCAGTTTTATGATTTACTGCTCAAAACCCTGCTGCACAGATTTAGTTTTCGAAACTAAATCAGGGGCCCTGGCAATGCAGTGGTTAAAGAGCTCAGCTGCTAGCTGAAAGGTCAGCAGTTCAAATTCACCAGCCGCTCCTTGGAAACCCTATGGGGTAATGGGTTTTTGGTTTTAAACTAAATCAGGGGCTTCAGTTGCTTGAAAACATGGCTCCAAACGCTGATCACTTTGCTAAAGCTGATTAGCAGATTCGGCAAGTAGTGAGATTTTACCTCGAAATATATGAAGAAAAACAAAAAAGGACCATACAGCCCACTCTCACTAATTTTCTGCCTAGAAATGCCATCCCCATTCCCAGGGATTATCCAGATGATCCAGAACTTTCCAAAGTGGAGTTATTACCACAATTGACAAGATGCCAACGTCGTCCAACGCTTCTTCATCATCAGAGTAAATTCTCGTGATTTGTGTATTTTTTTATGTATGTGTGTATTGAAATGTATCTGTAAGTTTATATGTAATGTTTCCAAAGACAAATAAAGATTGGATTTATAAAGATACTGATAATAGAAGACAATAAGAATGAAAACTTAAAAAAAAAAAAAAGAGGTACTCAACTTAGTTCAGAACTGGCTTTCAACAGAGTTATGGGAATGGAACCCTGTCTGTCATAATTCGAGGACTACCTTTATGTTAAATTTTAGAACGAACATATATTCACTCTGCCTGTATCAAATTGTTGTGGGCTGCTTTCAAGTCAGCCCCTGACTCATGCATAACAGGCTGGGATCTTTATCTCTCATGAGAAGAGAAAATGGATGTGTCTGAGAAGTTTCTATGACTTTGCCCTGGTCAAGTTGTGCTGACTTCCCCAGTATTGTGTACTGTCTTGCCCTTCACCCAGGTTCCCACTTATCTACTAAAGAAAATGTTCTCCACCCAACTGCGGTGAGTAGTTATTGGGGTGTTAAAAGCCTGTGAGCAGCCATCTAAGAGACATCTACTGGTCCTGTCCTGGCTGGAGCAAAGAAGAATGAAGAAGACCAAAGACACAAGGGAAAGATTAGTCCAAAGGACTAACGGACCACAACTACCATGATCTCCACCAGACTGAGCCCGGAACAACTAGACGGTGCTCGGTTACCACCACCGACTGCTCTGGCAGGGATCACGATAGATGATCCCAGACAGAGCAAGAGAAAAATGTAGAGCAAAATTTAAATTCACAAAAAGGGACTAGACTTACTGGTCTGACAGTGACTGGGGAAACCCCAAGAATATGGCCCCCAGGCTCCCTTTTAACTCAGGATTGAAGTCACTCCTGAGAGTCACCCTTCAGCCAGAGATTAGACAGGTCTATAGGGCAAACAATAACACATGTGAGGGACAAGCTTCATAGTTCAATCATGTATATGAGCCCAAAAGTAAAGATGAGAAGGCAGGAAGGGACAGGAAAACTGGATAAATGGAAACAGGGAACCCTGGGTGGAGAAGGGGAGAGTGTTGATACATCGTGGGATTGGCAACCAATGTCACAAAATAATTTAAGTATTAACTGTTTAATGAGAAATTAATTTTCTCTGTAAACCTTCACCTAAATCACAATAAAAAAATTCCAAAAAAATAAAATAAAATAAAGTGAGAATGAGCTCAATAGGAAAAGGATATGAGCAGGGGATGAGGCAGTGTTGAGTGGATGGACTGGGAGAGAATTGGTGGGGAATTGTGAGATTATGAGAAAGGTCTTTTATTCAAATCAAGACCCCAGCCAGCAATGTGTCTGGATCTCTCCCCAAAGATAATGGAGATTTCTGGAGACCTTTGAAGAACGTGTCAGAGAATATGTTCCCAGATGCTTGTTCTTCACCCCCATGAACAACTGCCTCCTTTGCCATGAGACCAAAAAAACTGGATGGTGCCCAGCTACCATTACTGGACGTTTTGATCAAAGATTCTATAGAAGAATCCAGACCGAAAGGGGGAAAATGCAGCACAGAATTTAAAATTCTCACAGACTCCAGACTTCCTGGAGCCATTGAGGCTGAATGAATCCCTGAAACTACTGCCCTCAGATAGTCTTTAAACCTTAAACCAAAACTACTCACTGAAGTCTTCTTTTAACCAAAAAGTATCTTATTTTAATTAATAAAGTGCATCTACTTTGAGCATTACGTATTTTTAAGGAATTATCTCTATGGGATCAAATTGACAAAGGCAACTCGAAAGGTTGGAGGGGAAGCTTAGGGGGCCGTGAGTTTAAGATAATAGTGGTGGAATAATTTGAAAAAGAATAGTAGGAATGGTAGCCCAACTTGAAGAATTTAACAAGTGTCACTGAATTGCACATGGAGAAACTTTTCAAATGGTGTATCTTTGTCTGTGTAGACTTCCACCAAAACAAAAAATAAAAATTAAGCAAACATACTGGAGGATGCCTGCCCTATTGTAGGTCCTACATAAAGAGTAATTGAATCTGAATTGGAATCGTGATATGATGCAAACCCTTACCCTACTACATAACCTTGAGGTGAAATACAGCAGAGAGCATTTTTAAAGTTTTAGTATCTACGTCTGAGTTCCTGGCTAGTGCAAAAGATTAACACCCTAGGCTGCTAATTGAAAGATTGGAGGTTCGAGTCCACCCAGAGGAGCCTCGGAAGAAAGGCCTGGTGATCTGCCTCTGAAAATCAGCCATTGAAAACTCAGTGGAGCACAGTCCTACCCTGACACACCCGCAGTCACCATGAGTTGGGGGTCAACTCTGAGGCAACCGGTGTAACAGGTATAATACCTCTATTGTGCTGGGGAGGGGTGATCATGCTCATTCAGTTAACAAATATTTACGGAGGATATAGTCTATGTGAGGTCTTTTCCACACGTCTGTTTTTCTAGTTGGGATTTTGGTTCTTTGGAACATAATTTATTGGGTTTTTCAGACCATTGTCACATGGGGGCCAGTTAAATCATGACGTTGTTTCAAAAAGCCTGCCTTATTCAAAAACAGATATAAACACGTGTACTGAGTTTCTAGCCATGTGTCTTTATTCATTGGTGTGTTAGTCAGAAGGCAGGCGTCTACAAACTCCTTCAGTGAAGGAGCAGGAAGCCAAGCCCACCTAGTAATCACGTTTGGTGGAACCATCATTTTGCATAAACGTCGCCTATTTTTCTTCCTCAGCGCCAATTAGCACTTAATGAACCAAGACAGAGTCAATTATGAAAACGTGACTCCGGGGTCAACCATGTTGCTTCCAACAGAACCAGTGACTGTGGCTTCTAATTCCCCGGCCCATGCGTCTCTTCTTCCCTATGTCTCTGACGGTGTTTGTCTTGCCAACGGGCAGGTCTGTGGGGTAACCTGTTTTTGGACTGTCTTTAGAGCAGGCTGCTGGGTGCCACAGTGGGAGGTAGCAATTTAACAACGTGGGAATGAGCTGTTTCCACATAGCTTTATCCTCATCTCTGACTGGCACCAAACCAGTTGCCATCAAGTCGACTGTGACTCACGGTGACCCCATGCATGTCATAGGAGGACTGTGCTCCACAGGGTTTTCAGTGGCTGATTGTTTAGAAGATCTCCAGGCCTTTCTTCTGAGGCACCTGTGCATAGACTTGAACTTCCAACCCTTGGGCAAGAGATGAGTGTGTTAATCCTTTACACCATTCAAGGACCCCAGAGGTATGCAGACTATAGAAACACAGACAAGAAAACAAAAAGTTGCTGTACAGTCAACCCCCCACTCATGGTGCCTCTGTGTGTGTCAGAGTAGAACTGTGCCCCATAGGGTGTTCAGTGGCTGATTTTTCAGATGTAGATCTCCAGGCCTTTCTTCCAAGGCACCTCTGAGCAGACTCGAACCTCCAGCTTTTCTGTTAGCAGCTGAGCGCCTTCACTGTCTGCACCACCCCGGAACTTTTCAGCAGGTACATTGGTGTATTTCCCCCTTTTCACTTGTAAAACTGCAAGTTGGTATGGACAGAGCGGGTGAGGGGAGCTGGGGTTGAGTGTGGGGGATGCTGAACTAAACCACCGTCAGGGATCCCCAAACCATTATAACAGTGCCTTTTCCTACGTACGACATCAGGGCAGAACTTCACAGCTCTGGGGAAGTATTCTCCTTGTGTTAAAAAAAAAAAAAAAAAAAAAAAGCAGGCTTTTTGTTTTAATTTGTGGGCCTCTGCCCATCTCTGGAGTCCCTGGGTGGTGCAAACGGTTAACATGCTCTGCTGCTAATTGAAAAGATGGGGGTTCAGTCCACACAGAAGCACCTTGGAAAAAGTCCTGGCAATCTACTTCTGAAAAATCAGCCATTAAGAAAAACACTATGAAACACAATTCTACTCTGACACACACGGGGGCATCGTGAGTCGGAATTGACTCAACAGCAGCTGGTTTGGGTTTGGTTCTGTCTTCAGCATTTCATGAATTTAAGTGAACATCTTATAAATAAATAAAAAAATGGAGCCCTGGTGGCACAATGGTTGAGCACTGGGCTGCTAACCAAAAGGTTGGCGGTTTGAAACCACCCAGTGGGTCCACGGAAGAAAGACCTGGCTATCTGCTCCCTTAAAAATTGCAGCCTAGTGAACCGTATGGGGCAGTTCTGCTCTGTCACATGGGGACGCTGTGCATCGGAATCAACTCAATGGCACCCAACAACAACAGCATTATAAACAAAGCAAGCATTGCTGTTTAAAGTGGGGGAGAGTGTTTATAAAGAGTCATAGAGCATCCCCAAAGTCCCAGCCCATGGGAGTGTTGTTAGAACACCAGCTGGTGTTTCTTATAGAGCACTTGGAGTGAGGAGCTTGAAGGGCGAGGTGACCTGAGGCCTCTCCAATGCCCAGGTGTTCAGGTACCCCCGGCTGAGCAGCTCTGAGGAGTGGATACTGCCCATGAGCGGGCTTGGCTGGTGGCCGGCCTCAGACTCTAAACAGAGCCTCCAGTGCGGCCATGTTAGAAAATGAGCCCCCAAACTTTGCTGATGCTGGACGAGGCACCCAGTACTCCCTGCCATTTCCATCAGAGAGAGAGAGAGGAGAGTTTACCTTATATCTTGTGTTTTCATTTCTGCACTGTTGTTATCCGCTGTCCAGTGCGCCCCCGACTCATGGCGACCCCATGCACTACAGAGTAGAACTGTCCCGTAGAGTCTTCTTGGCCGCAATCTTTATGAAGCAGACTATCAGGTCTTTCTTCTGTGTCACCGCTGGGTGGGTTCAAATCATCAACCTTTGGGTTAGCAGCTGATTGCAAACCGCTTGCATCACCAAAGACTCCACCCTACAATTTGATTTACAGATGTCAAGTGGCTTCCCTCATTCTCAAAACATTTTTTCACACTTTTTTTTTTCTTTTCAAAATTGATTTTCCCTGTGTTTCCAAGTGCCACGTCCCGCTGATATAATAGATCCAGGTGCCCAAGCCGACTGGTATACCTGGTAGGACTCTGAGCATTCCCTCTGCTTCTTTGAAAGATGTCCTGTTTGCTCTAACGTGCACGCGTGGACGGAAGGGTCCTCAATTAGGGGCTGACAAATCTTGGCCAGCAGCTCCCAGCCCTCCGGTTCTTGGGGGATCTTAGGTGGACGTGCGAGCTGTGAGGATCTTGTTTGCATTGATGACTCATGACTGCTAATAACACAGAGAGAATGCTTACCGCCCCGGAGCATGTGTCCCTAATTTCCAGGGGGTCGGGATCTCATTAATCTTCCTGTGTTCTTACAGTTCTGAGCCAGTTCACCTTTCAAAGGACAGGATTTGATGAAGGCGGAGGTAAATTTCTCTGCCGTAGAGCAGCTGCTCTTTCCCTGAGACACATGGATGGAGATAGTTCATCTGGGGTGTCCTTTTGATGAAGATAAAGCTGAATTTGGTATTTATTACTGTTTGGTCGCCAGAGTCAGCACAATAGAAATCAAACGCTTTTCTGACAAAGGTCGTATACTGATCTGATTATTCAGTCTTGGGAAGAGCTATTGGTTGTCCACCAAAAGTCACTCTTCACTTCTTCCTGACACCAGGTTGGACTCTGCTTGCCAGTCATCTTTTGGGTTGGGTTTGGCTATGTGGCTGAGATCTTGGCAACAGATGGGAGTTGCCCTTTCCATACCTGGGATTTAAGACAGGGGCTTCCTCCTTGCACTTTCTCTCGTTCACGGCTGGGACCCTCGGAGACCCATCTCCACCAAGAAGGCAAGGAGAAGACTGTGGCATGGATGGGGCAATCCGGCAGCAGAGCCACTTACCACCATGGACAGCTCCCTTGGGGCTGTTTGTTAGAAGAAAACCAGTCGCCATTGAGTTGACTCTGACTCATGGCGATCCCATGGGTGTCAGAGCGGAACTGCAATCCAATGGCTGATTTTTCGGAAGTAGATCACCGGGCATTTATTCCAACGCACCTCTGGGTGGACTCGAACCTTCAACCTTTCGATCAGAAGTTGAGCACAATCTGCTGGCACCCCCCCAAAAAGCTGAACCAAACCAGTGGTTGTCGAGTCAACTCTGAATCATGGTGACCCCAACTGTGCTCCATAAAGTTTTCTTGGCTATACTCATTTTTTTTTAAATAATATTTTATTGTGTTTTCAGTGAAGGTTTACACAGCAGTTAGGTTTCCATTCAACAATTTCTACACAAGCTGTTCAGTGACGTTGGTTACGTTCTTCACAACTCATGAACATTCTCATTATTTCCGTTCTGGTTGTTCTGTTTCCCTTTATCTAGTTTCCCTGCCTCCTCACCTTCTCATCTTTGTTTTAAAGTCATCGTTGACCATTTGGTCTCATACAGGTGGTTTTATAAAGAATCACAGTAATTACAGGTGCTATTCATTATTTTGTGAACCAGTTTGTCATTTAGCTCCAAGGTGACCTCAGGGATTAGTTTCAGTTCAAGGTTTGAAGAATATCTCAGGGCAACAGTCTCAGGGAGTCCCCCCAGTCTCAGCCAGCCCAGTAGCTTTTTTTTTTTTTTTAAGGAACTTGAGGTTCTGTTCCACATTTTTCTCCCATTCTATCAGAGTCCATTCTTGGCTATAATCTTTATGGGAGCAGATCACCAGAACCTTCTTCCATGGAGTAGCTGGGTGGGTTGGAGCTACCAACTTTTACGTTAGCAGCCGAGCACTTCACCACTGCACCACCAGCTGTGATGTTGCTGTTGGGTGCCGTCCAGTTGGTTCTGGCTCATAGTGACCCTGTGTACAACAGAATGAAACACTGCCTGGTCCTGTGCCATCCTCACAATTGTTATTATGCCTGAGCCCATTGTTGCAGCCACTGTGTCAGTCCATCTCGTTGAGGGTCTCCCTCTTTTTCGTTGACTCTTTACCTTACCAAGCATGACGTCCTTCTCCAGGGACTGATCCCTCCTGATAACATGTCCAAAGTATGTGAGACAAAGTCTCACCATCCTTGATTCTAAGGAGCATTCTGGGTGTACTTCTGCTTCTTCTTCTTCTTCTTTTTTTTTTATTGTACTTTAGATGAACGTTTACGGGGCAAATTAGTTCCTCATTGAACAGTTAACACACATATTGTTTTGTGACATTGGTTAACAACCCCATAACATGTTCACACCCTCCCTTCTTGACCTTGGGTTCCGCATTACCAACTTTCCTGTCCCCTCCTGCCTTCTTGTCCTTGCCCCTGGGCTGGTGTGTCCGTTAAGTCTCATTTTGTTTTATGGGCCTGTCTAATCTTTGGCTGAAGAGTGAACCTCAGGAGTGACTTCATTACAGAGCTATAACAGTGTCCGGTGGCCATACTCTTGAGGTTTCTCCAGTCTCTGTTAGGCCAGTAAGTCTGGTCTTTTTTTGTGAGTTAGAATTTCGTTCTACATTTTTCTCCAGCCCTGTCTGGGATCTTCGGTTGTGATCCTTGTCGGAGCAGTCAGTAGGGGTAGCCAGGCACCATATAGTTGTGCTGGACTCAGTCTGGTGGAGGCTGTGGTAGCTGTGGTCCATTAGTCCTTTGGACTAATCTTTCCCTTGTGTCTTTGGTTTTCTTCATTCTCCCTTGCTCCAGATAGGGTGAGACCAGTGAACCATCTTAGACAATCACTCACAAGTTTTTAAGACCTCAGGCACTCCTCACCAAAGTGCAATGTAGAACATTTTCTTTATAAACTATGTTATGTCAGTTGAGCTAGATGTTCCCCGAGACCATGGTCCCCATTGGCTGTACTTCTTCCAAGACATATTTGTTTGTTCTTTTGGCAGTCCATGGTATATTCAATATTCTTTGCCAACACCATAATTCAAAAACATCAATTCTTCTCCAGTGCTCCTTATTCATTGTCCAGTTTTCACATGCATGTGAGGCGATTGAAAACACCATGGCTTGGGTCGGAGGCACCCTAGTCCTCAAAGTGACAGGTATAGGGTTTAGGATTTACGGCACATATTCTTAGGGGGCACAATTCAATCCACAACACCAGGCAAATCTGAAAGTTCAATGAAATAAAAGCTGTAAAGAAGGTCCTAGACAAATGTTTACTGGATAAGAATATATGCAACTTTACTTCTTAGGGAGCCCTGGTGGCACAGTGGTTAAGAGCTCAGCTGCTAATCAAAAGTTGGAATCTACCAGGCACTCCTTGGAAACCCTATGGGGCAGTTCTACTCTGTTCTACTCAGAATTGACTCAATGGCAATGAGTTTTTGGCTACTTCTTGGGTGGCAAATGCAATATAGAATTGCCGTTGGATAAGAAAAATGATCTCTTACATCCTGAGCTTAGTAGATAACTGGCTGTAGTTCTGAGGTGCTCACAGCCCTGACCACCACTTCCAGGTAAGGGTGTACATAAAATTCACCATTTCATGGTGCATGACTAGGTGATTTTTAGAATATTCACAGAGTTGTACAATCATCACCAATATCTAATTCCAGAACATTTTCATCACCCCGTACAAAATCTCATAACCAAAAGAAGTCACTCCCCATTCCCTGCTCAAAGCCCTAGGCAACCACTAATCTACTCTCTGTCTCTAGGGATTTGCCTATTCTGCATATTTTATGTACATGGAATGATACCATGTTTGTCTTTTTGTGTATGGCTTATTGCACGCCGCATGTTTTCAAGGTTCATCCATGTTGTAGCGTGTATCAGCACTTCGTTCCTTTTTATGGCTGAGTAATATTCCATTGTAAGGATATACTTAATGAGAGGATGGTGAGACTTTGTCTCTCGTACTTTGGACATGTTATCAGGAGGGACCAGTCCCTGGAGAAGGGCATCATGCTTAGTAAAATACAGGGTCAGTGAAAAAGAGGGAGACCCTCAATGAGATGGATTGACACAGTGGCTGCAACAATGGGCTCAAGCACAAAACGATTGTGAGGATGGCACAGGATGGGGCAGTGTTTTGGTCTATTGTACACAGAGTCGCTATGAGTTGGAACTGCCTTGACAGCACCTACCAACCCGAACAACAAAAACTGCTGTCTTAGTAAGGGGTGTGCTAGCGGGACAATATGTCCTCTCTGAATAAGACAAGGCCACAGACCCTGTAGGTAAATGATCTGTCTGGTACGCAGAGTGACATTGGCTGAGAGTGGGGAGGAAGCTGCCTTTTGTGGGTACTTTCTTGGTTAAACGCCAAAGTTAAGGCATAGCCTAGACTCTGGGACACATACTAACATGTATCCAACAACAACCAAGAGACCAAATGGGAAATAGAAACACTGGGTGGGCAGATGAGTGTCAGGGAATTCCCTGGCCTCCTTGGGATGGACTGCTCTTAGATTCATATGATAACAAGCCAAGCCCACACGCTCATAGAATCACATGCTCAGTCCAGCCCATGGGGACAATGATGGTTCAGTGGCAGAATCCTCGCCTTCCATGCGGAAGACCCAGGTTAGATTCCCGGCCAATGCACCTCATACGTAGCCAACACCCATCTGTCAGTGCAGGCTTGCGTGTTGCTGTGATGCCAAACAGGTATCAGTGGAGTTTCTAGAATAAGACAGACTAGGAGGAAAGGCCTGGCAGTCTACATCTGAAAATCAGCCCATGAGAAGCTTTGAGTCACAAAAGTCCAATCCGAAATCTATCAAGGGGATGGCACAGGACTGGGCAGCATTCCACTCCATTGTGCATGGGCTCACCATGAGTCGGTGTCAAGTCAGTGGCAGGTCACAAAGACAACCAAAGAGGTGTAGAGAACAGGAGAGCCTCATCCCAGCCACCCCAACGTCTGATTTGAGGCCCCAACGCCCTCTGCAGGGCTCTCTCCAGATGAACCTTCCATGAGCTCCACCTCCCCGTAGCCTGTATCCACGGGGACACATCCCTTTATTCTTGGATCTGAAATGAAACACAGTTTTCCATCTCTGTGACCATATCATTGTAGAGTGTGTTGGAGTCCATTCCAACTCACAGAGACCCCATGTGGTACAGAGTAGAGCTGCCCTGTAGTTTCCCCTGGTGGTGTAGTGGTTAAGTGCTACAGCTTTTAAGCAAAAGGTCGGCAGTTCAAATCCACCAGCCTCTCCTTGGAAACTATATGGGGCACTTCTACACTGTCCTATAGGGTCGCTATGAGTTGGAATCGACTCGACAGTGAAGAGTTTTTTTTCAGTCTTTACAGAAGCACATCACCAGGTCTTCTTCTGCAGAGCCAATGGGTGGGTTCAAACCTCCAACCTTTACGTTAGTAGTTGATGGCAAACTGATTGCCCCACCCAGGGACCTTATCATGGACCCATGACCAGGATAAGAATCTGCCCAGATCCTTCCTAACACTTAAAAACAATGTATCACCAAAAAGTTCCCTGCAAACAGTGTATCACCTTGTTACAATGCTGCATAACTTCACCCTTCAGGGGCATCAAGATAATTAACAGTGGTGGGAGATTAGAACAGGGATGGGGTGGGGGTAGTTGTTGTTGTTGGGTGCTGTTGAGGCAATTCTGACTCATAGGGACCCCATGTGGTACAGAGTAGACCTGCCCCATATAGTTTTCAAGGCCATAATCTTTACTGAAGCCCACAGCCACATCTTTCTCTCTGTGTCCTCAATGATCCCCACAGCATGCTCTCCAGCCTGCTTGGCTTCTGGGTCTCATGGAGCCACCTGTCTTGCTTAGTTTGCTCATCAGGATATCAGACAGGCAGGTGGAACACATCTTTATTTAAAACTCACAAGGCAATATGAAGGAAACATGTAAAAGGAAGCCTGACAAATAGTGCTCAGGCCACTTTACATGTGTTCTACATTCTGAGTGTGAGGCACCAGGGTAAGCTCTGCCAAGTGATCTTCCACATAATGTCATTTTTAATGTGCTGGCTTACCTGGGGCCTGTGAATTATTGGACCATGAATATTATAGGAGGGATTATTTATAATAAATCGTGTAAAACTGCAAATGTCTCATAATCAGAATTTGTCAAATGTTGGTGAACAAGGGAAACATGGTTTACAACTTTCCTCAAGAATGAGCCCCCAAAATTGTACGGCATAAGAGCTAATGGGAAAAGCATCCAGTCCCCCCCTCATAAATACCAACCAGGCTCATATAAACTAAACGATTAGGCGCATTCGACATTTTCATTTGTAACTGTAAAAGCTAGCAAAAAAAGGTAATTTAAGGAGTGCTCCGTTCTCAGCAGCTCTCCGGCATGAAGAGTCCTAACTCCATTTCATCCGCTGGATGAAAGGGAGTCCCGGTGGTGCAAACGGAGAACACGCTTGGCTGCTAACTGAAAGGTTGCAGGTTCGAGTCCACCCAGAGGCACCTCGGAAGAAAGGTCTAGTGATCTAGTTCTGAAAAATCAGCCATCAAAACCCTGTGGAACACAGTTCTACTCTAACACGCATGGGGTCACCATGAGCTGGAATTGTTGCTACGGCAACTGGTTCTATTCTTCTAATACATTCAGCGTGCTATAACTTTGTGATTTTGAATTCCAGTATATGCATGTCCCAGGTGGTGCCAATGGTTAAGCACTCAGCTCCCAAGCAAAAGGTTGGAGGTTTGAGTCCACCCAGAGGCACTGCAGAAGAAAGGCCTGGCAATCTAGTTCTGAAAACTCAGCCATTGAAAACACTGTGGAACACAGTTCTACTCTGACACACATGGGTCTGTCACAAGTCTGGGTGCATTCAATGGCAACTGGTTAGGCCATCTTTCAGGAAATTAAGTGCAGGATTTCTTTCCCTTTTGATAGCAATGATCCTCAGCTCTCTCAGACTTTTTGGCACCTTATCGATGTCCTAGGTGGTTTTTTCACAGTTGTTGTGGTCACTTGACGTCAAGTTAATTCTGACTCATGACAACTCCCTGTGTGTAGAGTAGAACTGCCCCATAGGGTTTTCCAGGCTGTGGTCTTTACGGAAGCAGATTGCCAGGTCTTTCTTCCAAGGAGCCGCTGGGTGGCTTCGAACCGCCAACCTTTAGTTCACTCTTTCTCATTTGATGTTATTCTACAGTTGTTAAGCACAATTTTTCATTCTTTTACTTCTTTGTTATCATTTTAATGACTAGATAGTATGTGGTTGGGTGTTTTGGTTTGCTATTCTAAACTTATCTAAAGGTGGATAGATTTAAACATCTCTTCACATGAAAGACATGGTTTCATCTTTCTAAAGAAAAGTTTCTTCTCCCCTTCAGCCCTGAGAAAAATCACAGACTTTGTGAGTTGTGTTTACTCTTGTGTCTGTCCACCAACAGCTAAGGAAGCTGTTAGTGCTTCCCATACAAGGACTGTGTAGGTGGGAGATTACTCAAGAGGAAAAGTCAGAAAGATAATAACCAAAAGCACTCACTGCCGCTGAGTTGATTTCGACTCATAGCGACCCTCTAGGACAGAGCAGAACTGCCCCATAGGGTTTCCAAGGCTGTGATCTTTATGGAAGCAGACTGCCACATCTTTCCCCCATGGAGTGGCTGGTGGTTTCAAACCGCCGACCTTTTGGTTAGCAGCCGAATGCTTTAACCACTGTGCCACCAGCCTAGGAAAACCCTGTGGGGAAGTTCTACTGTGCAACACTTGGGGTCGCCATGAGTTGGGAATCAACTTGACAATAATGGGTTTGGTTTGTTTTTCTTCATTATGTTAATTGGATCATTCCCTAGTGGGGTGGGTTCTAAATCTAATCACTTCTGAGTTATACACAGAGCAGAATGGACACAGAGACACACACGAGGGGGAAGGGGAAGGAAAACAAACAGCAGAGACAGACGCCATCTACTAGGATCGCTGGAAGCTTCTGGAAACTGAAATAGACAAGAAAGAACCTTTCCCTAGAGCCAGTGCCCTGAATTCAGACTTCTAGCCTCCAGAAGGATAAGAAAATACGTTTTTGTTGTTTAAAGCCACCCACTTGTGGTGTTTTTGGTACAGCTAGATGACCAAGACAACGGGCACAGGGTTTTCTTTTGGGGTGCTGTAAATCTTTTGGAGCCCTGGTGGTGCAGTGGCTAAGAGCTCGGCTGCTAACCTTTCAGTTTGAATCCACCAGCCACTCCTTGGAAATCCTATGGGACAGTTCTGCTCTGTCCTATAGGGTCGCTATGAGTCGAAATCGACCAATGGCAACAGGTTTGGGTTTTTTTTTTTTTGTTTTTTTTTTGGTAAATGTTTTACAACAAGATAGAGGTGGTGGTTGGACAACACTGAGAACATACACAATGCCACCCAACCTTCCGCTCTGAAACGGTTAATGGTTAAAGTTATGTGATGTGAATTTTACCTTAATTAATAAAAACAAAGGCTTACTCACAGATCACCACCCCAGAACCACAGTCTCCATGCCGGGTGGGGGACCATGGACCCTCATTGGCCCAGATAACCACCTCTTCCGGGGCTTCCAGGAGCTGCGGAGATAAACCCCGGGTTTGAGGAGGTCAGGTGAAGCCCATTCTCCGTGCATCTGATAGAAGTCAGGGCAGAATTCCTTCCAGTCACACCGTGCACAGGTCTCAGGAAGGGCGATGGTATTTAAATCCTCCTGTAAACCTCCTCTGCCTTGGAGGACCCCGTGCGCTTCATCGGAAAATCACTGCTAATTTTGTTTCCTATTTTGTATAATTCTTTGTTTTTTACTCAGGTGGGGCAATGCAGAGCCCCATTTGTCTTCACTTAGCTAACTTCATCCAATAAGCACTCCCTGCTGACGGGGTTCTCAGGAAAAATTGGAAATGGCAGCCAGGGTAGGGGGGCGGTGCGTGTGAGTGGGGCTGCTGGAGATAGGGTCTCACCCCGCTGGAGTCAAAGGAAGCACGGCTGCTATTTGCATCCTGGTTCCAACACTCATTTCATACTTGACCTCTTGGGTAGCCTTCATTGGTTAAGTGGGTATTAGCATCCTCAACGATACACTTGCCGTCGAGTCAACCCTGACTCATGGCGACCCTGCATGTGTCACAGCAGAACTGTGCTCTACAGGTTGTTCAATGGCTGTTTTCAGAAGTAGATTGCCAAGACTTTCTTCTGAGGTGCCTCTGGGTGGACTAGAACCCCCAACCTTTTGGTTAGCACCCAAGCAGTTGAACCATCTGCACCACCTGGGGACTCCTGTGGTGTCATAGGGCTGCTGTAACAGAGTACCACAAAGTTGGGGGACTCTCTCTCAGATCTGGGAGCTGGGAATCTAAATTAAGGGCATCAGTAGGGACAGGTTGTCTCCATCCACTCTCAGGGAAGACCCTTGCCTCCTCCAGCTTCTGATGGGCTTGGCGTTCCTGGCATTCCTCGGTGTGTGGACGCGTCTTCACACGGTTGCTTCCTCCTGTGGGGCTCTCTCTCCCTGTTTGTTCTCCCTTTCTATAGGGTACTACTCAAATTAGGATTAGGATTAGGGCCCGCCTTACTCAGGGATGACCTCTTGTTAACCTAGCTGGTCATCTCTTCAGAGACCTAGTTTCCAAACATGCTCACATTCAAAGGTTCCAGGGTTTAGGACTTTAACACGTCTCTTGGGGGACACCATTCAACCCACAACAGTGGTGTGATTTCTAACCTGAAATTATAAGAGGAGGGAACACTCTGAGACAAGACTTCCTCATCAACTGTCCTCACCCTTAACCCCCAAAACCGGTTGCTGTTGGGTCAGGTCCGACTCATGGCAACCCCATGTGTGTCAGAGTAGAACAGCACTTCACGGGATCTTCAATGGCTGATTTTCCAGAAACAGATCACCAGGCCTTTCTTCCGAGGCACCTCTGGGTGGACTCAAATCTCCAATCTTTCAGTGAGCAGGGTAGTAACTGTTTGCACCACCCAGAGAAGCACCTCAAATTCTAGAACCGCAGCAGAGAAGGTTATTGAAGGAACATTCTTGGGAATTAAATGGAGAGATGAGGGAGAAAGATTATGAACTCAGGGGAAGCTAGAAGGAAGAACACGACTCAGAGAGGTGGTTGCTCCCCCCGTGTTATGGGAGGAGAAATAACAGAGAATTGGAGATGGGTGGTGCAAATGGTTAAGTGCTCAGCTGCTAGGTAAAAGGTTGGAGGTTCGAGTCCACTCAGAGGTGCCTCGGAAGAAAGGCTGGTGATATGCTTCTGGAAAATCAGCCACTAAAAACCCTATGGAATAAAGGGGGGGGGGAATGTGGAACAGAACTTCAAATTCTCAAAGAATCCAGACTTACTGGTCCCATAGAGACTGGAGGAATCCCCGAGACTATTGCCATGTGATACCGTTTAAACCTTGAACTGAAACTATCCCCTGAAGTCATCTCTTAAGTAAATAACAGGTTTACTCAAAGAGTAAATAGTTTTATGCTTGAGAACTGTGCTCTTGTAACAATTATTCATGTGCCACCAAATGAACTGCAGTTACTCTAAAGTCCAGATGAGAAGTTTGGGGGCAGTGAGACTAAATTAACAGAAGTGAAACAATCAGAATGGAAATCATGAGAATGTTGATACAAACTGAAGAATGTAACCAATGTCAATGTCTCTGAACATTATGTGTAGAAATTGCTGAGCGGGAACCTGTTTTGCTGTGTATACTTTCACCAAAAATACAATAAAAAATATTTTTAAAAAGAAGGAAAGAAAGGAAAATACCCTATGGAGCACAGTTCTACACTAACCCACTTGGGGTCTTCATGAGTCAGAGTCGACTTGACAGCAACTAGTTTTTTTGATGCGCTTGGGAGGTGCTGACCATTGTCAAGAAGACCAGCCACTGCCTTATAGTTTATCAGTAAATGTGGATGAATGTTTTGTGCCTTGTAATGCAGAATTTAGAGAACCCCCTTTGAAAGACATGATGATAAAAATCACCTCCAATCTTCAATATGCAATGGACACAGAGCAGCAGAAAACAGAAGACTTGAACTACATCATAGAAGTTGTTATGGATTGAATTGTGTCCCCCCAAAATATGTGGTAACTTGGTTAGGCCATGATTCCCAGTATTGTGTGGTTGTCCTCCATTTCATGATTGACGTAATTTTCCTATGTGTTGTAAACCCTAATCTCTGCCTGTGGTTAATGAAGCAAGTTTGGGTTATGTTAAAGAGGATTAGGGTGGGATGTAACACCCTTACTCAGGTCACAGCCCTGATCCTGTAAAGGGAATTTCCCTGGGGTGTGCCCTGCATCACCTTTTATCTTACGAGAGATAAAAGGAAAGAGAAGTGAACAGAGAGTTGGGGACCTCGTACCGCCAAGAAAGCAGCGTCAGGAGCCGAGCGCTTCCTTTCAACCCTGGGTCCCTGCACGGAGAAGCTCCTAGACTAGCGGGAGACTGATGAGAAGGACCTTCCCCCAGAGCTGACAGAGAGAAAGCCTTCCCCCAGAGCTGGCACAGAGAGAGAAAGCCTTCCCCCGGAGCTGGCGAAGAGAAAGAAAGCCTTCCCCCGGAGCTGGCAGAGAGAAAGAAAGCCTTCCCCCGGAGGTGGCACAGAGAAAGAAAGCCTTCCCCCAGAGCTGGCACCCTGAATTTGGACTTGTAGCCTACTAGACTATGAGACAATACATTTCTCTTTGTTAAAGCCATCCACTAGTGGTATTTCTGTTGTAGCAGCACTAGATGACTAAGACACCATCCACTTGTGGTATTTCTGTTACAGCAGCACGAGGTGACTGAGACACCATCCACTTGTGGTGTTTCTGTTACAGCAGCACTAGGTGACCGAGACACCATCCACTAGTGGTATTTCTGTTACGGCAGCACTAGATGACTGAGACACCATCCACTTGGGTGTTTCTGTTATAGCAGCACGAGGTGACTGAGACACCATCCGCTAGTGGTATTTCTGTTACAGCAGCACTAGATGACTGAGACACCATCCACTTGTGGCATTTCTGTTACAGCAGCACTAGATGACTGAGACACCCTCCACTTGTGGTGTTTTGTTACTGCAGCACTAGGTGACTGAGACACCATCCACTTGGGTGTTTCTGTTATAGCAGCACGAGGTGACTGAGACACCATCCGCTAGTGGTATTTCTGTTACAGCAGCACTAGATGACTGAGACACCATCCACTTGTGGCATTTCTGTTACAGCAGCACTAGATGACTGAGACACCCTCCACTTGTGGTGTTTTTGTTACTGTAGCACTAGGTGACTGAGACACCATCCACTTGTGGTGTTTCTGTTACAGCAGCACTAGGTGACTGAGACACCCTCCACTTGTGGTATTTCTTTTATGGCAGCACTAGATGACTAAGACAGAAGTTAAAATTGGCTTTCAAAAGAACAGAATTTGGAAGAGCAGACGAGGTGTTGTGGTATTTGAAGACGTTTTGCTTGAAATGAGGACAAGCTTAGGCACACAGAGGACGAATGAAAAATATGAGGCTGAGTTCTCTCCCACTCCTGAAGCTGCAGGCTGCTATTGATAGTTGTCCTTGAGCCAGAAACGGCCTTATGTATAACAGAAGGAAATGTTACCCAGTCCTACACCATCTGCACGCTTGCTGGTAAGTATGAGTCCATTGTTGCAGTTACGAGGAAAAAGTAAGAGGTAAAAATATTTGAGGAAAGACAGTGATTTCAGAACAAACAGGACCAAGCCTGATGCATAAAAACAATCATTTGCAAAGAACCCCTGAAGTGATTCAGTGGAATATATTTTCTGCGCCCTTTAGGGGGATGGTGAAAAATGGCCAGCAAAGAAACTTAGTTCCTCAAGTAAAGGAAAAACGTGAGGGATCTTAGAAATCAAAAGGGAGACTAGTGTTCTACATCCTAGTTTGGTGAGTACTGTCTGGGGTCTTGCAGGCTTGTGACTGATCATCTAAGATAGAACTACTAATCACCACTGGTCCAGAGCACAAGAGAAAGAAAGAAAGCAAAGACTCAAAGAAAATACTAGTCTACAGGACAAACAGTCTACATGAACTACGGCCTCATCTACCCTGAGACCAGAAGAACTAGATGGTGCCCAGCTACCACTATTGACTGTTTTTACCAGGGACATGATACATGAACCCCGACAGAAGAGGAGAAAAATGTGGAATGTCAAATTCCTAACAAAAGAAACGAAAACAAACAGAAAACCAGATCTACTGAACCGGTTGAGACTGGAGGACTCCCCGAGACTATTGCCCTGAATCAAAACTATCCCCAGAGGTCACCTTGTAGCTAAATAACAGATTGGATAAAAAGATAAAGAATATCACCCGTGAGTGCCGTGCTCCTTTAAAATATCACCTATAGGAGACCAAACGGTCAACAATGACTTTAAAACAAACATGAGAAGGTAACGGGGCAGGGAAACTAGATAAAGGGAAACAGAACAACCAGAATGGAAATAATGGGAATGTTCATGCACTGTGAAGAATGTAACCAATCTCGCTGAACAACTTGGGTAGAAATTGTTGAAGGAGAACCTAAACAGACTCCCTGGAAGAAGGGAGAGGCAAGGTTGAAGATGGCAGCCACCTTCATCCCAAAGGTGTGACCCTCCCAGAGGTGGAACCCAGGGACCAGAGCAGGAAGCAGGAATGCCAGAGGACGCGGGACGTGGGGAGATTTCTAGAAGGATTTCTTTCTAGTTGTTGGGTGCTAGGGAGGGGTCAGTGTTGAGACATTGGAAGTCAAAGAACAACCCCATTTTTTATGAGGGCTCTGAGACCACATGTCTTAGTTCCCTAGTGCTGCTATAACATAAATACCACAAGTGGGTGGCTTTAACAAACAGAAATTTGTTTTCCCACAGTTCAGGAGGCTGGAAGTCCGAATTCAGGGCACCAGCTCTAGGGGAAGGTTATCTCTCTGTTGGCTTTGGGGAAAGGTCCTTGTCCCAGCTTCAGAAGCCCTGGCATTCCTGGGTTCCTTGGTGATCTCCACATGACATCTGTCTTTCCTCCATTTGTACTCTCTTGTCTCGGTGTCTGCTGCTGTTGTTAGTTGCCCTCAAGTCGATTCAACCCCAGTGTGTGCAGAGTAAAACTGCTCCATAGGGTTTTCAAGCCTGTGACCTTTTGGAAGCAGATCTCCAGGGCCTTCTTCTAAGCTGCCTTTCGGTAGGCTTACTTAAACCACCAACCTTTCAATTAGCAGCCAAGCTGTTAACCATTTGCACTACCCAGAAACTCCTTGTCTCTGTGTCTAATCTGCTTTTTTTTTTAATATTCCCAAAGTGATTAGGTTTAGGACACACCCTCACTGACATGGCATCATTCACATACCAAAGAAAACTCTATTCCCAAACAGGATTACCATATTTTATCCAAATAACGCGCACCTTCTGGATTTGTTTGCCAGCTTCCCCTTTCCCCCCTAGGGGCACCCTCACAAGCACCTCCAGGACAATCCTCTTCCACATGTTGCTGTAAAAAATTAGCATATCGTGCTTACGAAATTACCTCTTGCAGGAGAGGGGAAATCAAACCCAGAAGGTGTGCGTTATTTGCGTAAAATAAAGTACATCCTCAGGTACAGGGGTTTGTATTCCAACACATCATTTTGTGGGGGATACAGTTTAATCCATAACACCCAGTTCCAGTGTTCTCGCTTCCTCCTGCACGTGGGTGTAGAGTGCTTAATTACGAGCACGTGATGGCTTGGAGAGGCTGCGCAGAAACGTTATGAAAAGAAACGGTGACCTCCCACCTCCTGCAGCTCTCCCCAGCGCTAAGCGCAACCGTGACGGCTGCTGCGAAGCTCTTGTCCAAACCGATGTCTGATTCTCCATTTCTGTTCCTCACTTTCATCAGGCACTCATGTTCCTTTCCTTCTTACGGTGTATACGTAGCCAGATCCAGGTGCCGGGAGCCAGGACGCATTGCCGCAGAATTCTTCCTCCGGTATAACGACGCTCAGCAAATGGCCGGAGCGCCTTCGGGACATGTGTTTCCAATCGGGCAACAATGGCTCAGGTTTGTCTGCACTCATAAATAATGAATTTTTCCTGGACCGCAATTCAAGATTGCCTAAATTAGGCTCTCCAACTAGGTAATTGACCCCGGACACATGCTGGGTCAGCGTGGTCAGCAGGCCGGTGCCCTCGTGTGCTGAGGGGTTGGTCCACAGGATTGATGGCGGACCCCAGTAAAAGGAAAACGGGGGCTGGGGGGAGGAAGGAAGGGTAGCGTGAGCCAATGTCTGCAGAAACAAATGTGCTTGATTATCTGCAGCTAATGGCGAAACAAACGCCATTTGTGGGTCTAATTTACTGAGCATCAGGGATGGCAGAGTTGAGGTAATTCACTTTCATATCGAGATTTACGTGCAGGGCCCAAGGACTAATTTCCATAAGGCATTTACAAAATCCATCTTGTCCTTCGAGGTTGTGAGAAGTGGGTGCTTCCACGGGCTGTTGACCCAGCAGCCCCTCCCCACACCAGCCCGTGATTTTTTTTTTTTTCCCTATTTTTCTTTCTTTTGCTTGGGTCGACACTGACATGAGTGACCGTTTGTACAGCAGGCTGGGTGTCAGGGGCCAGCAAGTGGTAACCATTTAATGGTCCCAAGGAAGGAGGTGCCAGTGTGGGCAAGGAGACTATTGCAGGGTTGATCAGATGTATGGAACTCCTAGGCACTCAGGTCTGTTGTGTGTGATGGTGTGTGTGTGTCTTCCGTGTGCAATATGATTCTGCAGGTGACTTGATTCATCTCTGGAAGTTAAGGGCTCAATTATTGTTCCTAGCTGCCTTCAAGTGAGCCCCTGACTCCTGGTGACCCCAAGCACAACAGAATGAAACACTGCACCATCCCCATCATTGGCTGGGGGATTGGATCATTGTGATCCACAGGGTTTTCACTGGCTGTTCTCGGAAGGACATCACCAGAACTTTCTTCCTAGTCTGGCTTAGTCTGAAAACTCAGCTGAAACTTGTTCAGCATCAGAGCAACATGCAAGCCTCCACTGACAGACAGGTGGTGACTGTGAATGAGGTGCATTGCCCGGGAATCGAACCTGGGTCTTCCACATGGGAGGTGAGGATTCTGCCACTGATCCATCAGTGCCCTCAAAACAATATTAAACCAATTGCTGTTGAGTCAACCCCCGACTCATGGTGACCCCATGCACAATGAACAAAATGCTGCCCAGTCCTGTGCCATCTCCATGAACAGTTGTGGATGAGACTGTTGTGATCTATAGGGTTTTCTTTTCTTTTTTACTTTTAATACCTTTTATTACATCCTTGGTCTTTGAGGAGGTATCTGTGTTATCCCACAAAGCAATTGTAACAGAGGAGATTTAAGACTGTAAATAATAACATGTCATAACACAGGAGGCAGCATGCAACATTAGATGAATTCTTGGGTAGTTTTTTTTTTAGTTTACTATTTTTTATTATTTGTTAATTCAACAAGTATTTCTTTTTCTTTCCTTAGATTTATTTTATTTTTATTTTTTTATTGTACTTTAGATGAAGGTTTACAGAACAAACTAGTTTCTCATTAAATAGTACACGTATTGTTTTGTGACACTGGTTAACAACCCCAAAACACATAAATACTCTCCCTTCTTGACCTTGGGTTACCTATTACCAGCTTTCCTGTCCCCTCCTGCCTTCTAGTCCTTGTCCCTGGATTGTTGTACTCCATTAGTCTCGTTTTATCTTATGGGCCTGTCTAATCTTTGGCTGAACGGTGAGCCTCAGGAGTGACTTCATTACTGAGTTAAAAGGGTGCCCGGGGACCATACTCTTGGGATTTCTCCAGTCTCTGTCAGGCCAGTAAGTCTGGTCTTTTTTTGTGAGTTAGAATTTTGTTCTACATTTTTCTCCAGCTCTGTCTGGGACCCTCTGTTGTGATCCCGGTCAGAGCAGTAAGTGGTGGTAGCCGGGCACCATCTAGTTGTACTGGACTCAGTCTGGTGGAGGCCATGGTAGCTGTGGTTCATTAGTCCTTTGGACTAATCTTTTCCTTATGTCTTTGGTTTTCTTCATTGTGCCTTGCTCCCAAAGGGATGAGACCAGTGGAGTATCTTAGATGGCTGCTCACAGGCTTTTAAGACCCCAGATGCAACTCACCAAAATAGAACGTAGAACATTGTCTTTATAAACTGTGTTATGCCAATTGAGCTAGATGTTCCCCTAGACCATGGTCCCCACAGCCCTCTGCCCAGCGATTCAGTCCCTCAGGAAGTTTGGATGTGTCTATGGAGCTTCCATGACCTTTCCTTGTACAAGTTGTGCTGGCTTCCCAAGAATTGTTACTGTCTTACCCTTCACCAAAGTTACCACTTATCTATTGTCTATTTAGTATATCCCACCCCCATCCCTCCCATCCCTTATAACCAACAAAGATTGTTTCTTTTTGTGTGCAAACTTTTTCATGAGTTTTTACAGGACAGGTCTGATACAATATTTGTCCTTTTATCATTGACTTATTTCACTCAGTATAATGTCTTCCAGTTTCATCCATGTTATGAGATGCTTCACAGATTCATCATTGTTCTTTACTGTTGCATAGTACTCCATTGGGTGTATGTTCCATAGTTTGTTTATCCATTCATCTGTTGATGGGCATCTAGGTTGTTTCCATCTTTTGCTGTTGTTAACAATGTTGCCATGAACATAGGTGTGCATATGTCTATTCGAGTGACGACTCTTATTTCTCTAGGATATATTCCTAGGAGTGGGATTGCTGAATTGAATGGTGTGTCTATTTCTAGCTTTCTGAGGAAGTGCCATATCATTTTCCAAAATGGTTGCATCATTTTGCATTCCCACCAGCAGTGCATAAGTGTTCCGATCTCCCTGCAGCCCCTCCAACATTTGTTATTTCCAGTGTTTTTGATTCGTGCCAGTAATGCCGGGGTGAGATGGTATCTCATTGTGGTTTTAATTTGCATTTCTCTAATGGCTAGTGATCACGAGCATTTCCTCATGTGTCTGTTGGCTGCTTGAATGTCTTTTTTGGTGAAGTGTCTATTCATTTCTTTTGCCCATTTTTTAATTGGATTATTTGTCTTTCTGTTGTAGAGGTGCTGGATTTTTCTTATAGATTATAGAGATTAGACCTTTGTCTGACTTGTAATGTCCAAAAATTTTTTCCCAGTCTGTAGGTTCTCTTTTTACTCTTTTGGTGAAGTCTTTTGATGAGCATAAGTGTTTAATGTTTAGAAGATCCCAGTTATCTAGCTTATCTTCTGGAGTTTGGTTGTTGGTTATGGTTTGTATCCTATAATGCCATGTATTAGGGCCTCTAGCATTGATCCTATTTTCTCTTCTACGAACTTTATAGTTTTTGTCTTTACATTTAGGTCTTTGATCCATTTTGAATTAGTTTTTGTATATGGTGTGAGGTATGGGTCCTGTTTCATTTTTTTGCAGATGAACATCCAGTTTTTCCAGCACCATTTGTTAAAAAGACTATCTGTTCCCCATTTGATGGACTTTGGGCCCTTGTGGAAGATCAGGTGACCGTAGGTGGATGGATTTACATCTGGGTTCTCAATTCTGTTCCATTGGTCAATGTATCTGTCGTTGTACCAGTACCAGGCTGTTTTGACTACTGTAGCTGTATAGTAGGTTCTGAAGTCAGCTAGTGTGAGTCCTCCTACTTTCTTCTTCTTCTTCAGTAGTGCTTTACTTATTCGTGGCTTCTTCCCTTTCCGTATAAAGTTAATGATTAGTTTTTCCATCTCTTTGAAGAATGTTGTTGGTATTTGGATCAGGATTGCATTGTATTTGTAAATTGCTTTGGATAGAATTGTCATTTTCACAATGTTGAGTCTACCTATCCATGAGCATGGTATGTTTTTCCATTGGTGTAGATCTTCTTTGCTTTCTTGCGGTAGTACTTCGTAGTTTTCTTTGTATAGGCCTTTAACATCCCTGGTTCGATTTATTCCTAAGTATTTTATTTTTTTAGGGGCTATTATAAATGGTACTGTTTTCCTGATTCCCTTGTCATCATTCTCTTTATTGGTATACAGGAAACCAACAGATATTTGTATGTTAATCTTGTATCCTGCTTCTCTGCTGAATCTTTCTATTAGTTCCAGTAGTTTGTTGTGAAGTCTTTTGTGTTTTCTATGTATAGTATCATATCATCAGCAAATAGGGACCATTTTACTTCTTCATTACCAATTTAGATGCCCTTTATTTCTTTTTCTTGCCTTACTGCTCTAGCTAGGACTTCTAGCCGAATGTGAAATAGGAATGGAGATAAAGGGCATCCGTGTCTTGTTCCGGTTCTCAGGGGGAATATTTTCAGCCTCTCTCCATTAAGAATGATGTTGGCTGTTGGTTTTGCATCGATGCCCTTTATTATGTTGAGAAATGTCCCATCTATACCTATTTTATTGCGAGTTTTTATGAGGAAAGAGGGTTGGATTTTGTCGAATGCCTTTTTTGTGTCAATTGAGATGATCATGTGATTCTTTTCTTTCCTTTTATTTATATGGTGTATTACATTGATTGATTTTCTAATGTTGAACCATCCTTGCATACCTGGTATGAATCCTACTTGGTCGTGGTATTATTTTTTTGATATGATGCTGAATTCTATTGGCTAGAATTTTGTTCAGAATTTTTGCATCTATATTCATGAGAGATATTGGGCAGTAATTTTCTTTTTTTGTGGCGTCTTTGCCTGGTTTTTGTATCGGTTATGTTGGCTTCATAGAATGAATTCAGAAGTGTCACTTCCTTTTCTGTGTTCTGAAATAGTTTAAGTAGTACTGGTGTAAGCTCTTCTCTGAATGCTTGGTAGAATTATCCAGTGAAGCCATCTGGACCAGGGCTTTTTTTTTTTGCTGTTGGGAGTTTTCTTTTTTTACTACCTTTTCAATCTTTTCTCTTGTTAACACATCACTTTGTGTTATTTTGGGTAGGTAGTGTGTTTCTAGAAATTTGTCCATTTCCTCTAGGTTTTCAAATTTGTTGGAGTATCGTTTTTATAATACTCTGTTATGATCTTTATTCATTTCAGTTGGGTCTGTTGTAATGTCCCCCATTTCATTTCTTATTTGGGTTATTTGTGTCCTCTCCTGTTTTTCTTTTGTCATTTTGACCAATGATTTGTCGATCCTTTCAAAGAAACAGCTTTTGGTTTTATTGATTCTTTCTATTATTTTTCTAGTCTCTATTTCATTTATTTCTGCTCTGATCTTTATTATCTCCTTTCTTCTGGTGGCTGTGGGCTCTTTTTTGCTGTTCTGTTTCTATTTGTTTGAGTTCTGTAGTTAATGTTTTGATTTTGTCCCTTTCTTCTTTTTTGATATGTGCATCTATTGCTATAAATTGTCCTCTGAGGACTGCCTTTGCTGTGTCCTAAAGGTTTTGGTATGATGTGTTTTCATTCTCATTTGATTCTAGGAATTTTTTTATTCCATCTCTGGTTTCTTCTATTACCCAGTGATGTGTAAGCAGGGTACTATTCAGTTTCCATGCAGTTGATTTTTTTTCCTTGCTCTTTCTATTGTTAATCTCTACCTTGATGGCATTGTGGTCTGAGAATATACTTTGAATTTTCTCGATGGTTTGGATCTTGTTGAGGATTGCTCTGTGCCCTAAGAAGTGGTCTATTCTGGAGAACGTTCCATGTGCATTGGAAAAGAATGTGTACTTTGCAGCGGTTGGATGGAGTGTTCTATATATGTCTATGAGGTCAAGTTCGCTGATCGTACCCTTTAGGTCTTCTGTATCTTTGCTGAGATTCTTCTTAGTTGTTTTGTCCTTTACTGAGAGTGGTGTGTTGAAGTCTCCTACTATTATTGTGGAACTGTCAATTTCTCTTTTCAGTGTTGTTAGAGTTTGTTTTATGGATTTTGGAGCCCTGTCATTGGGTGTGTAGACGTTTATTATGGTTATGTCTTCATGATGGATCATCCCTTTAATCATGATATAGTGCCCTTCTTTTTCTTTTGTGGTGGATTTGGTTTTAAAGTCTATTTTATCTGAGATTACTATTGCCCCTCCTTCTCTCTCTTTTTTTAAATTGTACTTCAGGTGAAGGTTTACAGAACAAATAGTTTCTCATTAAACAGTAGTACACATATTGTTTTATGACATTGGTTAACAATCCCATGACATGTCAACCCTCTCCCTTTGTGACTTTTTTTTTTTTTTGGTGAAATTATACATAGCCAAAGATACACCATTTCAAAAACTTCTACATGCACAGTTCAGTGACATCAACTCTGCTGTTCCAATTGTGCTGCTATTCTCACTTTAGATGAAGGTTTACAGAACAAAATAGTTTCTCATTAAACAGTTAGTACACATGTTGCCCTATGACAATGGTTAACAACCTCACAACACATCGACCCTATCCTTACTCAACCTTAGATTCCCTATCACCAGCTTTCTGATTCCCCTCTGCCTTCTAGTCATTGTCCCTGGACTGCTGTGCCTCATTAATCCCATTTGGTTTTATGGGGCTGTCAACTCCCCAGCTGAATGGTGAACCTCAGAAGTGACTTCACCACTGAGCTAAAAGGATGTTTGGGGGCTGTACTCTTGGGGTTTCCCCAGTCTCTGTCAGGCCAGTAAATCTGGTCTTTTTTTTTTTTTGAGTTGGAATTTTGTTCTACATCCTTCTCCAGCTCTGTCGAGAACCCTCTGTTGTGATCCTGGTCAGAGCAGTCAGTGGTGGTAGCCAGGCACCATCTAGCTATACTGGACTTAGTCTGGTGGAGGCCCTGGGAGCTGTGGTCCACCAGTCCTTCGGACCAATCTTTTCCCAGTATCCTGTTCTCTTCCCTCCTTCTCTTTTTTGGGAGCTGTTTGCTTGATATATTTCCTTCCATCCTTTGACTTTTAATAAATTTACACCTTTGTTTCTAAGGTATGTCTCTTGTAGATAATATATTAATGGATCCTGTTTTTTTAATCCATTCTGTCGCTCTCTGTCTCTTTATGGATGCATTTAGGCCAATTACATTCAGTGTAATTATTGATAGGTGTGAGTTTATTGCTGTCATTTTGTAGTGCTTTTTTTGGGGGGGGGTGTTGATGTGTTCTTTGTTCCTCTTACTCTCCTGTGCTGAATTTCTTTTATTTGTTGACTTTTTTCCATTTCTTTTGTTTTTGAAGATTTTGTTTTTACTGAGACTTTATATTTTTCTTCTTTATTTTGTTAAGTAGGTTTGTTAACTTTCCTTGTAGTTACCTTGAAATTTACCCTTATCTTCCTAGGTTTGAACCAGTCTATTATTACTTGGTATTGCCTTGCCTTTGTCTCCATTAGAAAGTTCTATACCTACACCATTTACTTCCTCTTTTATTGTTCTGACATTGTTGTCATTTACAGATTAACCTCTCTGGTTACCTGTTGTAATTCTTTTGGTTTTGAATAGTCCTTGAGAGTTCATTTCCTAGGTTAGTATTGGGCCAGTATGATCTTGCATCCTATATTCAGCCTGTGGGCTGATGTTGTTTGTTCTCAAACTGAAGGACTCCCTTTAATAATTCTTGTAAGTTTCGTTTGGTTTTTACATATTCCCTTAATTTCTGTTTATCTGGAAATGTCCTAATTTCACCATCATATTTGAATGAGAGTTTTGCAGGCTATATTATTCTTCGTTGGTAATGTTTTTCTTTTAAGGTTTTATATATGTCATTGGGTTGCCTTCTTGCCTGCATGGTTTCTGCTGAATAATCAGAGCTTAGTCTTATTGTTTCCCTACTGTATGTAACTTGTTGTTTTTCTCGAGCTGCTCTCAGGATTCTTTCTTTGTCTTTGGTTTTAGCGAGTGTGATTATGATATGCCTTGGTGATTTTCTTTTGAGGTGTATCCTATATGGGGCTTGTTGAGCTTCTTGCATGATCAGCTTTTCATCTTTTGTGATATTAGGGAAGTTTTGTCTCAGCAGTTCTTCAATGATCCTCTCTGTGTTTTCCATTTTATCCCCTTGTTCTGGAACTCCGATCACTTGCAAATTTTTGCTTTTGATTGTATTCCACATAATTCTCATGGTTTCTTCATTTTCCTTCTTTCTTTTTTTCTGATTTATCCTCAAAGTTGTATCCAAGTGTTTGTCTTCAATTTCACTGATCCTGTCTTCCATTGTTTCAAATCTGCTCCTCAGATCTTCTATGACACTGTTCATTTCCGAAATCTTGTTATCTTTTGGATTTCTAATTGTTGTTTTTGTATGATTTCTAGTTGTGAATTTATTTTGGCGTTTTGTTCCTGTATTATTTTCCTGAATTTTTCCATTTTTGTGTCTGTATTTTCCATGAATTTGTCTATTTTTTCCACATTTTTGTCTGCTTTTTGCTTCAACTCTTGGATAGCTTTGACTGTTAGAGATTTGAATTCCCTGCCAGGTAGTCCCAGCGCCTTTTCTTCTACTGGAAGGTCATCTGGTGTTTTATTTTGGGTGCCTACTGGAACCATCCTGTCCTGTTTTTTAATATGTTTTGATATTGTCTGCTGTCCTCGAGACATTCAGTAGTTATTTTCTTCATTTATTGACTGTAGATTTGTTTGTTTCTTTCTGCTTTTTTGTTTTATTTGGTTATGTCTGAGTGGGTGGTTTGTACATTCTTTGTTGTTTGCTCATTTGTGGGCATGATACTTTTCACCTCGTTGTCCAAGGGACAGGGCCAGTTGCTTAGCTATGGTGCAGCAGGGCAGGTCCAGCTGAAGGGGAGGGGCTGGGATGGGTAGTTTGTGGCATGTACTTGGGTTGACCCAGCAGGCCATGAGTCGGTGCAGGGCAGTTTCTGGTGGCCAACAGGAAGTGGTGGAGGCTGAGCTGGTGGAAGAGTATGGGGGGTGAGGAAGCATATATTGCTGGTAACTGGGTGTTCTGTCTCCTTCTGGGAGCTCTGTGAAGTTGCTTTCCCATACTCCCTGTCTGCTGATCTCTGACAGGAGTCCAAGATGGTGAATCCGTGCTGCATTAGCTGATAGGGGACCTTCACATATATCTCTCCTCGATCCCTGTTCTCTGTCAGTTTCTTATTCCATTCAATACTTGGCTGAGCTTCTTTATCTCTTCATTCAATAATTAAGGTTCTAGGATTGACGTTTGTCTCTGTTTTACTTTGTTATCCAAGTCTTTGCTATGGAGGAATGGTGTGGTGCTTCTGACTATAGCGCCATGTTGGCTCCGCCTCCCTGGCTGTACTTCTTCCAAGACGGATTTGTCAATAATACTGTGTAATAGAAGACCACCATCTAGTCCTTCCTTTAAAGTTATGTGGGAAAATTATTTTCAACCTAGAATTCCATAACCAAGCAAATTATCAAGTTTGAGGGCAGAGTTCAGACAGTTTCTAGCATGCAACAACTAAAAAAAAAAGTCTCCTATGCACACTTCCTTAAGAGGTAAATTTAGGATGAGTTTCAGCCTTAGGAAATGGCCCACATTGGACCCAGAGTTCAGAAGTCATCAAAAAGTGAGACGCTCCAGGACAAAAGATTAGGTTCTATCCCTAAATTAGATTCTATCCCTTAATCAGATTCTATCCCATGAACTCCCAAAATTTTGGGATGAAGTGAAGGGTCAGGAAATTTGAGATGTTGTATGTAAATTACCTAAATACTCATTTATCTTACTAAGGGGAAGGAAATGGATAAATCAAAAAGGAAAAGTATGTGCATATTATAAAGAGGCATAAACTAATGATCATAAAAATGGAAAACAGTTGTAGGATTGAGATAATGAAAAAGCTTTGGAAATAGAGGTGATGGTTGTACAACATTTTGAATGTATCAGTGCCACTGAATTGTACAATTAAATTGGAATATTTTATGTTGTGTATTTTACCATAATAAAAAAATTTATTTTCTATGAGGAATAAGATGGGTGGATGGTGTAAGGGATTGTTTCTCTTTATTGAGTTCCTGGGTGGGACAAACTGTTAACATGCTCTGCTGGTAATCAAAAGGTTAGAGATTGGAGCCCACCCAGAGGCACCTGGGGAGAAAGGCCTTGCCAAAGGGTGGTAGTAGTAGTAATAGCAACAGAACCTGTCTAGGAGGGATAATGACCAGGATCAGCCCAAAGCTGATTCCTAAGAGATGGAGGTCAGATACACCTCCACTCTCCAAACTTTTAACCAATTCTAACACCAGCTGTCCCTCCCATAACACCATTGCAACCATAATCCATAACACCATAATCCATTGCAATGGCCACCCAGAGCTCACAGACCATATTTATAGGTAAGTGGTTTATTAAGGAAGTAACAGAATACAACTGAGGATCAGGAAGCATGTAGGCAAAGTTTCCTTTCTTCAGTGCAGGACAGCTCTCTTACCTCCTCCTGGCAAAGTAGGCCAACTCAGGACAGGTTCTCATCTGTCGTTACTGATGCTGCCACAGGGCCCCTTCTGGGTCTTTTGCTGTTACAGCCTTTGACCTGTGTTACAGCTCTTTTAGAATGTCCCTTGCCTCCTCTCTCTCTCTGCTTCTTCTCTCTTCTTTCTTCCTTCTGCTGCTTCTTGCTGCTTCTCATCCTACTTCTTTCTGTCTGAAAAACCTCTGTGGGGCTTGCTGCTTAAATACACAACTCCTTGTCAGTTTCAAGGCACAGCCCCTCCTGCCAGGACCACAAACTGACCAATCCCTTCACTGTAGGCCACAGACACTTCATTTGCATAGCAGGCCACAACTCATCATTTGCATAGCCTGTTGGCCAATCCTTGCAAGGTGTGTATGAATCACAGGGCAGGCTGCCGCCCAGAACCAGACAAAAAGTATCAAACTACAAGTTGTTTACAGTTTATCCAGGAAATGTCAGTCAATCTAGACAAAAGTAACAAACCCTCTGGGGTATGAAACTAGGGCAAAGGTAATTCCACAGGGCTTAAGGGGAAAATCTCTCAACCTGTTTTTTTCGAAGAACCAAGGCAAAAGGCCACATAAAGTAACTCATTTCACCACAGGCCTGGTGATCTACTCTCAGCCAGTCAGCCACTGACTGGGGAGCACAGTTCTGCTCTGACACACATGGGGTCACCATGAGTCGGCATCGACTCGATGGAAACTATTTTTTATTATAAATATATATATTTTTTGTTATGTGCATATGTTGCTTTGGAAAAATGATTAGATCTATGTCTTCAAGGGTCTGTAAAACTTTGGAGATTTTGGAATCGCCCCATGTACATTTAACTCCCCTCTTCTGACCGGGGTGTTAGGAGAATGCCATGGACATTGGGAAATTCACCAGGAAACCTCTCTCATCACTAGCAGATCTCCAGATCAACGTCTGTGATTCGTACAAGTCAGCCCTCACACAGAGACACTCGGATGCTCAAATGGTTCCCATAGAAATGTCAAGAATGTCACAGACAGCCTCCTATCCGTCCCAGGGCATCCTCCACCCCAAGTACACAATCCTAGAAGGACAAGAAAGCAGGGACTCCCAGACAGAATCCCTCTTGCTTCTGTCTCAGGCAGGTTTAAAGATGGGAGCTGATGAAACACACAGTAGTGGTTTTTTCTGTATGTCTGTTGTTCCTTCTGGCTGTACGTCTTCCAAGACGGGTTTGTTGTTGTTGTTGTTGGGTGTCATTGAGTCAATTTCAATTCATAGTGACCCCATGTGTCAGAGAAGAACTGCTCCATAGGGTTTTCCAAGCTGTAATCTTTACAGGAACAGATCACCAGGTCTCTTCTACTGTGGAGTGGCTGGGTGGGTTCAAACCACTGACTTTTTGCTTAACAGCTAAGCATTGAGCTCTTGCACCAACAGGGCTCTTTCTGTATGTATAGCAACTGAAATATGCTTATTAAAAAGAGTTTTTTAAAAAGATAAGTGTATTAGTTATCTAGTGCTGCTATAACAGAAATACCACAAATGGATGGCTTTAACCAACAAAAGTTTATTCTCTCACAGTCTAGTACGCTAAAAGTCCAAATTCAGGGTGCCAGCTCCAGGGGAAGGCTTTCTCTCTCCATCAGCTCCAGAGGAAGGTCCTTGTTATCAATCTTCCCCTGGTCGAGGAGCTTCTCAGCACAGGGACCCTGGGTCCAAAGGATTCGTTGTGCTCCCAGTGCCTCTTTCTTGGTGGTATGAGGTCCCCCTGTCTCTCTGCTCGCTTCTGTCTTTTATATCTCAAAAGAGATTGACTCAAGATACAACCTAATGTTGTAGATTGAGTCCTGACTCATTAACATAACTGTCACAAATTCCACCTCATTGAGATAATAGAGGTAGGATTTACAACATGTAGGAAATTCACATCAGATCACAAAATGGTGGACAGTCCCACAGTACTGGGAATCACGGGCTAGCCAAGTTGACACACATTTTTGGGGGGGACACAATCCAATCCGTAACAGTAAGGAAAGGCAAATGTATAGAGACCAAAGTTTATTAGTGGTTACCAGGGGCAGGAGGTTGGGGGAAGAGGGGGTTAACGGTGATGGAAAAATCACATTGATTAAGGGTAGGGTTGCACAGTGGATTATTGTTTTGCTGTCAATAAGTTGTACACCTGTAAAAAGTTGACCTTGCAAAAGTTGTATGATAGTTATATTTACAACAACAACAAAAAAAAAAAGAGTAGCTGCTGAGGTTGCTTGTGTACAACCAAACACCTCATGGGATTTGGGTCCTTGGTTTAAAATTTTAGGGTCATGGTTTCATGGGACATCCCAGTTAATTACACTAATAACTTCTTTAGTGCTTCTGTTCTAGCTCCTGGTTTGTTGCATAGTGCCTGGGGTCTTAAAAACTTGCAAGCAGCCATCCAAGGCACAACAATTGGTCTCTATTCCCCTGGAGCAATAGAGGAAGAAGGAGAGTCAGGAATAGGAGGAGGATATGAAATGTGTGGCTAATTGCCTCCATGAACAATTGCCTCTTTTGCCATGAGACCAGAAGAACTGGCTGGTGCCAGGCTATCATTATGGAATATATTGATCAAAGATTCTACAGAGGTATCCTGATCAAAAGGGGGAAAATGTAGAACAGAATTTAAAATTCTCATGGAATCCAGACTTCTTGGAATCTCTGAGGCTGGATGAACCCCTGAAAATATCGTCCTGAAATAATCTAGAAACTTTAAACCAAAAGTATCCCCTAAAGTCATCTTTAAACCAAACAACAGTCTAGCTTAACTAGTAAAGAATGTCTACCTTGAGCATTGTGCTCTTTTAAGAACTGTCTACGTGGGATCAAATTAACCACAGTGACTAGGAAGATTAGATAGGAAACTTAGGGCCAGTGAGTTTATGTTCATGAGAGAGGAACAACTCAGAAAAGGAGCTTGAGAATGGTTACATGATTTGAAGAATGTAACCAATGTCACTGAATGGTATGTATAGGAACAGTTGAATCTGTGTATGTTTTGCTTTGTATAGTCTCAACAACAGAATAAATTAGAAAAGCACTTCAACCTTCTGTATGAGTTTCTTGTTGCTGCTGAACAAATTTCCACAAACAAGAAGGCTTAAACAACACGAATTTGTTCTCTCTCAGTTGTGGAGACCAGAAATCTGAAATCAAGGTGTGGGCAGGGTCGCGCTCCCTCCTGAGGCTGTAGGGGAGGATCCGTCCTCGTCTCTCCCAGCTGGTGGTGGCCCCAGGCGTTCCTGGGCTTGTAGATGTATCTTCACAAGGCTATCCTTTCTCTGTCCGTCTCTCTGTGTCTCTTCTCTTTTATAAACACACCAGTCACATGGGATTAATACCCACCCTACTCCAGTATGACCTCATGGTAACTTAAATAATTACATCTGCAAAGACTCTTTTTCCAAATAAGGTCACCTTCCAAGGGGGACATTGATGGTTAATTGGTAGAATTCTTCCCTTCCATGCAGGAGACCCAAGTTCTGTTCCTGGCCATGTGCAGCCCCAACCCAGCTGTCAGTGGAGGCTTGCGTGTTGCTATGATGCTGAACAGGTTTCAGCGGAGCTTCCAGACTGAGATGGACTAGGAAGAAAGGCCTGGTCATCTATGTCTAAGAATCAGCCAATGAAAACCCTATGCACCCTGCTAACTCAGAACAGAAGCCACTTCCAAAGTCCACCTTTTGGCCAAAGATTAGAAGGAGCCCTGGTGGTGCAGTAGTTAAAGCTCTCAGCTGCTAACTGAAGGGTCAGCAGTTCAAACCCACCAGCCACTCTGTGGGAGAAAGATGTGGCAGTCAGCTTCTGCAAAGATTACAGTCTTGGAAACCCTATAGGGCAGTTCTACTCTGTCCCATAAGGTCGCTATGAGTCTGAATCAACTTGATGGCATCGGTTTTTTTTTTTTTGTAACAAACAATAACACAAGTGAGGAACACACTTCACAGTTCAATCAAGTATTTGAGAACAAATGAGCCACACCTGCCCAAATGCAAAGAGGAGAAGGCAGGAAGGGACAGGAAACCTGGACAAATGCACACGGGGAACTCAGGGTGGAAAGGGAAAGGGGGAGAGTGCTGTCACGTTGTGGGGATTGCGATCAGTGTCACAAAACAATTTCTGAATAAGAAACTAATTTGCCCTGTACACTTTCACCTTAAAAGAAAAGAATGCTGTGGATCACAATGGTCCAAGTCGACAACCGATCATGGGGACAGTGCAGGACCGGGTAGCATTTCATTCTATTGCGCATGGGGGTCGCTGTGAGTCGGGAGCTGACTCGGTTGGCAGCTAACAACAACCTCAGGTACAAGGGTAAGGACTGCAACATATCTTTTTGGGGGACGCAATTCAATCCATAACAGGGCCCTAAATGTTAATTTTCATTCCTTCTGCAGGATGAGGAGGAAACGTGTAGATTTCCAATAGTTAGACAAGAAATGGCATTTAATAAAGCAGACTCATTCCGGATTCTTTCTTCACTGGGAACAGACCAGAGATTTGAACGTGCGCTGGGTGTCATTCGTTAACAACTCGGCATTTGACAAGTGAAGGCAGGAAGTGAACAGAACACTTCCTGTTCAAGGAGTTACATTTGTTAAATTAAGGTAGCAAGCCGAGCCTGCAAAGATAAAGGATCATTTTTTATGCTGTTCACACATTACGGGATCCCAGAGGACTACTTATGTGGGGCCATAAACATGCAGGCAGGACGCATAAAACTCAGATGATGGGAGTGTCTCCGGGCAGACGGATTAATTGATTTCTAATGGATGTGCGGGGCGTTTGGGCTTGGATGCTCCCCAGCATTATCTCCAAGTGCTGGGTAACAGTCCTGCATATTTCAAGAAATTAAATCAAATACATCCTTCCCCTATAGGTCCTTTCATCCTTTGTTTTTCGAACGGGGATTATTGCTCAGGGAATTCTTGGAGCCCTGGCCTTTTTGTGGTGATTCCATGCACAAAGGAACAAATCACTGCCCTGTCCTGTGCCAACCCCATGATCTTTTGTGGTTCAGACTTTGTGATCCACTGGGTCCTCATGGGCTGATTTTCGGAGGTCGATCACCAGGCCTTTCTTCCTAGTCTGTCTTAGTCTGGAAGCTCTGCTGAAACCTGTTCAGCATCACAGCAACACGCAAGCCTCCCCTGGCAGATGGGGGTGGGGAGGGTGGCTGTACATGAGATGCGCTGGCCGGGAATTGAACTTGGGTCTCCTGCATGGAAAGAGAGAGTTCTACCACAGAACCACCACTGCACACAATACTCTAAAAATAAACCAGACCAAGCCCGTTGCCATGGAGTCGATTCTGACTCATAGCAACCCTGTAGAACAGAGTAGAACCGCCTCATAGAGTTTCCAAAGCTCTCAATCTTTATGGAAGCAGACTGCCACATCTTTCTCCCGTGGAGCCGTTTGTGGGTTCAAACTGCTGACATTTCTGTTAGCAGCCGAGCACTTTAACCACTGAGCCACAAGTGCTTCTACTCTAAAAATAGGCATGATTAATTAATAAATGCCTCAAACCATCTTGGTATAATATGGTAGCTTGAGCTTTATGTGGCCAAAAAAACAAAAATCCTTGTTATCTGACCCCTGTAACATGTCACTGAAATTCAAACAAAATTAAGTTGAAAAATTCTATTGGCAAGGAAAGGTCATGGAAGCTCCATAGACACATCCAAACTCCCTGAGGGACTGAACTGCTGGGCGGAGGGCTCTGGGGACCATGGTCTCGGGGAACATCCAGCTCAATTGGTATAATACAGTTTATAAAGACAATGTTCTACATTCTACCTTGGTGAGTAGCATCTGGGGTCTTAAAAGCCTGTGAGCAGCCATCTAAGATACTCCACTGGTCTCACCCCTTCGGGAGCAAGGGAGAATGAAGAGAACAGGATACAAGGGAAAGATTAGTCCAAAGGACTAGTGGACCACGGCTACCAAGGCCTCCACCAGACTGAGTCCGGTATGGCTAGATGGTTCCTGGCTACCACCACCGACTGCTCTGACAGGGATCACAATAGATGGTCCTGGACAGAGGTGGAGAAGGATGTAGAACAAAATTCTAACACACACAAAAAAGACCAGATTTACTGGCCTAAAGGAGACTGGAGAAACCCCGAGAGTATAGCCCCCAGATGCCCTTTTAGCTCAGTGAAGTCAGTTCTGAGCTTCACCGTTCAGCCGGGGATTGGACAGCCCCATAAAACAAAACGGGACTGATGAGGCACAGCAGATGAGGCACAGCAGTCCAGGGACAAGGGCTAGAAGGCAGGAGGGGACAGGAAAGCTGGTGATAGGGAACCCAAGGTTGAGTAAGGACAGTGTTCATGTGTTGTGAGGTTGTTAACCATTGTCACAGGGGAACATGTGTACTAACTGTTTAATGAGAAACTGTTTTGTTCTGTAAAACCTTCATCTAAAGTGAGAATAGCAGCACAACTGGAAGAGCGTAGTTGATGTCACTGAACTGCGCATGTAGAAATTTTTGAAATGGTGTATCTTTGGCTGTGTGTATTTTCACCAAAAAATAAAAAATAAAAGGTCGAGAAGGGAGAGGGTTGACATGTAGTGGAGATGTTAACCAATGTCATAAAACAATATGTGTACTACTGTTTAAAGAGAAACTATTTGTTCTGTAAACCTTCACCTGAAGTGCAATTAAAAAAAAAAAAAAAAGCTAAAAAAAAAAAGAAAAATTCTATTGACTACCCTTTGGTTTAAAAATCGGTCTCTGGGTATAGCAAGCTGTTTGTAATCGGTGACTGACTAAACGGTTGGAAGTTCAAACCCACCCAGAAGTGCCGATAAAGAAAGTCCTGGTGATCTGCTTCCGTAAAGATCACAGCCAAGAAAAGCCTATGGAGCAGTTCTACTCTGTAACATGTGGGGTTGCATGAGTTGGAACTGACTAGGTGGCAACGAGTTTTTAATGAGTGGTTTAAAAAAATGGCTGTTCAAATTTGGAGTGTGCCCTGTTTATCTGTCAATATTTCACATTTTTCTGTTGATTCCATGGACACTTTTGGAGGAGTTGCCTTATTTTGAGCATGGATCACCCCACTTAATATTTGGACTGAAATTGCATTTCATTTGGAAATATGTGAAATCGGCTGTTTTTCTTTTCCAGGGGGAGTCTGGTGACTTACTTAGATGTCTACTTTTTGGTAGGCTGGTTTGTTTTTTCTGGGGTTATATTTTTCACGTACCAGGATCAATTGTTTTCTGGAAAGAGACCTGTGCTGAGTAACCAGCATTGTCTCCATAACACCAGCTTGGGGGCGTGTAAAGCTTCTCTGAGCAGAGATATCTCAGAACGCTCCTCTTTGCCAAATTCATGCCCCTCAGCTCTGAAGCCAGCATCTGTTAGAAGCATCGTCTTGCCTGTCAGCTTAAAGTCTTCTGTGAGCAGAATTCTGAAGTCATCCAGATAACACGGGACAACAGTGCCGTGGCCCTAAGGGGGAAAACGGCACAATACCCGTGAGGTCAGAAAAGTAAAATTGTGACCCCTCTTTTTTTCCAGGATGTTTCGACGGATGCAATTAGCAAGAGGGCTGAGAGAGGACTTGAGCGTCTACAGTTATAGTCCTCCCTCCCCCTCCCCTTTTTTTTGCAGCTATTAAGGGCTTACACTTTTAACCAAACAAACAAAACCTGGATGTTTACCAAGCTTGCAATTACCAGCCAAGTGGCCCCTACAGATCATCATAATTTGAAGCAACCCATAACAACCCTTCCCCAACCAAATAAATTGCTGTAATACAACACGATTATTTATTACAAGGTCAAAATAAGCGAAATCACAGCATGGATGTCAATCAGCCTGGAAGTGATTCTAATAACCCTCTCTCCATTAAGTGGAAATCATTGTTGCTGGAAACGTCATGTCCGACCTAATCCCCGCAGAGCGGCGTTCTCTTTTTAAATTGTGGGAAAGGAATTCTGATCCAAGTGGGGTTGTCACAAGGGGGACGTTTTAAAATGACCTAATTATTGTCTTTAAAGCCCGGGGTCGCACGCTGGCTGGTGTGTCTGTGGATGGAAAATCAATCCTTTTTTTTTGGTCTTGTGGATGGTCCCCACTGACAAATTCTGGGGGGAAAGTAAAAGAGTTTTGGGGAGCAGATTGTGGCCCAAGTTTTCATAAACGCGCACCACATGGGAGAACACTGGACTTTGGGTAGAGAAAGGGTACCTTTGGGCAAATCTGCAGGGATCCCACAGAACGGTCGGGATCACCATGTGAAGCTGGTGCCTTGCAGCTCGATTTCATTAGGGCTATGTCCTTGATTTGTGAATTGTAAGCAGCCCTGGTGGTGCAGCGGTTAAGCACTGGCTGCTAACCAAAAAGGTCAGCGGTTCAAACTCACCAGCGGCTCCTCGGGACAAAAGACCTGGCAATCTGCTTTCTTAAAGATCACAGCCTTGAAAACCCTATGGAGCAGTTCTACTCTGCACACACAGGGTCACCATGAGTCAGAATCAACACAGTGTCAACCAACAACAAGACAGTGAGAACCATTTTTGGGAAGAGAAGCAACTTGAGGTCACATTTGCGTGAGTATCTGGGTCAAGCACTGTAGGTTGGTATGTTTATGTCCCTTGCTATAAATTTGATCAACTTCTTTCTTTTTCAAAAATATTTCGTGGTGATTTTGAAGAAAATTTACATAGCAAATTGGTTTTCCTTTAACAATTTCTACACATATTATTCAGAGACATTGGTTACATTTTTCACAGTGTGTCAGCATTCTCTTTGTTTCCATTCTGGTTGTTCTGTTTCCATGAGTCTAGCTTCCCTGTCCCTCCTTACCTGCTCATCTTTGGTCTAGGGTAGATGTTGACCATTAGATCTCATTTAGATGATTGTTTAGAGGAGCAGAGTACTCACGGGTGATATTTATTTTATGAGCCACTCTGTCTTTTGGCTGAGTGGTGACCTCCAGGAGTTCTTTCTGTTCCAAGTTTAAAGAGTATCCCGTGACGATAGTCTCGGGGGTTCCTCTAGTCTTTACAGATCCAGTGAGTCTGGACCTTTTTTTAGGAATTTGAGTTTTGTTCTACATTTTTCTCCCATTCTATCTAGGACTACCTATTGTGTCCCTGGTCAGAACGGTCAGTAGTGGTGGCCAGGTACCATCTAGTTCTTCTGGTCTCATGGTAGATGAGGCTGTGGTTTGTGCAGACTGTTATTCCTGTAGACCAGTTTCTTCTCTGAGTCTTTGGTTTCCTTCATTCTCTTTTGCTCCAGACTCATAGAGACTGATAGTTGTATCTCAGATGGCAGCTTGAGATGATCAACTTATTTCTATGCGAAGATGTACTTGGGGTTTTCTTCCCAGTGAAAAATTCTGTGAGTATAGCTTTTGTCCTCTTCGTTTCAAACTGCTGTGGACATTTTGTAGAGAGCATTTAGTGCCACATAAGCTGCATGTGGGACAGTGGTGGTTCACCGTTTGAACTCTCACCTTCCATGCGGGAGACCAGGGTTTGATTCCTGGCCAACATACCTCATGTGCAGCCACCACCCGCCTGTCGTCGGAGGCTTTTGTTTTGCTAGGATGCTGAACACGTTTCAGGGGAGCTTACAGACTAAGATGGACTAGGAAGAAAAGCGTGGAGAACTACTTCTGAAAATCAGTCAGTGAAAACCCTGTGGATCACAGATAGGCAACAGATCACGGGGATAGTGCAGGACCGGGCAGCGTTCCATTGCATTGTGCCTGGGGTCACCATGAGTAGGGGCCAATCAGGGCAGCTAACAACAGAACTATGTGTGTGTGGTTTTTGCCATCTTTGTCTCAAGGTGTTCTGTGGACTGAGTTCAGTCCCACGCAGGTTGCATGAATGTAATTTTCATCCTCTCGGTCCCAACAAGCCCTGTAGATTCCGAGGTCTCTGGACATGTGCTGATGTTAGCTTTCAATGCCAGGAGCCTGGGCCCGACAAGCACCCGGGGTAGCCCCCCCATCAGTGCAATGGCCTGGATTTCAACACCTTCTGTGTGCAGATGACCCCCAAATCCAGGGCACCAGTAGGGGCCTCTCCCTACCATCCCAAGCTATGAGCATCTGACCACCTGCAGGGACCCTCCCAGTCTGGAATCTGACACCTGGCCACCTGCAGGATCCTCCCAGTCTGGGAATACCTGGTGGTTGGGCCATCCCCAAAGCTCCTTACACTCAGTTCCCACCCGTATCTGTACCCATCTGCCTCTCACCTATCCCCTCTCCCAGGTGAGCCATGCCACCTCCAGGTCTTCAGGCAGAAGACCCCATGTGTGTGTGGACTTGAGTACCTCTAGATTTGGAAGATGCAGACACTTCCCAGCTCCCCTTCATCTGTTCTGGTCCCCTCCCCACTCAGATGGGACTTCCTTCCCTGCAGTGTTCCCGAAGCCCACAGCAGCTGCCTCTGAAGACTTGTGCTCCCTGTGCCTCGGGGAGGGGGGCATCACATTGTCTTCTGGGCAGCCCTCCTCCCTGGGAGGGCTCTGGAGTGACCATCCCTCTTGCAGGTGGAGACAGTGAGGCACCCGTCTGCTGGGAGACCAGAGTGGGATGGCTGTGTGCCCTGCCCAGCCTGGACTCCTGCCCTACAGGCACATGGAGTGACCTGCCTTGACCATGGAGGGGGTGGGCCTGGGGGCAGTGTGGCCGGGATTTGCATGGAGCATTTGAGCTTCAAGCCTTTCTTGCACAGTTTCTGGGTGGTTGGGACATTTCTGATGGATAAACTCTGAGGACAAGGAGGAGAGCTGGCAGGAGGGAAATGCCCCACAAAGGAGGGGGAGCCTGGGTGGGAGGTGGACACATCACAGAGTATCGGAAGTGGACACAACATGGGAGATGGGAGGTGGACACATGGGGGATGGGAGGTGGACACAGCATGGGGGATGGGAGGTGGACACAGCATGGGGGATGGGAGGGGGACACAGCATGGGGGATGGGAGGTGGAAACAGCATGGGGGATGGGAGGTGGACACAGCATGGGGGATGGGAGGGGGACACAGCATGGGGGATGGGAGGGGGACACAGCATGGGGGATGGGAGGTGGACACAGCATGGGGGATGGGAGGGGGACACAGCATGGGGGATGGGAGGTGGACACAGCATGGGGGATGGGAGGGGGACACAGCATGGGGGATGGGAGGTGGAAACAGCATGGGGGATGGGAGGTGGACGCATGGGGGATGGGAGGGGGACACAGCATGGAGGATGGGAAGTGGACACAGCATGGGGGATGGGAGGTGGACGCATGGGGGATGGGAGGGGGACGCATGGGGGTGGGAGGGGGACACATGGGGGATGGGAGGTGGACACAGCATGGAGGATGGGAGGTGGACACATGGGGGATGGGAGGGGGACACAGCATGGGGGATGGGAGGTGGAAACAGCATGGGGGATGGGAGGTGGACACAGCATGGGGGATGGGAGGTGGACACAGCATGGGGGATGGGAGGGGGACACAGCATGGGGGATGGGAGGGGGACACATGGGGGATGGGAGGTGGACACAGCATGGAGGATGGGAGGTGGACACAGCATGGGGGATGGGAGGTGGACACATGGGGGATGGGAGGTGGACGCATGGGGGATGGGAGGGGGACGCATGGGGGTGGGAGGGGGACGCATGGGGGTGGGAGGGGGACGCATGGGGGATGGGAGGTGGACACAGCATGGGGGATGGGCGGTGGACACAGCATGGGGGATGGGAGGCGGACGCATGGGGGATGGGAGGGGGACGCATGGGGGATGGGAGGGGGACGCATGGGGGTGGGAGGGGGACGCATGGGGGATGGGAGGTGGACACAGCATGGGGGATGGGAGGTGGACACAGCATGGGGGATGGGAGGGGGACGCATGGGGGATGGGAGGGGGACGCATGGGGGACGGGAGGGGGACGCATGGGGGTGAGAGGGGGACGCATGGGGGATGGGAGGTGGACACAGCATGGGGGATGGGAGGTGGACGCATGGGGGATGGGAGGGGGACGCATGGGGGATGGGAGGGGGACTCATGGGGGATGGGAGGGGGTCGCATGGGGGTGAGAGGGGGACGCATGTGGGATGGGAGGGGGACACAGCATGGGGGATGGGAGGTGGACACAGCATGCGGGATAGGAGGTGGACGCATGGGGGATGGGAGGGGGACACAGCATGGAGGATGGGAAGTGGACACAGCATGGGGGATGGGAGGGGGACACAGCATGGGGGATGGGAGGGGGACACAGCATGGGGGATGGGAGGTGGAAACAGCATGGGGGATGGGAGGTGGACGCATGGGGGATGGGAGGGGGACACAGCATGGAGGATGGGAAGTGGACACAGCATGGGGGATGGGAGGTGGACGCATGGGGGATGGGAGGGGGACGCATGGGGGTGGGAGGGGGACACATGGGGGATGGGAGGTGGACACAGCATGGAGGATGGGAGGTGGACACATGGGGGATGGGAGGGGGACACAGCATGGGGGATGGGAGGTGGAAACAGCATGGGGGATGGGAGGTGGACACAGCATGGGGGATGGGAGGTGGACACAGCATGGGGGATGGGAGGGGGACACAGCATGGGGGATGGGAGGGGGACACATGGGGGATGGGAGGTGGACACAGCATGGAGGATGGGAGGTGGACACAGCATGGGGGATGGGAGGTGGACACATGGGGGATGGGAGGTGGACGCATGGGGGATGGGAGGGGGACGCATGGGGGTGGGAGGGGGACGCATGGGGGTGGGAGGGGGACGCATGGGGGATGGGAGGTGGACACAGCATGGGGGATGGGCGGTGGACACAGCATGGGGGATGGGAGGCGGACGCATGGGGGATGGGAGGGGGACGCATGGGGGATGGGAGGGGGACGCATGGGGGTGGGAGGGGGACGCATGGGGGATGGGAGGTGGACACAGCATGGGGGATGGGAGGTGGACACAGCATGGGGGATGGGAGGGGGACGCATGGGGGATGGGAGGGGGACGCATGGGGGACGGGAGGGGGACGCATGGGGGTGAGAGGGGGACGCATGGGGGATGGGAGGTGGACACAGCATGGGGGATGGGAGGTGGACGCATGGGGGATGGGAGGGGGACGCATGGGGGATGGGAGGGGGACTCATGGGGGATGGGAGGGGGTCGCATGGGGGTGAGAGGGGGACGCATGTGGGATGGGAGGGGGACACAGCATGGGGGATGGGAGGTGGACACAGCATGCGGGATAGGAGGTGGACGCATGGGGGATGGGAGGGGGACACAGCATGGAGGATGGGAAGTGGACACAGCATGGGGGATGGGAGGGGGACACAGCATGGGGGATGGGAGGTGGACACAGCATGGGGGATGGGAGGTGGACATAGCATGGGGGATGGGAGGTGGACGCATGGGGGATGGGAGGGGGACACAGCATGGAGGATGGGAAGTGGACACAGCATGGGGGATGGGAGGTGGACGCATGGGGGATGGGAGGGGGACGCATGGGGGTGGGAGGGGGACACATGGGGGATGGGAGGTGGACACAGCATGGAGGATGGGAGGTGGACACAGCATGGGGGATGGGAGGTGGACACATGGGGGATGGGAGGTGGACGCATGGGGGATGGGAGGGGGACGCATGGGGGTGGGAGGGGGACGCATGGGGGTGGGAGGGGGACGCATGGGGGATGGGAGGTGGACACAGCATGGGGGATGGGCGGTGGACACAGCATGGGGGATGGGAGGCGGACGCATGGGGGATGGGAGGGGGACGCATGGGGGATGGGAGGGGGACACAGCATGGGGGATGGGAGGGGGACACAGCATGGGGGATGGGAGGGGGACACAGCATGGGGGATGGGAGGTGGACGCATGGGGGATGGGAAGGGGACGCATGGGGGATGGGAGGGGGACACAGCATGGGGGATGGGAGGTGGACGCATGGGGGATGGGAGGGGGACACAGCATGGGGGATGGGAGGTGGACGCATGGGGGATGGGAGGGGGACGCATGGGGGATGGGAGGTGGACACAGCATGGGGGATGGGAGGTGGACACAGCATGGAGGATGGGAAGTGGACACAGCATGGGGGATGGGAGGTGGACGCATGGGGGATGGGAGGGGGACGCATGGGGGTGGGAGGGGGACACAGCATGGGGGATGGGAGGGGGACGCATGGGGGATGGGAGGGGGACGCATGGGGGATGGGAGGTGGACATAGCATGGGGGATGGGAGGTGGAAACAGCATGGGGGATGGGAGGTGGACATAGCATGGGGGATGGGAGGTGGAAACAGCATGGGGGATGGGAGGTGTACACAGCATGGGGGATGGGAGGTGGACACAGCATGGGGGATGGGAGGGGGACGCATGGGGGATGGGAGGGGGACGCATGGGGGATGGGAGGGGGACACAGCATGGGGGATGGGAGGGGGACACAGCATGGGGGATGGGAGGGGGACACAGCATGGGGGATGGGAGGTGGAAACAGCATAGGGGATGGGAGGTGGACACAGCATGGGGGATGGGAGGGGGACGCATGGGGGATGGGAGGTGGACATAGCATGGGGGATGGGAGGTGGAAACAGCATGGGGGATGGGAGGGGGACACAGCATGGGGGATGGGAGGGGGACACAGCATGGGGGATGGGAGGTGGACACAGCATGGGGGATGGGAGGTGGACACAGCATGGGGGATGGGAGGGGGACACAGCATGGGGGATGGGAGGTGGAAACAGCATGGGGGATGGGAGGTGGACACAGCATGGGGGATGGGAGGGGGACACAGCATGAGGGATGGGAGGTGGACACAGCATGGGGGATGGGAGGGGGACACAGCATGGGGGATGGGAGGTGGACACAGCATGGGGGATGGGAGGGGGACACAGCATGGGGGATGGGAGGTGGAAACAGCATGGGGGATGGGAGGTGGACGCATGGGGGATGGGAGGGGGACACAGCATGGAGGATGGGAAGTGGACACAGCATGGGGGATGGGAGGTGGACGCATGGGGGATGGGAGGGGGACGCATGGGGGTGGGAGGGGGACACATGGGGGATGGGAGGTGGACACAGCATGGAGGATGGGAGGTGGACACAGCATGGGGGATGGGAGGGGGACACAGCATGGGGGATGGGAGGGGGACACAGCATGGAGGATGGGAAGTGGACACAGCATGGGGGATGGGAGGGGGACACAGCATGGGGGATGGGAGGTGGACACAGCATGGGGGATGGGAGGTGGACATAGCATGGGGGATGGGAGGTGGACACAGCATGGGGGATGGGAGGTGGACATAGCATGGGGGATGGGAGGTGGACACAGCATGGGGGATGGGAGGGGGACGCATGGGGGATGGGAGGGGGACACAGCATGGGGGATGGGAGGGGGACGCATGGGGGATGGGAGGTGGACATAGCATGGGGGATGGGAGGTGGAAACAGCATGGGGGATGGGAGGTGTACACAGCATGGGGGATGGGAGGGGGACGCATGGGGGATGGGAGGGGGATGCATGGGGGTGAGAGGGGGACGCATGGGGGATGGGAGGGGGACACAGCATGGGGGATGGGAGGGGGACACAGCATGGGGGATGGGAGGGGGACACAGCATGGGGGATGGGAGGTGGACGCATGGGGGATGGGAAGGGGACGCATGGGGGATGGGAGGGGGACACAGCATGGGGGATGGGAGGTGGACGCATGGGGGATGGGAGGGGGACACAGCATGGGGGATGGGAGGTGGACGCATGGGGGATGGGAGGCGGACGCATGGGGGATGGGAGGTGGACACAGCATGGGGGATGGGAGGTGGACACAGCATGGAGGATGGAAAGTGGACACAGCATGGGGGATGGGAGGTGGACGCATGGGGGATGGGAGGGGGACGCATGGGGGTGGGAGGGGGACACATGGGGGATGGGAGGTGGACACAGCATGGAGGATGGGAGGTGGACACAGCATGGGGGATGGGAGGTGGACACAACATGGGGGATGGGAGGTGGACACATGGGGGATGGGAGGTGGACGCATGGGGGATGGGAGGGGGACGCATGGGGGTGAGAGGGGGACGCATGGGGGATGGGAGGTGGACACAGCATGGGGGATGGGCGGTGGACACAGCATGGGGGATGGGAGGTGGACGCATGGGGGATGGGAGGGGGACGCATGGGGGATGGGAGGGGGACGCATGGGGGTGAGAGGGGAACGCATGGGGGATGGGAGGGGGACACAGCATGGGGGATGGGAGGTGGACACAGCATGGGGGATGGGCGGTGGACACAGCATGGGGGATGGGAGGTGGACACATGGGGGATGGGAGGGGGACGCATGGGGGATGGGAGGTGGACACAGCATGGGGGATGGGAGGTGGACACAGCATGGGGGATGGGAGGTGGACACAGCATGGAGGATGGGAAGTGGACACAGCATGGGGGATGGGAGGTGGACACATGGGGGATGGGAGGTGGACGCATGGGGGATGGGAGGTGGACTCATGGGGGATGGGAGGGGGTCGCATGGGGGTGAGAGGGGGACGCATGTGGGATGGGAGGGGGACACAGCATGGGGGATGGGAGGTGGACACAGCATGCGGGATAGGAGGTGGACGCATGGGGGATGGGAGGTGGACACAGCATGGGGGATGGGAGGTGGACGCATGGGGGATGGGAGGGGGACACATGGGGGATGGGAGGTGGGCACAGCATGGGCTCCGATTCCTCTCTGTCTCTCTTTTCTCCCTCTCTGTCTCTCCATTTCTGTCTGTCTCTCTCTGTCTCTGTCTGTCTTTTTATCTCTCACTGTCTGGCTCTCTCTCTCTGTCTCCCCCTCTCTATTTTGTGGCGTCTCCTTGTTACCCAGCAGTGCCAAGAGCAGTGAAGGACAGGGGCTTTTGCAGACCGGTTAGCCTTTTAGCTGCTGCTTCTCTGAGACAACAGAGTCAGGACTGAGAGACCCCAGGGAGGGACACTCTGGGGGCCCCAGAGGATGAATCCAGGTTATCATGGTATACAGTTGGTGCTGAAGATGCCTTTGCTGAGTAGAGTTTTATCTCGTGCCTGTTTTTTAAATTTTGAGACAGAATCCACAGACCATAGTATCCACTCCTGTTAAAGTGCACAATTCTGTGACAATGAGCACGTTCCCAATGTTGGGCAACCACCACCTCTGTCTAATTCCAGAACATTCTCATCACCCCAAAAGGAAACCCCATACCCATGAGCACTCACTACCCATCTGTCCTGCCCCAGCCCCTGGCATCACTGATCTAGTTTCTATCTGTACAGATTTGCCTATTCTGGACATTCCATATCAGTAGAACCAAACGACAAATGGTCTTTTACGCCTGGCTTCTTGCGTGGAACGTAATGTTCTCAAGCTTCCTCCATGCCGTAGAAAGTATCAGCGCGTTACTCATTTTTGTGGCTGAGTAATAGTCCATTTTGCCAGAAAAAGGACGTCATGTTTGGTGAAGTGGAGCGTCAGCGAAAATCGGGGAGACCCTCCATATGAGATGGACGGGCACAATAACCACAACCATAGACTCACACATCCCAGCGACTGTGAGGAAGGCGCAGGACCGGGCAACATTTTGTTTCGCTGTGCGTGAGGTCGCCGTGAGTCAGAGCCGACCTGATGCCCGCAAACAGCAGTATTCCACTGCACGGGTAGACCACACTTTGTTTTGTCATTTATGTAGCGTGGACCATCGGATCGTCTCATTTCCTTTTCTGCCATCCTCTTAATTTCCGAAAATTCTCTTTGCTTAGGTCCCCCTGGCCACGCTGGAGCAGAAAAGCACAGGGAATCTTGAGAAAACCTAACCCTGTTGGGTGTTTATGCCTGAGCTGTTGGATGTGGCCCCTTGGCCCCTAAGAACTAGGAACAGCAAGGCATCTCAGACGGACATTCAAAATATTTCCCCATGGATGTCTTTTTCGATGCCTGAACGGACACAGAAATCCTTGCGGCTTGAATAGCAACTCTTCTGACCCCAGGTTCCAGGAACACAGTATCATTGTTCTGACGTCTTGTTGGTGGAGAACAGCCAATTCCGTGCCATTTTTCAACGCAGTGGACGAGGCAAACTGGTTGTTGTTAACCACTGTCAAGGTCTTTCCACCTCAGGGAGACTGTATATATGACAGAACAAAATATTGCCCAGTCCTGCACCATCTTCACCATCCTTGGTCTGCTCGAGTCCATGCTGCAACCACTGTGTGTGTTGAGTGCCTTCCAACCCAGGGGGGTCATCTTCCAGCACTGTATCGGATAATGTTCTGTTGTGATCCATAAGGTTTTCGCTGGCTGATTTTCAGAAGTAAATCACCAGGCCTTTCTTCCTAGTCTTAGTCTGGAAGCTCTGCTGAAACCTGTCTACCATAGGTGATCCCACTCATTTTTGAAATGCTGGTGGCATAGCTTCCAGCATCACAGCAACACACAAATCTCCACAGCATGACAGACAGACAGATGAGAAGGGGTAGGTAGGAGACCAACTTTCTATGGACAAACTACCCTGCAGTGGGATGCAACCCCTTTCCCCCTAGAGGGTGAGAAATAACAAACCTAAAACGTGTCTGGTCTCGGGGAAACACAAAGCGTTTTTAAAATAACTGCTCATTTGCATGGGAGTCCATTCGGCTCATTTAGCAAAAGGAAGCCTCGTTCTCTGACCTCCTAATTAATAAGATGAAGGGATTCAGCTCGTGTGTCTGACACTGGGTACCTCTCTGACACCCCCGGCCCCGCATATTCCTACCCATGTGTCAGAAGGCAGAACACTTGTTTGTGTGAACGGGGGCCCCCACCAGCCGGGGTCTTTACCAGGCAGATAACAAAGAGGAAGAAAAACTTAACAAATTACAGCTGAAACAAATCACCAGCACCACTGTTTTCAAATTATGATATTTCTGGGGAATTTCAGCCCGTTACATAAAAGGGAAGACAGCTGGCCCAGGGGGTTTTGATAGTCAGGTTATGCTAATAAGGAGGCTCATGCAAAATGCATAAGGTGTACCTTCCCCAGGAAGAGGGCTGCTCGTAATTACTCCATGCGCTGAGAGCGGACCTCATTCGGAACGGATGCATAAAGACCCCTTTACATCGCAGACTAATTACTTATAGACAGTTGAGCACAAAATTACTTTCATCTGTTGGAACATGTGGACGGACGGAGATGTGAGCGGTACCTTTCCCAGCAGCTGGCTGGCACGCCGGAGAAGAAAACCGGTTGTTTGGAGGATCACTGCAAAGCGTATTTTCTTATAATTAGATCTATTTAAGGGAGGCAAGGGCCGGGCTAGCTCTTTTTTTTTTCCCCCTATTTCAGAGGTGGACATGAAAAAATTCAGCTGGGATGGGTAACAAAGAAATGCTGGCCAACTCCGAGTGCATGGGTCCCTGAGCTGTGAGGAAGGGAGGCAGCTGCCCCCACGAGTGTGAGCTGTGATCACAGGGGGTCAGGGCGAGACGGGGACCCTCCTCTGGCCACAAGGGAGTCCCCCTTTGATCTCGTTTCTTCGCTCATTCTGGCCTGAACGGCTCTGCCATCTTAATGAAGGATTTGCATTTGTCTAATGCTTCCCTTTCAAGTGGCATCGACAGCAGCGTCCACGCGGAGGACAGCGGTGAAGGGAAACAGACAATGGGCTTGCAATTCGCATCTGCAGATTCACATGGGAAGGGCAGTCTTTGCTGGGAGAGGAAAGCCGCAGTCGGGGACCATGCCGCCAATGGCTGAAGGGTCCCCGGGCACCTAGCCCGGAGTTCCTGCAGGTTCACTTTGGCTGTTTCCTTTAGTTGACTCCTCACAGCTTCCTGCAAGATGGAGAGTTGATGTCCACTCAGATGTCCAGCCAAGGAAGGCAGGGGACCAGATGACTAGAGGAGAAAGCAGGGGATCAAGAGTCAGGGGTGGGGGCAAAACCCACCCTGACATTTCCTGGGGGTCCATCCTGTCCTGGCTACGCTAGGAAATTCCTGGGGCGCTGGGTCTGGGGGTATTGGCCGCTGAGATTCTTCCCACATAAGGCTTTGGTGCAGATAAGCCAGGCCTAACTGGGCGAGTGTTCTCAGCACATTGCACCTGGCCGTTGGAATCCCCTGCAGTAGCTTGTTGCTGTTGTTGTTGACAGGGTTTTCATGGACTGATTTTCAGACGCAGATGGCCAGGCCTTTCTTCCTAGTCTATCTTAGTCTGGAAGCTCTGCTGAAACCTGTTCAGCATCATAGCAACACGCAAGTGTCCACTGACAGATGGGTGGTGGCTGTGCATGAGGTGTACTGGCTAGGAATCAAACCCAGGTCTCCTCCATGGAAGGTGAGAGTTCTATCACTGAACCACCAGTGCTTCACTGTGATAGCTTAGAGTGTCTTGAAGCAGGTCTTTGTCCTTGGTCCTCCCCACCGCCAGCCCATCATACCTTTGTATGCCCCAGTTTCTGAGCCCCCACTCACTCCTACCTTGTGCTCGCTGGTCCTGCCACCATCATCCGGCCCTGCATCATTGCCAGAGCCTCCTTGCTGGTCTTCAAATCTCGCTTTTCTTGCTCTCATCTTCCAGGACCTTTTCAACCTTCACTCTTGCTCTCATCTTCCAGGACCTTTTCAACCTTCACTCTTGCTCTCAGCTTCCAGGACCTTTTCAACCTTCACTCTTGCTCTCAGCTTCCAGGACCTTTTCAACCTTCACTCTTGCTCTCATCTTCCAGGACCTTTTCAACCTTCACTCTTGCTCTCAGCTTCCAGGACCTTTTCAACCTTCACTCTTGCTCTCATCTTCCAGGACCTTTTCAACCTTCACTCTTGCTCTCATCTTCCAGGACCTTTTCAACCTTCACTCTTGCTCTCAGCTTCCAGGACCTTTTCAACCTTCACTCTTGCTCTCATCTTCCAGGACCTTTTCAACCTTCACTCTTGCTCTCAGCTTCCAGGTCCTTTCCAACATGCCTCTTCTTTCATCTTCGAAGACCTTCCCCCCAAAATACCATCATACCTCTCCATGGCAGCAGAATGAAAACAAGGACAGGGCGGGTCCCTCAGGGATCCAGGGATTCAGCCTGATGCTCTCTGATCTCATTCACCTTCTCCACCCTCCCCCTGGTCCCTGTGTCCACACTCTCCCCCCTGGGGTGTTCTCCCCCCTCCATGGTCCCTGTGTCCACGCTCTCCCCCTAGCGTGCTCTCCCCCTTCCCCATGGTCCCTGTGTCCATAATCTCCTCCTTGGGGGCACCTCTGCCTTTAAGTAATTCAGTCTCCCTCTATTTCCACTCCTTTTCCTTAGCTGTGCCTCCTGCTGGGAGTGATATGCTGAGGGTATCTGCTAGAATGCCTCCTGCCTGTCACTCGGGCCTCAGCTGCACACCCCCTGCTCAAGTATTCGGCCCTGTTGTCCCCTGACACTCCTCATCACTCTTGCTCAGAGTTTACCAGTGTCTGAGAGTGTTTACGCATTGATGAGTTCCTTCCCATCAGCATACATGACCCTGTCCCTCAGTTCAACACTCAGAGTGGCTCCTCATTATCGTGGATTTCCTCTTGTGAATTCAACTGCTTTAAAACGGATTTGTTGTTGTCGGGTGCTGTGGAGTGGATTCTAATTCATTGCAACTTCAGGTGACAGAGTAGAACTGCCCCAGAGGGTTTCCTAGACTGTCACCTTTATGGGAGTAGATTGCCATGTCTTTCTCCCACGGAGCCGCTGGTGGGTTCAAACCAACAACATTTCAGTTAGCAGCTGAGTGCTTAAACTTTGTGCCACCAGGACTCCTTCTAAAAGGTGTTCATAACCCCAAGATCAATATTCATGGCGTTTCTGTGGTCATTCACAAAGGTGCACAGAAAGGTGGAAAACTTGAGTCACTTGGTGTGCGTATTCCCAGCTGAGGCCAAACGAGGAGATGCTGTGCGGCCTTATTTCAGCTCCCATGCTCAGCAAATGTCCTTAGCGGAGCCTAGTTCGTGCCAAGTGGGCTGTTGTTTCTTTGTATCTTCGTGCTTTCTGTTCATGACTTTGCTGTTTAAAATTGCCCCCAAACACAGTGCTGAAGTGCTCTCTAGTGATCTGAAGCAAGAAGGCTGTGGTGCGCCTTGTGGAGAAAATACGTGTGTTAGATCAGCTTCGTTCGGGTGCAAGTTATGGGGCTGTTGGCCTCGAGTTCAACGTTAATGATTCAACGATACAGAATGTCCCAAAAAGGAAAAGGAAATCCGTTGGTGTCTACATGAGGCAGCTCCGGATAGGGCTAAAGTAACATCTATAGTGTGTGATGAAGCTAAGGAAAAGATGGAAAAGCACCTACCTGTGTGGGTTCATGAGATGAAAACCTAGAGAAAAAAAGAAAAAAAACAGTGGGTAGCACTACTGTGAGGCTGAAAATTGAAGACATTGATGGTCACGTGACCCAGGGGCAGGAAAATGCTGAACTCATCTGGGCTGATGTTTTGTTATAAAGAAATAGTGCATATAATTCATTGTTTGTAAGAAATATACATGAAATGACCATCCAGTTGCCTCGAGTCAACATTATTCATGGTGCCTCCACGGGTATCAGAGTAGAACTGTGCTCCATAGGGTTTTTAATGGCTATGATCTTTTGGAAGTAGATTGCCAGGACTTTCTTCTGAGGAACACCTGGGTGGACTTGAACTGTCAAGGGCGCTAACCACTTGCACCACGGTCATGGATTGAATTGTGCTCCCCCAAAAAAATATATGTCAACTTGGCTGGGTCATGATTCCCAGTACTGTATGATCGTCTACCATTTTGTAATCTGATGTGATTTCCTTATGTGTTGTAAACTCTATCACTATGATCTAATAAGATGGTTTAGCGGTGGTTATACTGATAAGATATACAAGATTAGATAGTGTCTCAAGCCAGTCTCTTTTGAGACAGAAAAGAGAGAAGCAAGCAGAGAGACATGGGAACTTCATACCACCAAGAAAGCAGCACCAGGAGCAGAGCACGCCCTTTGGACCTGAGGTTCCTGTGCAGAGAAGCTCCTAGACCAAGGGAAAACTGATGACATGGACCTTCCTCCAGAGCCGACAGAGAAAGCATTCCACTGGAGTTGATGCCCTGAATTTGGACTTGTAGTCTACTGGACTGTGAGAGAATAAACTTCTTTTTGTTAAAGCCATCCACTTGTGGTATTTCTGTTGTAGCAGCCCTAGATGACTAAGACACCACCCATTTGTGGTATTTTTGTTAGAGCAGCACCAGATGACTAAGACAACTACCCAAGGATTCCATATATTAAATGAGGAGTCTTTAAGCAGAAACGCAGATAAGACAAGGTTAGGTACAGATTGGTTGACAAAACTGTGACCAGAGGCTCACAGGAGCGTAACCCTGTAAATCCCCTGGATCAGTCATTCAGTATTAGTAATTCAGTGTTTCTGGAGACTTCATAGAACATAACAGCAAAAACCAGTTATGGCACTTCATCTCCGACTCATGGCAACCCCATGTGTGTCAGAGTAGACCCGTGCTCCATAAGGTTTTCAGTGACTGATTTTTCAGAAGTAGATCACCAGGCATTTCTTCTGAGACACTTCTGGGTGAACTCAAACCACCAACTGGTTAGTAACCCAGCATTTAACCATTCGCGCCACCCGGGGACTCCTTATAGAACATTCTGTGTGCTGTCGAGTTGATTTTGAGTCACAGCGACCCCATGTGACAGAGTACAACTGTCCCAGAGGGTTTCCTAGGCTGTAATCTTTATAGAAGCAGATAGCCACGTCTTTTCTCCACTGGAGAAACAGCTGTGAACAGCAAGACCAGGCTGTGTTCTTGGTGACTGGACTATAGTAAATGCTCTGGAAATATTGAGTGTGTCGTGTTCCTTCCCAGTGTACTTGTCAACCCCAGATTTGCTTTCCAGACCCCTTGAAGGCACCTTGAGGACAGCCTGCTTGTATCCATTCATCCCCACCCTACGCTAGTAGGTGATCCTCCCAGTCCAGTCCACCTCTGAGGTCACACCCTTGCCTGCCTGATGTTTGTGCTTCTGTGTCCTGGCTCCTGGCCTAGGGCCTGTCCATGGTGGGCTCTATCAAAGTGTGCTGAGTCAACTCAACACCATTGAGTAATAAAAAGCAAGAATGAGTCCCAAGAAGCTATGCTTCTCCCATGACAGGCATAAGAACAGCTGAGACCCCCAATCACAAGACAATGGGCAATGATAGGAAAATCCAAGCTCAACGCAGGATTCACTTGTCTTCCCTAGACTTGAAGGAGCCCCAGTGGCGCAACGGTTAAGCACTCAGTTACTAACTGGATGGTTGGTGGTTTGAACTCACTCAGCAGCTATGCAGGAGAAAAACCTGGTGATCTGCTCCCACAAAGATTAACCCCTCCAAAAAAACCAAACCGGTTACCATCCAGTTGATTCCAAACTCATAGTGACCCTATAGCACAGAGTAGAACTGCCCCATAGGGTTTCCAAGGGTGTAGTATTTACGGAAGCTGACTTCACATCTTTCTCCCATGGAGGAGCTGGTGGGTTTGAACTGCCCACCTTTAGGTTAGCAGCTGAGCACTTAACCATTGCACCACCTGGGCTCCTTTTGTAATTTGGCTTATAAACTCATTGCCGTCAAGTTGACTCCAACTCATAGAAACCTCATAGGATGGAGGAGAACTACCCCCATAGGGTTTCCAAGGCTGTAATCTTTACAGAAGCAGACTGCCACATCTTTCTCCCACAGAGCGGCTGGTAAGTTCAAACCGCTAACCTTTCAATTAGCAGCCAAGCGCGTAACCACTGTGGCATAGCCTAGGAAACCCTATGGGGCAGTTGGAATCCACTCGACAGCACCCAACAACAAAAGCCTTAGACTTGACTCCAAGTGGGTTTCCAGGGGCTGTTCGGATGACACCTTCTCCCTTCTTGCTCAAAATCAATAGAAGCCTGGATCCCTCAAAACAAATGGATGCTGCTCTCGGGAGCTAGCGAGGAGTGGGAGCTGCACACTTATTTACACATTGCAAAATCCACATTCTGCATCTCTACAAGGGGCTGAATCGATTGCTAATAATATAATCCTGTAACAGACTAGAGAAAGCCCATTATGCCGGAGTCTGCGTTCAATCAATGTATTTTGCAAAGTAAAGGGTCTACCGGGTGCACACTAATAAAGAAAAAAGAAGCAGACCCTGTGGGTTTAATTGAGTGCCTTTTCTTCCCTCCGAGTATCAAAGGCTCATCGTAAAGCCGTTTCCTTGTTAATCCTCTCCGAGGTGTCTCCCGAGGCTCAGAGCCCAGACAGCTAAATCCACTGTGGGTGAAAGTCCAGGATGGGTGCAGGAGCGCAGAGCTGTGCAGACAGACATGGGTGGGACGTGAAGAACAGACTTCCTGAGAAAGCCGGTGCTCAGGGAAGCTGGAGGGGAGCGGGTGTTTGATGCAATGTATCGATCCAATCTTGTTAATATGAAATCACATCGAGAGACTTGCCTTCTCTAACGGGAGCTGGACAGGCTGGGAGGACAAAAGGTGCGCCAACAAGCACCCTGTCCCAGCCATCCTGACAAGTCCTCTGACTTCTCTGCTTCTTCCTCATCTCGCTTGCTCATTCTGACTCGCCGTCTTGGATTATTCTGTCTGTCTGTCATACTGTGATGGCTTGAGTGTTGCTGTGATGCCGGAAGCTATGCCACTGGGATTTCAAATACCAGCAAGGTCACCCATGGTGGACAGGTTTCAGCAGAACTTCAAGGAAGACTAGGAAGAAAGGCCTGGTGATCTACTTCTGAAAATCTGCCAAGGAAAACCCTATGGATCATAATGATTTGATCTGCAACTGATCATGGGGATGGTGCAGGGCAGGGCAGTGTTTTACTCTGATGTGTATGGGGTCGCCATGAATGAGGGCTGACTTGGTGGCAACTAATGACAGCACACGGATACAGAGAAATGATTGGAGAAGAGACAAATCTTCCGTACAGAAAAATTCCAAATAATTTATGTAGAAATTCTTTCTCCCTGTTTTCTCATTCTACCACTCGTCTGTCAGTCTGTCATACTGTAGTGGCTTTCAAGAATATGCTACCGGTATTTCAAATACAAGCAGGGTCACCTATGGTAGGCAGGTTTCAGCAGAGCTTCCAGACTAAGAAAGACTAGGAAGAAAGGCCTGGTGATCTACTCCCAAAAATTAACTAATGAAAACCCTATGGATCCCAACAGAGCATTGTCCGATAAAGTGATTGAATATGAACACCCTAGGTTGGAAGGAAATTAAACTACACAGTGGCTGCAGCAATAGATTTGCCTGTACCAATGATTGTGAGGATGGTGCAGGACCAGGCAAGCTTACATTCTGTTGTGTATCCTAGGGTCACCATACCTTGGAGCCAACTTGATGACAACTAAGAACAACAACGTGCCGTTTTGCTTTGGGGGACGTCAGAAAAGAAGGGTCTAATTAGTGATGCCAAATGATAAGGCAGACATTTTCAGAATGCTTGAGGGTTGGCGATTTCCTGCCCATACATTGTGTTATAAAACTACTCTATTGAAATCGCTCTCTGAAACCAATGTGCTTGGTGGAATGACGCCGATTTATACCAGCTGCTTAAATGCCATGACTCAGCCTGTTTTGAGCACAAATGCCCGCGTCGGCAGTGGTAAGTCCTCACAGGTCTGCCCCTTTGAGAAAATGTAGATCCCGGGGATGTGTCCTGTAAGAACAGCCCTGTCACTGCCATCCTAAAAGAGGAACACTTTAATGATAATCACCGTGGTTGTCGTTAAGTGCCCTGGAGTCAGTTCCAACTCATTTCGACTCCCTGTGACAGAGTAGAACTGCTTCATAAGGTTTTCTTGGCTGTCATCTTTAGGGAAGCAGATTGCCAGGCCTTTCTTCCGTGGCTCTGTGGGTGAGTTCAAACTGCCAGCATTGAGGTTAGTGTTGTTGTTATGCCCTTGACTCATGGTGACCCCACGTGGCAGAGTAGAACGGCGCCATGGGGTCTTCTTAGCTGTCATCTTGAGGGAAGCAGATTGCCGCTGCATCTTTAGTCACAGAGTCTAAGCCACCACCAAAAAGTTTTTTGCAACATTTAAAAAATATTTTTCTGTGCGTGTGTGTCTAAAATTAACCAGGCTCAATTAGGGCCCCAGCCTGGGGCCCCGTCCTGCATCATTATTTATTATTACCAGATTTCATCAAAAAATAGGGTCAGCCACAGTATTTTTAGCAGAGAACACTGAGACAGACATAATGTGATAGTATATGTCATCATAGAAATATATAACTCCCGGATTTGATTTATTAAAAAAAAAAAAAAAGAGGCCTTTCTGAACCAGGGAAAGAGGAGTAGGAAAGGAAAAATGACTTATTTATTTAGGGAGAAATAGGCATAATTTGTTTTAAATTGATAACTATTCACTCATCCCCTACTCTGTGGGGACTCTGGGTTTGGTGGTGAGGTCTGGGGTGAGGGGAGCTGAAAAGAGTGGGGGTAGGGGGGCAGTTTGGGAGTGGTCCAGAGGGAAGCATAGCCCAGAGGCAAATGTGATGTGTGCTGTGGGGGCTGCAGACAGAGACTCTAAATCAGGGATCAGCCAACTACAGCCCACCGGCCAAATCTGGCCCTCTGTCCATTTTTGTTGATAAAGTTTTATTGGCACAGCCACAGCTGTTTTTGTACATATTGTCTGACTGTTTTCATGCTACAACCACAGAGTTGAGGATTTGTGAGGGAGGCTGTATGGCTCAAAAACCAATAATATTTACACCCTGGCATTCACAGGCAAAGTGTGCCAACCCTGGTCTAAATGGTGTTTTCATAAAGCATTCTAATTACCAAAAGAAGCCCTGGTGGCACAATGGTTAAGTGCTCAGCTGCTAACTCAAAGGTCGGCAGTTCAAACTCACCCAGCATCTCCTCAGGAGAAAGACTTGGCAATCTGTTCCCGTAAAGATTGCAGCCTGGGAAACCCTATGGGGCTGTTCTCTGTCGTGTGGGGTCACTATGAGTCAGAATAGACTTGATGGCACCTGGTAACAACAACAAATGACCAAATGATTCTTGGTTCATTTATTTCTTAAGAGGAGACTGTTTCCTTACGGGACAGTGAAAAGACACAGAAGACAGGACAGACCCTGTTCTCCTGTTTGTTGGAGACCTTAGCTGAGGGGAATATTCCCCAAGTCCAGATTCCTGAGATTCCTGAGCAGAACAAAAGCGGATGTGGCCCAGCCCAAATATATGATGAACTCCTGGCCCCTGGACCTGTGAAGTAGTCCCTGGGTGATGCAAAAGGTGAATGTGCTCGGCTGCTAATCTAAAGGTTGGAGATTCAAGTCCACCCAGAGGTGCCTTGAAAGAAAGACCTGGCAATCTGCTTTCAAAACCTCGGCCAATGAAAACCCTAGGGATCACAACAGAACATTGTCTTGATATAGTGCTGGGAAATGAGCCTCCTAGGGTGGAAGGCACTCAGGATACACAGTGGCTGCAACAACTGGCTTGTGCATACCAACAATCGTGAGGATGGCTGAGAATCGGGGCAACGTGCCATTCTGTCGTGTGTGGGTTTGCCATGAGTCAGAGTCAACTTGACTTCAGCTGACAACAACTTCATTTCACAGGTGACTGGAAAAGATGGCCTTTTCTGCCATGACAAATGGATGTGCTTAGAATTTTTCATTCTTTAATTATTTGAAATAGATCATGATGGCTGTCATTTCAAGGGGCAATCACGCACCACTTTGGGCTACTTTTAACATCAGCGTTACTTTTTTATTCTTGGGGGGAGGGCTGCGGCGGTATGAAAATAGAACTAATAACTGAACTCGGAAACTTGCAGTCTGCACTGTCCCACGTCTACGCCGATCCTTCTCACCTTCAGTACGAGATGGTTGTTTCCTGGGTTTTAAGTCGAGAACATCAGCCCTAAACGATTTGTTGTTGTTGTTGTTGAGTGCCATCAAGTCGATTCCGACCCATAGTGACCCCGTGTGACAGAGCAGAACTGCCCCGTACTGTCTCCTTGGCTGTAACCCTTATGGGAGCAGATGGCCAGGTCTTTTCTCCTGTGGAGCCGCTGGGTGGTTTAGAACCACTGACCTTTCGGTCAGCAGCTGAGGACTTAACTGTTGCACCACCAGGGCTTCTGTAAGCAAGAGGATCACTGCTGTTGTGGTGATCTGATCCAGAACTGGAACTCAAGCCTTCCAAGTGCTCAGGGGCACCTGACGTACAAGCTGCTGACACCCAGGCCGTCCCTGGGTTTTTAGGGTGTTATCTGGGGGCATTTAAAGACTTCTTTAAAGTGTTGAAAAGCAAAGATCCCACCTAGAAGACTAAGGTGCACCTGACCCAAGCCATGGTGTTTTCAATTGCCTCATACGCACGCAAAACTGGACGATGAACAAGGAAGACTGAACAAGAATTGATGTCTTTGAATTATGGTGTTGACGAAGGATATTGAATATCCCATGGACTGCCAGAAGGATGAACAAATCTGTCTTGGAAAAAGTACAGCCAGAATGCCCTTTAGAAGCAAGGATGCCGGACTATGTCTCACATACTTCGGACATGTTATCAGGAGGGACCATTCCCTGGAGAAGGACATCATGCTTGGTAAAACAGAGGGTCAGTGAAAAAGAGGAAGACCCACAAGAAGACGGATTGACACAGTGGCTGCAACAATGGGCTTAAGCATGACAAGGATTGTGAGGATGGCACAGGACCGGGCAGAGTTTCGTTCTGTTGTACATAGGGTCGCTATGAGTCGGAACTGACCCGACAGCACCTAACAACAACAACCTGGGGCATGCCCAGCCCTATATCTCCAAGTCTATGCTTTAGATGTAATTGCTATTAAAAAGGAAAAAAAATGAAAAGGCAAGATGTCTTTTAAATCTCTTTTTAATTAATTAACGTTGTTGTTGCCGTTAGTTGCTGTCAGGTTGATTCTGACTCATAGCAACCCCATTTGTTCAGAGTAGAATGGCTCCATGGGGTTTTCGAGGATGTGACTTTTAGGAAGCAGATTTCCAGGCCTTTCTTCTGAGGCACCTCTGGGTGGGTTTGAACTGCCAGCCTTTCAGCTAGTAGTCCACTGCTTAATCATTTGTGCCACCCAGGGACTCCTTTTTTTTAAATAGACTTTATTTTTGTGTTTTTATTGTGCTTTAGGTGAAAGCTTACAGACCAAAGTAGTTTCTCCTTAAACTATTAATACACATATTGTTTTGTGACATTGGTTGCCAACCCTATGATATGTTAACACTCTCCCCTTCTCAACCTTGGGTTCCCCATTTCCATTCAACCAGGTTTCCTGTCCCCTTATACCTTCTCATTTTGCTTTTGGGCTGGTGTGCCCATTTAGTCTGGTATACGTGGCTGAGCTATGTGTGTTATTATCTGTTTTACAGGCCTGTCTAATCTTTGGCTGAAGGGTGCACCTCAGGAGTGACTTCAGTACTGAGTTTAACTGAGTTTAAGGGTGTCCAGGGGCCAGTCTCTGTCAGACTAGTAAGCCTGGTCTTTATTTTGTGTGTGTGAGTTAGAATTTTGTTCTACATTTTTCTCCAGCTCTGTCCGGGACCCTCTATTGTGATCCCTGTCAGGGCGGTCGGTGGTGGTAGCCGGGCATCATCCAGTTGTGCTGGACTCAGTCTGGTGGAGGCCATGGTAGCTGTGGTCCATTAATCCTTTGGACTAATTTTTCCCTTGTGCCTTTGGTTTTCTTCATCCTCCCTTTCTTCCAAAGGGGTGGGACCAATAGACATGTCTTAGATGGTCACTCACAAGCTTTTAAGACCCGAGACGCTACTCGTCAAAGTAGGATGTAGAACATTTTCTTTATAAACTATGTTATGCCAATTGAGCTAGATGTTCCCTGAGACCATGGTCCCCAGCCCTCAGCAAAGTGACTCAGTCCCTCAGGGAGTTTGGATGTCTCTATGGAGCTTCCATGACCTTGTCTTGTACAAGTAGTGCTGACTTCCCCAGTATTGTGTACTGTCTTATCCTTCACCGAAGTTACCGTTTATGTATGTCTATTTAGTGTTTTTCCATCCCCACCCCTCCCCACCCTCATAACCATCAAAGATTTTTTTTTCTCTATGTAAACCTTTTCATGTGTTTTTATAATAATGGTCTCATACAGTATTTGTCTTACTGTGATTAATTTATTTCGCTCAGCATTAACGCCCTCCAGATTCATCCACGTTGGGAGATGCTTCACAGATTCATCATTGTTCTTTACCGTTGCATAATACTCCATTGGGTGTGTGTACCACAGTTTGTTTATCCATTCATCTGTTGATGGGCATCTAAATTGTTTCCATCTTTTTGCTATTGTGAACGATGCTGCCATGAACATAGGTGTGCAAATGTCTATTTGTGTGATGGCTCTTATTTCTCTGAAATATATTCCTAGGAGTAAGATTGCTGGAACGTATGGTATTTCTGTTTCTAGCTTTATAAGGATGTACCGTATAGTTTTCCAAAATGGTGGTATCATTTTGCATTCCCACTAGCAGTGCGTAAGAGTTCCAATCTCCCCATAGCCTCTCCAGCATTTGTTATTTTCTGTTTTTTTGATTTGTGCCAGTAATGTTCAAGATGGTATCTTATTGTAGTTTTGATTTGCCTTTGTCTAATGGCTAGTGATCTTGAACATTTCCTCATGTGTCTGTTAGCTGCCTGAATGTCTTCTTTGGTGAAGTGTCTGTTCACATCCTTTGCCCATTTTTTAATTGGATTATTTATCTTTTTGTTGCAGAGGTGTTGGAGTTTCCTACAGATTTTAGAGACTAGACCCTTGCCGGAAATGTCATAGCCAAAATTTTTTCCCAGTCTGTAGTTTCTCTTTTCACTCTTTTGGTGAAGTCTTCTGATGAACGTTAAGTGTTTACTTTTTAGAAGAGCCCAGTTATCTAGCTTATCTTCTGGTTTTTGTGTATTGTTAGTTATAATTTGTATCCTATGTATGTCGTGTATTAGGGCCCCTAGCATTGACCCTATTTTTTCTTCCATGATGTTTATAGTTTTTGGTTTTATATTTAGGTCTTTGATTCATTTTGAATTAGCCTTTGTGTGCAGTGTGTGGTGTGGGTCCTGTTTCATTTTTTTACAGATGGACATCCAGTTTTGCCAGCACCATTTATTAAAAAGACTGTCTTTCCCCATTTAATGGACTTTTTTTTTTTTTTTAGAGAGTTTTAGGTTTACCAGAAGGTGTCTGAGCCAGAATTGACTCACTCGATGGCAACCGGTTTTAGGTTCCTAGAGAAACTGAGCAGAAAGTACAGAGTTCCTACATTCCCTTGGCCCTCTGAACACAGTTTATCCTGTTGTTCACATCTTGCGTTCCTGGGATGCACTGGTTACAACTGATGAACCAACACTGACTGATACATTGTTATTAACTGAAGTCTGCAGTTTACAGGGGGTTTACTCTTTGTCCTGTACAGTCCTGTGGGTCTTGACAAATGCATCAAAGTCCTGTGTCCACCATTACGGTATCCTACAGAGTAGTTTTATCGCCCTAAAAATCTCCAGTCACATTTTTTTAAAATTAATAGACTTTATTTTAGAGCAGCTTTAGGCTTACAGAAAAACGGAGCAGAAAGTTCAGAGTTCCTGAACACCACTCTGCCCCTGCATACTTTTTCCTATTATTAACATCCTGCCTGTGTTATTACCTTTGTTACAATGGAATAACCAACATTGATACACTATTAACTACTCTTGAAATGTCTGGTCCATATCTGGGAGAATGGAAGATTCCATGGGAGGCATCTTTCAGGAAAGTTGGAATTGATAACACTAAAAACTTATGCCAGTGAACGGAACAACCAGAACGGAAATAATGAGAATGTTCACACATTATAAAGAATGTAACCATGTCACCTAAAACTCTCTAAAAAAAAAAAATCCATTAAATGGGGAAAGACAGTCTTTTTAATAAATGGTGCTGGCAAAACTGGATGTCCATCTGTAAAAAAATGAAACAGGACCCACACCACACACTGCACACAAAGGCTAATTCAAAATGAATCAAAGACCTAAATATAAAACCAAAAACTATAAACATCATGGAAGAAAAAATAGGGTCAATGCTAGGGGCCCTAATACAATTTCTGTAGAAATTGTTGAAAGGGAACCTAATTGCTATGTAAACCTTCCCCAAAAACACTATAAAAATTTTTTTTAAAAAAAAAAACCCTGTGCCAATGTGTCAGAATATTTGACAAAGCGAGGGATATGTGAATGAAGGAAGACTATCCTCAGAGAAGAAATTTTGGAATTGTCACCTCCCCAAAAAAGAGCCCATTGTCAGGGATAACTACCTCTTTATGCTGGACTCCACATTGGTGATGCTGAGTCTGATGGCTGTACTGGTTTTGATTTGTGGTCTTCACCATCTCGGCTTCCCGGTGGCAGCAAACATGTGAGCTGCTCTTCCAGAACCTCTGAGAAGCCCTGAGCGAGCAGCTTTATGAATTGGGCTAAAGAGTCGAAAAGTGTTTCATATAATGCCAGGCGCAGGGCCGTGAATTACATATATGTGTGGAAGGAAAATTAGTAGGAGGAAGGAGCCCATCGAATTTGAAACACGAGTTCTCTCCTTTGCAAGGAGAATGCTGTAGGTAGTCCAAAGAGCAGGTGGAATGCTAGTTTTCAGCGCCGGCCTTCTGGCAATTTCTGGCAGCTTGTGAACCATGAGGAGACATGAAACTTCTCTGTTGAACGTGATTTTTCATCGTCAGCCTTCGAGCACCTTCCAGCACCTTCCAGACCATGAAGAGATGTGCACCTTCTCCAGCACAATCCCCACTGAATGCTATTTTACAATGTCAGTCTCCAGGACCTTCCAGACTATGAGGAGACAGGAAGCTTCCCCAGTGACATTCTTGTTGAGCATTATTTTCCGCCGTCAGCCTTCTGGCACTTTCCAGTATCTTCTGGACCGTGAGAAGTCATGAAGCTTCCCCGACTGAACTGGGATGGTCCTCCTTCACAAACCCTTGCAAGGATGCAAGCTGGAGAAGTCATGGGTTATGCATAGACAGGGGATGCTTCTTCTTTTTCCACAGATTCACCTCCAGCCTGTCTGGAGGGTCTGATCAGCCTCTTCTTCCTCTTCAGTGTCATCTGCAGATTGTCCAGGTGTCCGTGACCCTGCACTGGATTTGCAAAGACCAAGTCCCCGTTTCTGGTTTATCCTTGCAGCCCATTAATTTTTTATGCTGAGCCCTCTTCTTAGGCAAGACCTTGCTCCGCGAATAAATGATGATCAAAACAAATCTTGAGCTTGTGCGCCTGCAAGTTCTTCTGTTTTTCAGAATTTCCTCTCTGGGATGTCAACTATGCTGTTCTTTGGAATTTTAAAATCCAGCCATATTTTTGGAGACTGGGCAGCGGCGGGGTGCGGGGTTGTGGGGGGGGGGGTGGGCATACTGAAAGTGACCATTTCTTTGCCTTCTTTTTTAAAATTTATTCATTTTGGTGAAAATGTACACAGCAAAGCATACACTGCTTCAACAATTTCTATGTGTACAATTCAGTGACACTGGTTACACCCTTCAAGTTGTGCTACATTTCTCGATAACTATTTCCAAACTAGTTCACCATCATTCACCCAAATGCACTACCCCCACCCTCTTCACCCCCCTCACTGCCCCCACCACAGGCTTCTCATTTATCCTTTCAAGTTGCTGTTGTCAGTTTGATCCTATATGGATAATTCTTTAAAAGAGTAGAATGCTTAATGTAGACATTCTTTTCTAATTAGGCTAAACTTTTGTTTGGTTCAACGATGACTCCAGGGGATAGTTTCGGTTCAAGGTTTAAAGATATCCCCATCACTGAGGGACTGAATTACTGGCCAGAGGGCTGTGGGGACCATGGTCTCGGGAACATCTAGCATAATTGGCATAACACAGTTTATAAAGACAATGTTCTACATTCTACTTGGGTGAGTAGCATCTGGGGTCTTAAAAGCCTGTGAGCAGCCATCTAAGATACTCCACTAGTCTCACCCCATCTGGAGCAAGGGAGAATGAAGAAAACCAAAGACACAAGGGAAAGATTAATCCAAAGGACTAATGGACCACAGCTACTATGGCCTCCACCAGACTAAGTCCAGCACAACTAGATGGTGCCCGGCTACCACCACCGACTGCTCTGATAGGGATCACAATAGAGAGTCCTGGACAGAGCTGGAGAAAAATGTAGAACAAAGTTCTAACTCACAAAAAAAGACCAGACTTATTGGCCCTGGCAGAGACTGGAGAAATCCTGAGAGTATGGCCCCCGGACACCCTTATAGGTCAGTAATGAAGTCACTCCTGAGGTTTACCCTTCAGCTAAAGATTAGAGAGGCCCATATAACAAAATGAGACTAAATGGGCACACCAGCTCAGGGGCAAGGACTAGAAGGCAGGAGGGGACAGGAAAGCTGGTAATAGGGAACCCAAAGTCGAGAAGGTGTTCATGGGGTTGTTAACCAATGCCACAAAATAATATGTGTATTAATTGCTTAATGAAGCTAGTTTGCTCTGTAAACATCATCTAAAGTACAATAAAAAAATAATAACAATAAAAAAGATTTCCTCAGGGTAATAGTTTGGGGAGGGGGTCATCCAGCCTTAATGGATCCAGAAAGTCTGGATTCCGTGAGAATATGGAATTCTGTTCTGTATTTTCCCCCCTTCTCATCATGATTCTGCTATAGAATCCTTGATCTGAATTTTCAGTTATGGTAGCTGGGTGAAAGCAAACACTTCTTGTTCTGCAGTAAGCTTCCATTTGTGAGCAAATTTCTCTTGGTGGCACTTACCGCTTGGGGGACTGTGGTGTTCTTGGCAGGATTACGAACCCAAGAAAACACAATTTTCCCCCACCCGTTTTAAAATCAAGTTACAATGTGACATCCAATAAAATATCTTTTGTGCAGCTCATAAAAATGAGACTATCGCTGCCTTGACAATTAAACCACACAGGTCAACACGCCACCTGTGATAAAGTTTATGGCTTAAGTTTCATGTCAGGCTTTTCCTATATTTAAGGGAGAAAAAAAAAAAAAAGCAGCCCCATTATTTATTAATAGCCTTCTATGTTTTAAAAGTTCCTTTTTCTTCTGTGCAGGAAAAAAAAATCATTTGCCTTTTAATGGGGTGTCGGGTTTGTTTTCCAAACTTTCCAAAAGGTTTTCGTTGCTACATATGGACAAGCGTTTTCTTTGGAATCAATGAAGGCTCTGTTTCTGGGGTAATTGACTGCGATCCCTAGGAAACTTAATTTCACCATTTTGCAAAGTGGAAGGGTGGGACCTTTCCATGTGGCTAACTATTTTCACATGGAGGGAGAGAGAGAAAATGCTTCTCCTCACACGTACTAAATAATCGTGAGCTGCCTGTGTGCAGAGCCACTTGGCAGTGGGGTGGGGGTCAGAGATCACAGAGATGCCTAGTCCAATTAGATGCTTCGTCAAACCTGTTGGCAATTAACTCCCAGGCGCCAGGAGCCAGCACCTAACACTAACAGGAAGGGCGAAAGCTTGGTGCGTGTCCGTCCTAGAGCGCTGAGCCTAGTTTGCTCCAGTTAAAGTGTGGGGTGCAGCTTTGGAGCCAGCAGCTGGGATCAATGACCAACCAGCTGGTGGGCTTGGTGAGCTGACCACAAGGGTCCATTCAGGCTAAAGCTTTTGTCTGCTTACTTACAGAGGGGCTCTTCCTTTTACAGGGAAAGCCTCACACTCGGCTGTCATCAGCTTCCAGAACAGTGGGTAACCTGTTGCCATTGAGTTCATCCCTACTCATGACAACCCCATGTGTGTCAGAGCAGAAATGTGCTCTGTAGGGTTTTCAATGGCTGATTTTTTGGAAGGAGAGCACCAGGTCTTTCTTCCGAGTCACCTCTGGGTAGACTGGAACCTCTAATCTTTTGGTTAGCAGCCAAGCTCTTAACCATTTGCACCACCCAGGGACTTGAAAACCAAACCAGTTGCTGTGGTGTCAGCTCTGACTCCTGGCGACCCTGTGTGTGTCAGAGTAGAATTGTGCTCCGTAGGGTTTTCAGTGGCTGATTTTTCAGAAGTAGATCACCAGGCCTTTCTTCCGAGGTGCCACGAGCTGAATATTCTGTTCCTCTCTTTCCTTTCAAGGCTACTGACGTCCTTAAATGAAACCATATCAGATGCCGTCAAGTTGACCCTGACTCAGGGCGACTCCAAGTGTGTCAGAGTAGAACTGTGCTCCATATAGGGTTTTCAGTAACTTTTTTTTGGACTTAGATCACCAGGCCTTTCTTATAAGGTGTCCCTGGGTGAACTCAAACCTCCAACGTTTTGGTTAGCAGCGGAGAGCCTTAGCTGTTTGCACCACCCAGGCACTCCTTACAGTGGGTAGGAGCTGTGAATGCGGAGTCCTGATGAGCGTCCCAGCAGGCAACTTGCCATCTCCCAAGGACTGGAAGCTCTGTGCGGGCAGGACCATGCCTGTGGCTGCCAGCTGCGGTCCTCATGCCAAGCACAGTAGCCCCGCACGGGTCAGAGAGCATTAGTTAGCAGACTGACCCTCACTGGGGAGGAGCGACTTGGAGTATCCCATTCACTGAGTGTCATGGATTGAATTGTGTCCCCCCCTCCCAAAATGTGTGTATCAACTTGGCTGGGCCGTGATTCCTGGTATTGTGTGGTTTTCCTGTATGTTGTAAATCCTGCCTCTATGATGTTAATGAGGGCAGGTGGGCAGCCGTTGTGTTAGTGAGACAGGACTCATTCTACAAGATTGGATTGTATCCTGAGGCAATCTCTTGAGATATAAAAGGCAGAAGTGAGCAGAGAGACGGGGGACTTCATACCACCAAGAAAGCAGTGCCAGGAGCAGAGCGCGTCCTTTGGACCTGGGGTCCTTGCACAGAGAAGCTCCTAGTCCGGGGGAACATGGTTGAGAAGGCCCACAGAGAGAGAAAGCCTTCCCCTGGAGCTGACACCCTGAATTTGGACTCTTAGCCTACTTTACTGTAAGGAAATAAACTTCTCTCTGTTAAAACCATCCACTTGTGGTATTTCTGTTATAGCAGCACTAGATAACTAAGACATGTGAGTGATGAAAACCACCAGCATTTTAGAATCCTACTTCCATTCCTAACAGGACAAAAAGGAGCTTTCTGATCACTTAGGAGAGCTTTGTTGTTGCTGTGGTCAGCTGCTGTCTAGTCAGTCCGGACTCACCGCGGCCCCATGCACAGCAGAACAAAACGCTGCCCACCATCCCCATGACCCGCTGTGGACCAGACCTTTGTGCTCCATAGGATTTTCATGGGCTGATTTTTGGAAGTAGCTCACCAGGCCTTTCTTCCTAGTCTGTCTTAGTCTGGAAGCTCCACTGAAACCTGTTCAGCATCAGAGCAAATCTCAAGCTTCCATTGACAGACGGGTGGTGGCTGCGCATGAGGTGCATTGTCCAGGATTCGAACCCAGGTTTCCGGCATGGAAGGCGAGGATTCCACCCCTGGCCCACCAGCGCCCTCGCTACTAAAACAAGGTGCTGTGGAGTCGACCCCAACATATGGCGACCCCACGTGTGTGAGTAGAACTGTGCTCCGTAGGCTTTTCAGTGGCTAATTCTTTTGGAGCCGACTGCCAGGCCTTTCTTCTGAGCCTGGCAATTTTCCTGGGGATCGTTGACTTCCTCACCCCAAAGTACACCTAGAACAATGTGAAAGCAACAACCTGAGAGCTGGGTAGGTAAGAGGCTGACACAGACAGTCGCAGGAGGAGGCTGGCCTGGGAGCATCACAAAGGCCACGGTGGTCTCTCTGCCCCTTTTCTCTCTGGGATGCACCTGGCCGAACCCGAGCCATGGCCACCGTATGCCGGAGGGTTGCTGCAGCTTCCTCACTGGTCCCTGCGTCCCTCCTTGACTTCCCCTCCACTCTGCACGGGGCAGGCACAGGGTTCTTTCAAATCCCATGACGGTGCCCCCACCCCATGTCCACTTTCAAACCCGTCTGTGTCTCCCCATCGACCACAAGCCCTGCTGGCCCGGCGGGTCTCACGTTCCTGCCCCACATGCCCTGCTCACACATAGACACCACACGTGCACCACACACGCAGACCACACTCCACACACACAGACCACACACACACAGACAATACACACAGACCACATACATATATCACACACACATGCAGACCATACACACACCACACACACACACAGACAATACACACAGACCACATACATATATCACACACACATGCAGACCATACACACACCACACACACATACAGACCATACAAATACACTACACACATACATCACACACACACAGACCACACACCACACACACATGCACACACAGACCATACACAAATACTACACACATATATCACACACAAACACACAGACCACACACACACAGAGACTACATATTCACAGACCATACGCATACACTACACACATATATCACACACATAGACCACATACATACAGGCGACACACACTGGACACATATACCACATCCACAGACTACACACACATCACACACACACCACACTGCACACACACACCAACTACACACACATCATACACACACACGCACACACTGTACATACACATTCACACACACAGACTACAGAAGCACACACACAGACCACACACTACACAACATATACACATACAATCCACACACCCCCACACACCCCCACACCACACATATCTCTCTCTCACACACACACACACACACACATATTGTTCCTTGGGTAGTATAGGGTGTAAACTATAGATGAAAGACAACAAAGGAAATTATAAATGGAACATTCCAGATGGAGGTCAGCTCTGGGGGAGCCACAGATGAGATGTGATTTCGGGGGCATCCAAGGGGCTTTTAGGCACTAGGAGTGTCCTATTTAATGACTACCGTTAATCCTTCGAGCTCTACATGCATGTTCAATATACCCTTCCTTATATATTATATACAATAAAAAACAAAAAGAAAAGAAAAAACACAAGGTAAAGGAATGATTTCATGACTGACTTGGCTATATTGATCTCTAGCGACTGGCAACAAGGACAAGCAACATGCGAAGACAGGGCGATGTTCCCCCGCCCCAGAAGGCGTGGTGCGAGCCAGTGGTTACAAAACCACGTACTTGTCTTCTGGTTCTGTTCACAGGATGATCTCCTTCACATTTTGCTTGTGCAACAACTCCGTGTGATCTTTGCTTGGGTAAACTTTCATCGAAAGACTAATGAACAGAAAGTTTAAAAAACAGATTAATCACCAAATAATTGTGTTCGGAGTGCACCCGAGTACAGAAATTCAGGGCATTGGCAGATAAGAGCCTATTTCAATATTTATGAGGCACTTTTTCTATAATTAAGAGGAATTCTGCAGTAGATGTTTATTGTTGTCATTCTTTTGAATCTGAATCCACAAATAGTTACCAAATCATTAAAAGACAGAATGTATAATGCCAATGTGCTTTATCTTCCCTTTGATGAGCCAGGAGGTCCACGAATTGCCTTAGATTTTTTGAATCACATTTGAGGATAAATAAATAGCATTAGAAGTTTCTGACTAATTATAAGTCTGGAAACAGAGCCGGAAATGAAGAGATGCAGATGAGAGAGAGAGAGACATTCGGATGGTGGAATGATAAGTCCCATCCGTGTGTTGCCAACTCTGTGGTTCTTTAGTGAGGGGGGATGTCTCCCGTACCCCGAGGGGCAGTGCAGCGGGGACCACCATCACCACCAGTTGCCCTGGAGTTGACTATGACTCATGGCCACCCCATGCGTGTCATGGCTGATTTTTCAGAAGTAGGTCGCCAGGCCTTTCTTCCAAGGCACCTCTGGGTGGACTCCAGAGCTTGTTAACCGTTCGCACCACCCAGGGACTCTGCAGTGAGGGTCAAGAGGTCTTAATTTGTCCAGGAAGGGAGGCTCCCCTGCCTCAGCTGGGTGTGTAGCTGTCTGTAACACCAAACCCCAAAATACCCCAAACCTGTTGCAATCAAGTCCATTCCAACTCACGGTGACCCCATGTGTTACAGAGTACAACTGCTCCATTGGGTTTTCAGTGGCTGTAATCTTTACAGAAGCAGATCGCCAGGCCCCTGGGTGGGTTCATACTGCCAACCTTCAGGTTAGTAGTGAAAAGCAAACCGTTGGCACCACCCAGGGATCTGGTGTACAACACCAGGCTGGAGTAAATCGGAAGAATGAAGATCCCCATTGAGGAGAAACATCTGCTCATGCACCCACAATTCTTCGGCATGGTTCTCCCAGACAGGGGCTACTACCTCCATGTCCACCTGGGTGTTGTGAGGGTCCTCCCTGGGGTCGCCAACAGGCAGTACCCCAGGACCCCAGGGGCCATTTCCCACCTGCTAGGTGATGCACATGGTGAACACACTCAGCTGCTGACCAAAAGGTTGGAGGTTCAAGTATACCCAGAGGCACCTTGGAAGAAATGCCTGGCAATCTACTTCCAAAAACTCAGTCATGGAAAACCCTACGAAGCACAGTTCTGCTCTGACACTCATGGGGGCACCAGGAGTTTGAATCAACTAGACTGGCAAACTGGTTATATTGTACATAAAGTATATACCACGGTACTGTATGTACTCCTCACCTCCACTCTATGTGAGAACATTTACATACATATGCTACTTTATATATACTGTGTATCTATTCTATAAGGACTCCTGGTGAAGCCGTGATTAAACGCTGGGCTACTAACTGAAAAGTCTGCAGTTCAAATCCACCAGCAGCTCCGTGGGAGAAAGGCCTGGTGATCTGCTCCTGTAAAAATGACAGCGTAGAAAACCCTATAAGGGCCATTCTACTCTGTTACATGGGGTTGCTGTGAGTCGGAATCAACTAGATGGCAATGGGTTTTTTTTTTGTGTGTGGGGGGGGTTATATATACTATAGGAACCCTAGTGGTGCAGTGGTTAAGTGTTCAGCTGCTAACCGAAAGATCGGTGGTTCAAACCCACCAGAAAGATGTAGCAGTTTGCTCCTGTAAAGATTATAGCCTTGGAAACCCTATGGGGCAGTTCTGCTCTGTCACATGGGGTTGCCATGAGTCGAAATTGACTCAACGGTGCCTAAAAACAACAACATTCTCTATATGTCTGTCTGTCTATGTATCTGTGTATCTGTCTACCTATCTATGTATCTACCTGTCTGTCTGTCTATCCATCTACCTATGTATCTAATATGTGGAATCTCTCAGGGTGCAAAAGGTGAACACGCTCAGCTGCTGTCTGAAAGGTTGGAGGTTCGAGTCCACCCAGAGGCACTTCTGAAGAAAGGCCTCATGATCAACTCCCAAAACATCAGTGGTTGGAAATCCTATGCAGCACAGTTCTACTCGGACTCGGACAGGTCACCATGACAACTGTTTTTGTTTGGTTGCTTTTTGCTTTTCTTTGGGATCCCTGGAAACTCAATAAATGCTCTTTTGGGGAAGTTTTGTGGGAGCTTCGGTTTTGCCGCTTCAACGATGCTCAGGGCCGTTTTGTCCACGACACAAGTTACTGGAGGGGTGTCCCTCCGAGCGGAGAGAGGCTGGACCTGCTGAGGGAGGGAGGGGGCAGGTGAGCCAAAGGGAGGAGACGGAGCTGCTCAGACCCGATCATCTTCTCCCTCTCACCCCTGCGTGTCTCCGTCAATGGTGAAATATGCCGTGGACAGTCCTTTTGTCCAAGCTGTTGGTCACGGGTTCTGCAGCCTTCAGTGCTGTTTGCATGGAGCACCTGCTCTCTGTGCAGCATGCACTGGGCCTGAGCTGCCAGTCACTGCTGTGGGTAAGGACGCGTGTCAGCTCCGAGGGCACCCTCATGCCGACCGAGTCCCCGCCTGGTGCCGTAGCCGTGAAGGTGGCGAGTTGTGAAGAGCCGCCTGCGTCTGCACTGGGACAGGCCGCTGGGGGGCTGTGGTCACAGTCATGGTGCTGGGTCCGGAGAATTTCACTAAGGGGTTGCTAGATCATGTCTCTGTGGAGAAGGGGACGGTGCAGGGGACAGGTCACCTGTGCCCATGTGAATGCCATGTCTTCCAGAGACCAGACCCTCGTCCCTTTTCAAGTATTGTTATGCAGGAGATGGAGACCATCGGTCCCTTTGTCCTGCCACACAGCCCGAATCCATGCACCAGCTGTGAGAGGACAGGGCAGGCACCTTCCTCTTGCTACGGCAGCAACATCTCTGCTCAGGTGTCAGGGTAGAGGGGGAGGGAAAGAGGGCAGGCCATCCTCTCTCTTCAAGAGAAGCGGAAAAAAAATCCAAAACCAAACCTGTTGCCTTTGAGTGGACTCCAACTCACAGCAACTCCAAGTGACAGCGTAGAACTTCCCCATAGGGTATTCTTGGCTGTGATCTTTACGGAAGCAGATTGCCAGATCTTTCTTCCATGGCACCTCTTCTTGTTAGTAGCTGAGGGCAAACCACCTGCACCTTCCAGACATCTTAGAGGGAAGGGAAGGAGAGGACATAAAAGGCAGACCTCACCGTTTCCCCACAAGACCACGTCCCTGCTCAAGCGTCAAGGTAGAGGGAAAAAAAAAAAAATTGCCGTCGAGTCGATTCTGACTCATGGCAACACTATAGGACAGAGTAGAACCGCCCCATGGGGTTTCCAAGGAATGCCTGGTGGATTCCAACTGCAGACTGTTTGGTTAGCAGCCAAGCTGTTAACCACCGCACCCCCCCCCACCAAAAAAAAAAAACCGCCTCATTGCCGTCAAATAGTTTCCAACTCATGGTGAACCCAGGTGTTACAGAGTAGAACCGCTCCATAGGGTTTTCTTGGCTGTGATCTTCATGGAAGTAAATCACCAGGCCTTTCTTCTGCTGGTGGATTTGAAACTTCAACCTTTTTGTTAGCAACCAAGGGCAAACCACCGTGTCACCCAGGAATCCTATGGAAAGAAGGAAGGATGGGTAAAGAAGGCAGACCTCACAGTTTCTCTTCAAGATCCACATCCTTGTTCAAGGGTCAGGTTAGCGGAAGGAGGGGAAAAAATCCAAAAAACAAAGCTGTTGTCTTTGAGTTGACTCCAACTCATGGCAGCCCCATGCGTTACAGAGTAGAACTGTGCTCCACAGGGTTTTCTTGGCTGTGATCCTTACTGAAGCACGTTGCCAGGCCTTTTTTCTGTGGTGCCTCTGGATGAATTCAAACTGCCAACCATTTTGTTAGCAACTGAGTGCAAACTGTTTGTGCCACCCAGGGGAAGGAGGGAGAAAAGAAGGCAGGCCTCCTCTTTTTTTTTTTTTTTAAATAATATTTTGCTGTGTTTTTGGTGAAAGTTTGCACAGCAAATTAGGTTCCCATTTGACAATTTCTACACACATTGTTCAGTGACATTAGTTACATTTTTTACTATGTGTCGTCATCCTCTGAATTCTCATGGAGTTTCAAAGGGCCCTTGTTTTCTTGTTTACGACGTGGAATTTGCAATGCTCACCCCATAGACTAGTTGTGGAAGTGATATGAAATAGTGCATATAATGCAATCTAATGTAGTGTGTTGTAGTAACTTTCCATAATGTAATGCAATGTAATCATCTTCCATAATGTAATGTGATGTATTGCAATATAATGTAATCACTTCCCATAATGTAATCTGATGCAATGCAATCAATCAATCCATTGAGGTCATACCAGTGTAACGTGAATCCTAAACCTAATCACTTCTGAGTTATGAAAAAGACCAGAATAGACACAGAGGCACACATAAGGAGAACGGGGACGACATGTGGGGTCATATACAAGAAAAGAAACGCTAAGGATTGCTGGCAGACACCAGAAGCCAGGAGAGAGGCCCATAGAAGGAATCAACACGCTGATGCCCCGATTCAGACGTCTAGCCTCCTGAAATGTGAGACAATAAGTTCTTGTTCTTTAAAGCCACCCGCTGGTGGTGGTATTTTTTGTTACAGCAGGTGTAGTTTTTAATAGGCAACTTAGACAGGGTGCGTATCAAGAAACCCCCTCTGTCCCGGAACACCTGCATGGTGTATTGTCTAGCATGGTGTGGGGGGGCCCTTTTCTTTCTTTTTTTTTTTTAAATTTAGTGGAAACACACCAGAAAAGTGGATAAATACCACATTTTTGAAGTCCCTGGGTGGCGCAAATGGTTAACGTCTCCACTGTTAACCAAAAGGTTGGAGGTTCGAGTCCACCTCAAAGGTGCCTCGGAAGAAAGGCCTGGTGATCTACTTTTGAGAAATCAGGTACTGAAAACCTTACGACACACGTGGGGTCACCATGAGTCAGAGTCAATTCCACAGCACCTAGTTTGTGTGTGTGTTTGTTTTTTGGGAGGGAGTGGTTACCAGGTGTCCAGGCTCTCCTGGGTTCTTCTGGAATCTCCTTATTGGTCGGTTGGGGTTGAGACTTGATCCTGGTCCAGCCAGCCGCATGGTGTCATTTAATTACAGCCTCCACCACACTGCCCCCAAGCCTGGCCATCCCAGACGTCCCATAATGTAATTCCCATCTATTAAAAACTACACATGGCATCCGAAGGCGTTAGATGCCAGATGGAGCTGACAGTTCTAATAGGCACCGGAGCACCCCTTCTCTGAAGCTGCGCTTGTGTATTGGGTTTTTGATCAGTGCCTTCGGAGTGGACCTGCACGGGCGGGCGTGGGCCCTGAATCTCAGCTCATGGCTCTGATCAATAGCTGCTCTTCTCCGCTCCATCCGCAAGGCGGCCATATGGATCCGCCTGTCTCCGGGTAGCATGTGAATCATTGTTCCCAACGCGTCTTTTATTGGGTTAACGTTAATAAGTGGAACCAACCTCGTGAATGCCATGCTCCAAAGCTGTAGCTCAATTTTATTTTTTTAAATGCAAGACATCTGTTTTCGGGGAAGGGGTTGGGGCGGGGGGGTGGGAGGAGGAAGGGCCCAGAGAAAAGAGGAGACAGGTACAAAGGATTATCGACAAGAGCGAAACAGGAGGGGAGATAGAGAGAAGACGGGACCCCGTCAGCTTTTCCCAGGGACCCCACTGATGTGTGAAAGGCAAATTGATGTACAAGGGCAGCTCCCTCCTTCCTGGGAAGTGACTGAGGGATCCGTCAGGGTCTGCGTCCACATTCGTATCTGCAAGGAGATTGGATTCGGCACGAGATTAGAGTGGTGTGCGTTTTGATAGTTGCTGCTGTGAAAACAAATGTCAGGAAGCGGTTGATTAGACAGACAGTGAGCCAGCTTGTTGGCAATTACATCTACAGCAAACAAGGACACAGCATTCAACCTCGTCTGGTTGGAAGCGGTGAGGGATCCCCGAACGTTGGTTTGCAGGACACTGGGGGCGTCTGTCCGTGTTCTTCCCTGAGGCCACATCCCTGAGGCTGGTGGTCCCTCGCTCCTGTGAGCGTAGGATCTGCTGTGAGCGTAGGATCTCCTGTGTGCATGCACACATACAAGCACTGTGTTTATGCACACAAGTGCACACATGCAGGCATTTATATGCGCACACAAGCACACACGGTGTATGTGCACACACACATATACACAAGCAAGCACTGTGTATATGCGCACACATGTACATATATGCACACACTGTGATGTGCACATATGCACACACTGTATATGCACAAGTGCACACACACCGTGTATAAGCACATTTATGCACACATGTGCACTACTCTGTATATGCACACATGCGCACACTGTATATGCACACACATGCACAGAAACACTGCATGTGTGCACACAAAGGCACACATGCACACATTATTTATATGCACACACAGTGTGTATGTGCACACACACATATACACAAGCAAGCACAGTGTATATGCACACACATGTACATATATGCACACACTGTGATGTGCACATAGGCACACACTGTATATGCACATGTGCACACACAGGCACTACTCTGTATATGCACACATGCGCACACTGTGTATACACACACATGCACAGAAACACTGCATGTGTGCACACAAATGCACACATGCACACATTATTTGTATGCACACACATGCATGCATGCACACAATGTCTATGTCTGTACACGTGCATGCACTGTGTATACACACACACATGCTGTGTGTTTATATGGTACAGAGAACTCTCTTTGCTTTATTTTCCCCTGCACTTGGTCTAGACCCGCTGTGTGAGGTCAGTCAAATTTTGTAGCCAACTTGGCATCACCTTACTCAAGCACATAAGGAGCACTTGAACTATGTCCTCTACAAGGTCCTGTGCAATCTGATGGTGTGCCTGGAGCCACGACACACGTGTGTGAACACACTCGTATGTGCACACAGAGACACGCGTGCACACGGAATCCAACCTGCTCCCCAGATGTCATCTCTACCGGCCAGTGCTCCATCCCCCCAGGAGCACTTTGGTCAGCCTGATTTTTCACATCCTGTCCCCTTTGCTTGGACTGTCCCTCCCCATCTCATTCACCAGGTCGCCTCCTGCCCATTGTCTGTTGCTTTGATGAGGCGTCAGCTCAGGCATCAGCTCCTCTGAGGAAGCTTTGAGACTCTTCAGGCTGAGCTGGGCGGCTCTGTCCCCTGGGCTCCGTGGGAAGTCCTGCGACTCGGCAACAAGGTGGTTGATTGACAAGTCTGCTGCCTATGACCTGTGTCCCTCCAATAACAAGTCTTATCACAGTGCTATGAGTTGGAACCGACTTGACAGCAATGGGTAGGGGGGATCACAGTACTCCACCACCCCTCTGTCCGTTTGTCATACTGTGGGGGCCTCCATGTCTCTGTGATGCTGGAAGCTATGCCACCGGTATTTCAAATACCAGCAGGGTCACCCATGGTGGACAGGTTTCAGCAGAGCTTCCAGACTAAGACAGACTAGGAAGAAAGTCCTGGCAATCTACTTCTGAAAATCAACCATTGAAAACCCCACAGAGCACAGTTCTACTCTGCCGCACATGGGGTCGCCATGATTCTAAATGAGCTCAAAGGTGAATGTTTTCTGTTTTGATTTTTTTTTAAATCACGATTCTGAATGTGTTGTGAGCCTGGTTACCTCGACTGATGGCTTTAGAGGGTGTTTAAGGGATACCCCACCGGCAGAGTAAAAACCATGTTGTGACCGTCATCATGGAGTCTGCCCTCTGGCCATGTTGATGTCCACGGTGCCCGACTCCTACCTTCTGTCTCCTGCAGCCTCAGGTCACAGACTCGCAGCCCTCTGGGGCCGGCCGGGACCTCAGAGTCATCTGTTTAGACCCTGCAACTTGATTGATGAGGAAGAACCAGCAAGGTTTTTTCACTAATTCAGGGCCAACTCAATGGGACACCTAGCTTATACGGAACTTGCAGCCAGCAGGTATACAACACCAAAGGGTCAGCTGTTGCTTTTAGCTTGGGGGCGCCAGAGAGGACACCATGCCCCTGCCCCACCCTGCATGGAGGTGGTTTATCCCACCTGCAAGCATTCTGCCCGGGGATTCAGGATGCTAAAGAGCACGCTGCATTTAACACGCAGATGACCCGTGGAGGGTTGGGGCATCAATCATACTCCCTCCTGGGACACTCCCATCTGACTGGTCTCTTTTCATCGATGATGTTAACTCAACACACATCGGTTCTGGGCAGCTGTGTGTGGGACCACGTCCCCCAAGGCTACGCGTGGGAAATCTCGGTAGAGTGGACAGAGGTGAGGCCGATGAAGCTCACCTGGCAGAGTGGATGTGGGTTTTGTGGGTCTGAAGCTGATATCTATGGGGAGCCCTCCTTAAGAAAATGAGTGGAAACAAGGAGGCAGTGAGTTTATGTTAATGGGGGAGGAACAAATCGGAAAAGGAGGGTGAGAATGGTTGCACAACCCAAAGACAGTCATCCATGTCACTGAGTGGTGCACGTAGGAGCTGTTGAACTGGTGTGTGTTTTGCTGGGTATGATTTCAACAACAATTAAAGAAATAAGGTAAAAAAAATAGAAATAGAGGTAGTCACAAGGGCCGTTCAGATGAATGTGAAATTGCCTCAATGCTGTGCAAGGCTACCTGAGTAATTAAATTCCCCGTTTACAACCTGTATTGATTTGTGGATGAATATGTGATGAATATGTGTAGGCATTTGAACACTGGAGGGTGTGTTTCAATGAGCCATTTTGCTGGGTCAGGGGTGATTTTGCTGGTGATTTTGTCCAGAAAGACCTGGTGTCCTCGGGAGCATCTGAGTCACTTACACAAAGAACCCTGGCTGATAAACTGAGATTAGGTTTGCGAGATATGATACAGGATGCTCAGTTAAATTTGAATTTCAGATAAACAACCTCATTTTTATTATTATTATTTTTTTTAGTATAAAACCAATCCAAACCAGTTGTCTTTGAGTCAATTCCGACTCCTGGCAACCCTATAGGACAGAGTAGAACTGCCCCACAGGGTTCCCAAGGAGAGGCTAGTGGATTCCAACTGCCGACCGTTTGGTTAGCAGCCAAGCTCTTAACCGCTACACTATCAGGGTTGCCCCATATGTTGCAAGGGGGGTACTTACACTCTAAAAAAAAAATAAAAAAAGTTTATCTGAAATTCAAATTGTAACTCAGCGTGCCATATTTTTATTTGCTGAATATGGCAATGGTAATTGGGGTACCTGTTGATAGCTGCCAGCAAGTTGACTCTAACACATGACAACCCCACGCACAGCAAAGCAAAACTCTGCCTGGTCCTGCGCCATCTTCACAATTGTTGGTTGTTCTGCTCAAGTCCGTGGTTGCAGCCACTTTGCATTTTGAGTGTCTTCCAACTTAGGGGGCTCATCTTCCAGCACTATATCAGACAATGTTCTGTTGTGATCCATGGAGTTTTCATTTACTTATTTTCAGAATTGGATCACCAGGCTTTTCCTCCTAGTCTGTCTTAGTCTGGAAGCTCTGCTGAAACTTGTCCACCATGGGTGACCCTGCTGGTGTTTGAAATCTCAGTGGCATAGCTTCTAGCTCTATATCAGACAATATTCTGTTGTGACCCATAGGGTTTTCACTGGCTGATTTTCATAAGTAGATCATCAGACCTTTCTTCCTAGTCTTGGTCTGGAAGCTCTGCTGAAACCTGTCCACCGTGGGTGACCCTGCTGGTGTTTGAAACCCCAGTGGCATAGCTTCCAGCATCCCAGCAGCATGATGGACGGACAGACAGGTGGTCGAATCAGGACACATAAACATAGGATTTCACACTCAGAAATGTCCCTGTTTGTTCAGTTTGGTGCCCCACACACCATGATTCTGATAAAGGCTGCTCTGGGTGATTCCCGCCAAGAACGAAAAGCGTGTATGGTACAGGTATACACCACATTACTGAGACAATCTGCACGGTGCGTCCCTGAGGATGGAATACCCGTGCATAGATTTACAGGCGGCGTGTCTGGAAGCATCTTCCATGGACTAGCTTCTGGCTCTTCACATTTAATCTTGTTCCTCCCCCTCCCTGACGCACTTCCTGTGCCATTGCCTCTGGGATTGAGCACATAGGACCTCAGCCTTAAACCTTTGGGCCTGGCTCAGAATGAGCTGGCACCGTGGGCAGTGGAGGTTTACCTGGAAGCTGTTTCTATCCTTGGATTCTTGTTGTACTTAGCTGTCATCAAATCGGTTCTGACAACAGAACCAAACACTGCCGGGTCCTGCGCCATCCTCATAATGGTTGCTATGTTTGAGCCCATTGTTGCAGCCACTGTGTCAATCCATCTCATCGAGGGTCTTCCTTATCTTCACTGACCCTCTACTTTACCAAGCGTGATGTCCTTCTCCAGGGACTGGTTCCTCCTGATAACATGTCCAAAGTAGGTGAGATAAAGTCTCGCCATCCTCCCTTCTAAGGAGCATTCTGGCTGTACTTCTCCCCAGACGGATTTGTTCATTCTTCTGGCAGTCCATGGTATATTCACTATTCTTTGCCAACTTGTGTCCAAAGACAGCTTACAGGGAATCACACAAGTATATGCTACAAAATGCAAGTTAGCATGACCCCCAAGTCTGCTTCCTGCCAGCTTGATCCTCAAAATGTTCATGGCCATTCAAAGCCGCCAGAGACAAGGGGAAGTGACAGATGAGGAGTGGGAAGTCTGAGCCAATTTGGTGAAAATGCCCCAGATGTGACCATGTCGACACACAGCCACAGCCCCTCGGGTCCTGGGGAAGGGACCCTGCAAGGATGGGGCCTTGACCCCTGAGTGTCATCAGCCTCACCTCAGTCCACTCTGCCGGCCTGTTCCCATGTGTGGCCTTGGGACATGGTCCTGCACACAGCTGCAAAGCTCCAGCTCTTTCCTCCTTCTTGGCCCTAATACGAGCACTCCTGAGGGCTGTCGTTGTTGTTAGTTGACGTGGAGTCAACTCCTACTCATGGCGACCCCCTGTGTGTCAGAGTAGAGCTGCCCCATACAGTTTTCTTGGCTGTAAATCTTAACGACAGCAGATTGCCAGGTCTTCCTTCACGCTGGGTGGGTTCAAACTGCCAGTCTTTCAGTGAGCAGCCGAGAACACCCCTTTTTTGCCAGCAGAGACCTCTTAGGGGGTCTTTCCTGTAAACAGTCAACAATGCAAACCAATCTTCTTAAACAACTGGGGTCCAACCACCTCAAAGAGTAAACGGCTTGGTTGCGCCTTGCATTTGTGGTTACTTTGGTGCTGATCTTTTAAAATGAGAAACGGATTCTCCACTAAGGCTTCTTTTCTTGTGTTTTTGGTGAAGGTTTACAGAGCAGTTTAGCTTCCCATTCGACGATTTGTACACAAGTTGTTCAGTGACATTGGTTACATTCGTCACAGTGTGTGAACATTCTCATCACGTCTCTTCTGGTTGTTCCCTTTCCACTATGGTTTCTTGAAGCAACACTGAAGATTTGGTCTAATCCAATAGCAGCTTCACAGTTCCCAGTAAGGGTGTGCCTGGGGCTGCCATGTGGAGTTAGTGTCAAAACAGTCAAAATTCCATTGTGCGTTAGTTATTAAGTTTTCTTCCTTCCTTCATTTCTCCCCTCCTTCCTTCTATTTTTTTCTTTATCTATCTGTCTATCTATCTGCCTGTCTGCCTATCTATCTATCTGCCTATCTACCCATCCATCCATCCATCCATCTACCCTCCCACCCACCCACTCATCCACCCATCCACCCACCCATCCATCCATCCATCCATCAACCATCCACCCATCCACCCATCCATCCATCCATCCATCCATCAACCATCCATCCATCCACCCATCCATCCATCCATCCATCCATCCATCCATCCATCCATCCACCCACCCACCCACCCATCCATCCATCCATCCACCCATCCACCCATCCATCCATCCATCCATCCATCCATCCATCCACCCATCCACCCATCCATCCACCCACCCATCCATCCATCCATCCATCCATCCATCCATCCATCCATCCATCCACCCACCCACCTATCCATCCATCCATCCATCCATCAACCATCCATCCATCCATCCATCCATCCATCCATCCACCCATCCACCCATCCACCTATCCATCCATCCATCCATCCATCCATCCATCCATCCACTCACCCATCCACCCACCCACGCATGTATAGTGCTGAGGAGTGTGTATAGTAGTGTGTGTAGGTCCTTGGGGGAGGCTTCTTCACTGAGGTCCATCTCCATGCTCTTGGGATGTCACTGGCCGTGTCTGTGGGGCCTCCCAGCCAATGTGCTGCCGTGGTCAAGTCCTTTTCCTCATTCCCACCTCTCCTCCTAGTTAGTAAATCAGGATGCAGATAAGATACTCATGGTTAATTTTCTGCATCTAGGATAGCATGTCTGAGCTTATAAATGGTAGGAAGTCTCGGGCTGTGAATTTCTTGATACTGACAAGCCCAACAGCTTAGAAATAATAAGTTACAAGTGTCTTAGGGGTTGTTCTCCTGACATAAAACTAATTCCATGTTTTTATTCATAATGTGGGAGAGACAGGGCAGGGGGCCTGCTTTGGACAGCGTTGCCGGGGATATCACGAGCTCTGTCTCGGAAGGTAATGAGGACAGACAGTACTTCATTCTCTGCGTCTGGCTGACTCCCCTCCCATCCTTGTTGACAACCTCATGGGTTTTGACCCTGCCTTTTTGGACAGCTAGAGGTCCCTAGGTGATGCAAACAGTTTGCACTCGACTGCTCACCTAAAGGTTGGCGGTTCAAACCACCCCCCCCCCCAGTGGTGCTGAAGAAGAAAGACCCGGAGATTTGCTCTCATAAACATTATAGCCAAGAAAACCAAATGGAGCACTTCTACTCTGTAATAAATGGGGTTGCCATGAGTCGGAATAGACTCGGTGGCACCCAACAGCAACAACCTAAAGGTTAGCAGTTTGAACCCACCCAGTGGTACAGCAGAAGAAAGGCTTGGCAATCTTTATAGATTATAGCCAAGAAAACCCTATGGGACAGTTCTTCTCTGTTACACACAGGGTTGCATGAGTAGGAATTGACTTGAAGGTGATGGGTTTGGATTTTTTTTTTCTTTTCTGCATAACCTACTGTCTTTTTTAAACATTTTATTTTATTGTACTTTAAGTGAAAATTTACAATTCAAGTTAGTTTCTCATACACAAATTTATACATACATTGTTCTGTGACCTTAATTGCTCTCCCTATACTGTGACAGCACACTCCTCCTCTCCACCACGGAGTTCCCGTGTCCATTCAACCAGCTCCTGACCCTCCCTGCCTTCTCAACTCACCTCCAGACAGAAGCTGCCCATTTAGTCTCAGGAAGCTACTTGAGCTAAGAAGCACACTCTTCATGAGTATCGTTTTATGTCCCATAGTCCAGTCTAATCTTTGTCTGACGAGTTGGCATCAGGAATGGTTTTAGTTCTAGGTTGACAGAGAGTCTTGGGGCCATGCTTTCTGGGGTTCTTCCAGTCTCTGTCAGACCATTAAGTCTGGTCTTTTTATTAGAATTTGAGTTCTGCACCTCACCTTTCTCCTGCTCCATCAGGGACTCTGTTCTGTTCCCCGTCAGGGCGGTCATTGGTGGTAGCCAGGCACCATCTAGTTCTTCTGGTCTCAGGCTGATGACGTCTCTGGTTTATGTGGCCCTTTCTGTCTCTTGGGCTAATACTTTCCTTGTGTCTTTGGTGTTCTTCGTTCTCCTTTACTCCAAGTGGTTGGGATCAAATGATGCATCTTAGGAAATCTTTTAAGACCCCAAACACCACTCAGCAAAGTAGGATGCAGAACATTTTCTTTATAAACTTTGTGCATATCGTACCCTTGAGGAAGTGGCCCATCTGGTCCAAAACCAAAAGGTGATCCTGGTTGCCCCTAGAGCCATTATTATCTCTTCATATTGCCACATCCAGCTGTGAGAGGTCTGCCTTATGAGTGCTGAATTGTGAATATCGAATTATGTCCTAACCCCCAGTATCTGTGAACATAGCCTTGTTTGGAATTAGGGTGTTTTCAGATGCTATCAGCTAACATGAGGTCATGCTGATGCTGGAGTAGGCTGGACCCTAATCCTATATGTTGTTGTTGGGTGGACAAGCAGATCTCCTGGGAATACTTCTCCTGCCACCCCCAATAGCTTGGGTGCTATGCACACTCTTCAGCACTATAGGTGGGTGTGTGGGTGGTTACAGAGATGCTGGATGGATGGATGGATGGATGGGTGGGTAGATGGGTGGATGTGCTCTGAGACTTGCCTGCTTCCAAAACAGTTGCTGTTAAGAGTCAGCACCCACTCACGGCCACCCCTTGTACATCAGACTAGAACTGAGCTCCACAGGGTTTTCAGTGGTTGATTATCTGGGAAGTAGATCACCAGGCCTTTCTTCCAAGGCACTGCTGAGTGCACATGAACCTCCAGCCTTTTGGTTAGCTGCCGAGCTCTTTAAGCATTTGCACCACCCACGGACTCCAAACCAGTTGCCATGGAGCTGATCTGAGTCACGGCAACCCCGTGCCTGTCAGAGTAGAACTGTGCTCTACAGGGTTTTTAATGGCTGATTTTTCAGAAGTAGATTACCAGGCCTTTCTTCCGGGGCACCTCTGGGTGAACTCAAACCTCCAACCTTTGTGTTAGCAGCCAAGCATGCTCACCATTTGTGCCTCCCAGGAGCTCCATACCTTTTTCCAGTAGCTGTTGTTTGTCCATCTGTCTCCCCACCAGATCATATACCTCAAGGGTGGTGTATGAGTCTCCCGCGGCTGCTGTAACAGAATACCACACACTGGGGAGCTTAGAACACCAGGGATGCATTCTCTCCCAGTTCTGGAGGACAGGAGTCAGAAACCAAGGTGTGAGCAGGGCATACTCCGTCCAGGGGCTCTAGAGGTGGATCCTTCCTCATCTCTTCCAGCTTCTGGTGGCCGCAGCCAGTCCTTGGTCTGTGGCTGCATCACTCCAATCTCTGCCTGTGTCTTCACACGGCCATCTCCCCTCTGTGTCTCTTCTCCTCTTTTATAGGACATCTCTCAGATGGGATTGGGACCCACTCTACTCCAGCGTGACCTCATGTCAACTGATAACATCTGCAAAGACCTTATTTCCGAACGAGGTCGTGTTCACTGGTGTGATGGGGGTTAGGCCTTCAACATATCTTTAAGGGGGAAAGAATTCAATCCATAACAGTGTGTCCCCAATCTCTCTCTCCTTTCTCTTATAAGAACACTTGTCACTGGGTTTAGGGCCCGCCGTACTCCGGCATGATCTCCTGTTACCTTAGCTAATTACGTCTTCAAAGACCCTATTTCCAAACAAGGTCACGTTCACAGCTACAGGGGTTAGGACTTCAACTTATCTTTTTAGGGGGCACAATTCAATCCATAATAGGTGGGTACTATGTCTTTTCATCTCTGTCTTTCAACACTATTTGGCCTATAGTAAATAATCAATAGATCAATATTAAAGGCATGAAGGACAGCAGGTCCTCAAAGTCCATGTGCCGCTCACCTTCCGCACCCCCTCACTCACATTTTCCCCTGGAGGGACTGCATGGAGGGCCTCATGTGCCCTTGGCTGTGGTTGGCTTTGGCCAGTAGGGCCCCCCAGAAGATGACAGAAGAGGATCTGCCTGAGATCTGTGGTGAGGCGAGCCCCTGTCTCCCTCCCTGCACGCCTGCACAGGGAGGTCCTCTCCCCTTCTTCCTGCCAGGTGGCCGCCTGCAGACTGTTCTCACTCTGGTTTTGGGAAGCCCACTCCTCACCTTCCAGTTCACTCCTGATGTGGAAACCACTCCCTCCCTTTGTTACCCTCCCTGGGGGGAACCTGCCTCCACATTATCCTCCCTGGGGGAAGCCCCTCTCCCACATTCCTCTCCTTGGGGAAAACTGTCCAGGGGGTCCCCCAACCCACGCCATTATCCTCCCTGGGGAAACCACCCCCCAGTGTTATCCTCCCCAGGGGAAGTATCCCCAACCTCCCTGGGGGAAACCGCCTTCCCCCCACATTCCCCTCCTTGGGAGAAACCACCCTGTGTTATCTTCCCTGGGGGACACCACCCTTCATTTCCCTCCCTGGGGGATACCACCCCCCATTACCCTCCCTGGGGAACACCACCCCCCACTCTCCTCCCTGGGGGACACCACCCCCCATTCCCCTCCCTGGGGGCCTCACCACCGCTGGTTTTCTTGCACCTACAGACACCTCTGTCTACGCCTTGGCCTTCAGTCTCCTTAAACTTCCCCACTGGAGGGCCATCTGCTTCCTGCCTGGGTGCTGAGGGCCAGACCCCGATACCTTACAAAGGCTCAGGCTTTCTCAGGTTTTATGGGCCAGGCAGTGTTGAAAGCTAGAGAAGAAAAGACATAGTGCCCACCTACTGTGGATTGAATTGTGCCCCCTAAAAAGGCGTGTTGAAGTCCCAGCCCGGTAGCTGTGAACACACTGTCTCTGCATCATAGCCCTGCTGCAATACAAAGTCCCCAAGGGGGCTTCAAAGAACAGAAGTCTGTTTCCTCACAGTCTGGAGGCCAGAAGTCCAAGTCAGTGTCTCAGCTGAGTTGACTGCTTCCTTGTCGGTGGCCCTGGGCGTTCCTTGGTTCCCTGGCTCATAGACGATCCTCACAGGGCATCTGCCTTCCCCGTCTATGTGTGTGTCTGTGTCTAATCTGCTCTTTTTACAACTGAGTGGAGATCAGGTTGACAACCCACCATTCTCAAGTATGATCTAATGAATGTAACAAAGAAAATTTATTTCCAGACAAGATCACATCCACAGGTATAGTGGTTAAGATTCCAGCACGTATTTTTTGGGGGGTGTTATGGATTGAGTTGAGTCTCCCCAAAACATCTGTGGGAAATTCTAACCCCTATACCTGAGGAGGAAACCCTGGTGGTGCAGTGGTTAAGAGCTGCGGCTTCTAAGCAAAAGGTCAGCAGTTCGAATCCACTAGCTGCTCCTTGGAAACCCTGTGGGGCAGTTGTACCCAGTCCTATAGGGTCACTATGAGTTGGAATCAACTTGAGGGTAACAGGTTTTGTTCTGTTTTGTGTTATTTTATATCTGTGGATGTAATCCCATTTGGGAATGGGTTTTCTTTGTTATTTTAATGATGCAGGATTTGTGGAGGGTATGTCTTAAGTGAATCTCTTCTGAGACCCACAAGAGCTGAGACGGGGGAAGACAGGTAAGATAGATGCCACCTGAAGATCACCAAGGACCCAGGGAACAGAGCTGAAGACAGACAAGGACCTTCCCCCAAGGCCAACAGAGAGACAGCCTTCCCCTGGAGCCGGCGCCCAGAATTAGGACTTCTAGCTCCCTGAACTGTGAGAAATAAATTTGTTTGTTAGAGCCACCCACTTGTGGTATTTCTGTTTCAGTAGCACTAGGTGACTAAGACAGGGTGTCATGGATTGAATTGTGTCCCCTCAAAATATCTGTGAACTTGGCTAGACCATGATTCCCAGTATTGTATGATTGTGTACCATTTTGTAACCTGATGTGATTTCCCTGCATGTTGTAAATCCTATCGCTATGATGTAAGGAGGTGGATTAGTGGCAGTTATATTAATGAGGTCTACAAGATTGGATAGCGTCTTAAGCCAATCTCTTTTGATATATAAAAGAGACAAGTGAGCAGAGAGACATGGGAACCTCATACTACCAAGAAAGCAGCACTGGGAGCAGAGCCCGTCCTTTGAACCTGAGGTTCCTGTGCAGAGAAGCTCCTAGACCGAGAGAAGATTAATGACATGGACCTTTCTCCAGAACCAACAGAGAAAGCCTTCCCCTGGAGCTGATGCCCTGAATTTGGACTTGTAGCCTACTAGGCTGTGAGAGAATAAACTTCTCTTGGTTAAAGCCATCCACTTGTGGTATTTCTGTTACAGCAGCAGTACATAACTAAGACGGGGAACATGATTTGGTCCGTTACAGGGAACTCTTAACAGCCGTTTGTGTGACTGTGAGTGAGTCACTTGAAGCTGCTAAGTCTGCCTGTCTGTGAAAACAGAACTCCCTGCCACGCTCTGTTGCTTGGTTTGGGTGCTGGGGGCACAGGTGAGCTAGTTTTGTAACAACCCGGCGAGCTGTGTGGCATGATGGCTGACTGTTCTGGGTCTGCATCACACTTTCACTGAGGTTTCTTTACCACTTCCACCTTACAGGGTTGTTGTCAAAGTTGGGTACTTTCACTGTAAAAGCCCACTGCTGGGTTTTCACCGCTAACAACATGGCGTCTGCTCTGTTTCCATATTTTTTTATTTTTTTTATTTTGTTGAAAGGATACAGAACCAAAGATACACCATTTCAACAATTTCTACATGCACAATTCAGTGACATTGATTACATTCTTCAAGTTGTGCTCTTTGAAACAATAATCCATGTAAGATCAAATTGACAATGACAATTTGAAAGGTTGGATGGGAAGCTTAGGGGGCAGTGAGTTTAAGATAATGATGCTCCAACAGAGGAAGAAGGAGAGTCAGGAATAGGAGGAGGATCTGGAATGTGTAGCTAATTGCCTCCATGAACAATTACCTCCTCTGCCATGAGACCAGAAAAGCTGGATGATGCCTGGCTACCCTGACTGAACATTTTGATCAAAGATTCTATAGAAAATCCTGATCAAAAGGGGGAAAAACGTAAAACAGAATTTCAAATTCTCATGGACTCCAGACTTGCTGGAGCCATGAAGGTTGGATGAACCCTTGAAACTATTGCCCTGAGAGAATCTTTAAGCTTAAACCAAAAATATTCCTGAAGTCTTCTTAAAACCAAAAATAGTTTGGTTTAACTAGTAAAGAATGTCTGCCTTTACCATTGTGCTCTTTGAAGAACTATCTGTATAGGATCAAATTGACAACAGCAACTTGTAAAGTTAGATAGGAAGCTTAGGGGGCAGTGAGTTTACGTTCATGAGGAAGGAACAATTAGGAAAAGGAGGGTGAGAATGGTTGCACAATGTAAAGAATGTCATCAATATCACTGAATTGTACACGTACAAATTGTTAAATTGGTATATGCTCTTTCAACAACAGCAACAAAAATAAAATAAATTATATAAAAGCAAAGACACTGGTGCTCTGTCTCCTTTTAACACCACATACTAAGCACCTCTGGTGCCACTTCTAGGGTGTCTGTTTCCCAGCAAGGTCACTGTGGGGAAAGGCAGGGCAGAAGGCATCCTGGGCTGATGCTCCGTATTTATTATATTCTTCAGTTTCACCTGTGGTCAGCAAGATTTCCCCTAGGAAACCTGGGACAGGGGTCTCCCTTTTCCCTAACCCTGTGCCACCCCAAATCCCTCCATGTGAAATGCTCGAAGACTTGTGCTTTTAAACCTCATCATGCCGTGATAAAAAAAAATAAAAATCAAAAACAATGCAGAATAGCCTGAGCACTTTGGGAAATGTGTTGTATACATATGCACCTAAGAAGAGCCGTAAACTGCATATGTATGAAACCTCAGGGAGGAGAGCCCTGAGCCTGTGGTGTGACTCTGGGTGGCAGCTGGTGGGATGTATTTTTATGTTAAAATTAACACAAAGGGATGTCCCCTCAGCCCCCACTCCCTGTGGGTCATTCCTGGCTGGCCCAGAAAGCAGGCTTTGCAGAAAAAGACAACACACCCAGGAAAGACACTGCCTGCTTCAGCACTCAGGCTAGTAATTCATCCCCAATCCATAAAACAATTAGGCATGAACTAATGATAGTGCTTAACAACTGTATTTTTGATTAATGCATAAATGATTTAACGGAGTATTTCTGTAGCTTTCCCAGCCTCTGCCATTATTTACCGGCCCTGTCAGCAAGGTGGCGGGTTCCCTGCCATATAAAACATCCCCCAACCCATTGGAGAAGCTGGTGGCTGTAATGTTCTCAGGGAGCACACCAGCGGAGCTATTAACATGCCGATTAGCATAATCCATTGTGTTATATCATTGGGTAAAAGCTCCCCCGCGCAAGGGAATCAGACTGTGGAATGGCTTTGAAGATTTTATGATACAATAACCATCCATTTGATACACAATTAAAAAGATATTTTGAGACACGAAGTGTGAAGACAATGGGATAGAGGGGGAGAGAAGGCAGGGATAAGGGTATTCTTCTGAGTCCCCAGTGCCTGCTGGTTGAGTCTGATTCAAATACAGAACACAGGACCATTAGTAAGAACATGTAGGCTTAATGTAGGATCAGGCAGACTTTCTTCTATGCAGTTCTTGCTGTTGCTGGGTGCTGTCAAGTCGACTCTGACTCATGGCGACCCCATGTGACAGAGAAGAACTGCTCTGTAGGATTTTCTTGGCTGTAATCTTTTCAGGAGCAGATGGCCAGGTCTTTCTCCCATGGAGCCACTGGGTGGGTTTGAACAGCCAACATTTTGGTTAGCAGCTGAGCTCTTAAACGTTGCACCACAAGGGCTCCTTGCTTCCTCCTTTTATGTGATGCTGTAACAATGGTTTGGACCTCGATATGGGTAGGAATGAATGTGGATCTCAAACTTTTAATTAACCAAACTTCTAAACAAAGCTAGAGGGGCAGCGCTGGCTCAGCAGTAGAAGTCTCACCTTCCAGGCAGGAGACCTATGTTCAATTCCCAGCCAATGCACCTCATGTGCAGCCACCACCCATCTGTCACTGGAGGCTTTTGTGTTGCTGTGATGCTGAACAGGTTTCAGTGGAGCTTCCAGACTAAGAGAGACTAGGAAGAAAGGCCTGGTGATCTGCTTCTGAAAATCAGTCAACAAAAACCCACGGATCACAGCTGTCCAATCTCCAACTGATCATGGGGATTGCGCAGGACCGGGCAGCATTTCATTCCATTCTGCATGGGGTTGCTGTCAGTTGGGGGCTGACTCCATGGCACCTGACAGCAACAACAATAAAATCAAAGCTGGGAATGGTTGCACAACTCAAAGAATGTAATCAACAATGAATTATACGTGTAGAAACTGTTGAATTGGTGTATGTGCTACAGTGCATATTCTCAACAACCAAAATTTAAAATAAACTAATTAGAAAGAAAGGCAGGAGCTCTGGGCCTAACTGAGATGTTCCAGAAAAATCTAGAAATTTCATGAATGTTAAAAAAGTGCCCTGCATCAGCCTGAAATGTAAGAGAAAGGTGAGCTTTGAATGTTTTTTCGCCTGTCCACCTGGTCATGAAATAGGTGTGAGACAGAGAAACAAGCATCTCCCAGGCTCACAGAAGGATCCGGAACTGGCTAAGTGGGTCCTGAAAGTGAGTATTATGGACCTCACAAGCACAACCCTTCTCTAGGGGCAAGGAACCCCACAGTCCTGATGGTCATCTAGGGGGAAGGTGGTCCACCCTTCCTCTGTGTGGAAACTTGTACTGTGTCTGTGTTAATGATTGGGGTCTGGAGTTCCTGGGGGGTTGAAGGCTTCTCATGCTTTGTTTCAGGACTTTGAGACGCGAATCGCATTCTGGGATCTACGTGATTATCCCCAGTGCCAAACCCAAAGTGTTCTCACTTGCCTCTGAGTTGGCTCCGACTCCTGGCGACCCCATATACAAGGAAATGAAACATTGCCTGGTCCTGCACCATTATGACCATCACTGGTATGTCTGAGTCCACTGTTGTGGCTCCTTAAACCAAAATATCCCCAATCAGTGTCAGCTCTCCAAACCTCCGCTCCGTGACTTCCAGCACTGGCTTTGATGCTTGTTTGATTGTGTGCTTTATTAATGAGCACGATAAACAGTCACCCCTTTCTTCCCCTCTTGAGTTCAGAACTAATTGAAAAATAAAAGTATGTATGCCTCCAACTATATGATATTCTGGAAAAGGAAAAACTATAGAAAGAGTGAAAGATCAGGGGTTGCCAGGGGCTTGGGGGAGGAAGGAAGGATATCTTCAGGGCAGGGAGACTGTAATGGTGGATACGTGACATGAAGCATTTGTCAAAACCCACAGGACTGTACAGCACAAACAGTGTACCCTCATGTAAACTGTGAACTTCAGGTAATAACAATGTATCATTGTTGGCTCATCAATTGTAACAAATGTAGCACAGGGATGAAAGACGTTAATATTAGGGGAAACTGTAGCCGGGGACGGGGGGGAAGAGGGGAGAGGAGGGTGTGCGAGCTGCCTGTACTTTCTGCTCAAGTTTTCTGTAAACCTAAAACTGCTTGCAAAAATAAAGCTTATTAATTAAAAAAAAAAAACTGTAACTGTAACTGGAAACCCTTCTGCGTGATGCTGTAATGGTGAATGCATGATATTTTGCTTTTGTCAAAATCCACAGGACTGTACGAGACAGAGTGAACTCTCATGTAACCTGTGGACTTTAGTTAATAATAATGTATCAATATGATGATGATGACTAATGCAGTCAAGTCATTCCCACTCATAGCGACCATATGGGACAGAGTAGAACTGCACCATGGGGTTTCCAAGAAGCGACTGGTGGATTTGAACTGCTGATCTTTTGGTTAGCAGCCGAGCTCTTAACCACTACGCCGCCAGGGCTCAATATAGGTTTGTCAATTGTAACAAATGTACCACATAAATGTAAGGAGTACATTTGTTACAATAATAATAGTAATAATAATAATAGGGGAAATAATAGTATAAGGAACTGTGTGAAGGGGGGAGAGAGTGGGTATATGGGAATTCTGGATTTTCAGCTCAGTTTCTCTGTAAACCTAAAACTGCTCTAAAAAATAAAGTCTATTTAAAAAAAGAAGGCGCCCTGCTGGTACAACCATTCAGTGTTCAGCTGTTCACCAAAAAGATGCCAGTTCAAACCCGCCCAGCGCCTCCTTGGGAGAAAGACCTGTCAATCTGCTCCCATAAAGATGACAGCCTAAGAAACTGTATAGGACAGTTCTACTCTGTCACAAGGGGTTGCTATGAGCTGGAATCAACTCAATGGTACCCAACAACAACATTTTTTATAAATTAAGGGAGCAGAGGCTTTGAGAAGTCCCAGGCGTTGCCTAAGGTCACCAGCAGGCCAGCTGGTGCAGAACCCAGCTCGAGTCCACACACCACACGGAGTTTGGGAGGTTTGTGAGTGTGTGTGCACATGGAGTGTGGGGTATGCATGAAGCACATGCCCTTGGACATGTCACAAGCACCCACCAGCACAAACACAGGTTCTGATAGCTCCAAACAGGCTGTCTATCTACCCAGACCCGTGTTGTAGGAATATGAAGCTCACTGTGGAGGAGGGGACAAGTGCGGCCGCTGGCTCTGCTGCCTGGACTTAAGTCCTGGCCTGCCCGTGACCACCAGTGTGGCCCATGCAAGTGACATTGCTGAACTCCACCTGAGCCCTGAGATCCTAGAAACAGTGGTAGTTACAGAAATCCCCATCCCCTTTGGTGTTCTGGGAAAGGGCTGACAGATGGCCTTATGTTCCCTTAGCTGGGCTAAACAGAGGAGTTTCTTCCTGTCTCGAGGCCCTTGAGCCCCCTTCTCTCCCTGACCCTTCCAGAATCTGGGAGAAACCTGCCCTTCATGGTAGACTCAGAAGATAGATAACTCCATGTGATCAAAATACCCCATAGCTTAACCTCCACCTAATGACCTAGGTGGTGCACGCATTTCACACACTCGGCTGCTAACCAAAGGTCAGAAGTTCGAGTCCACCCAGAAGAGCCTCGGAAGAAAGGCCTGACAATCTACTTCCGAAAAATCAGCCATTGAGAATCCTATGGAATACTACACAAAGATGAAGAACAATGATGAATCCTCAAAACATCTCACAACATGGATCAATCTGGAGGGCATTATGCTGAGTGAAATAAGTCAACGACAAAAGGACAAATATTGAAGGAGACCGCTATTATAAAAACTCAAGAAAAAGTTTACCCACAGGAAAACAAAAAAAATTATCTGATGGTTATAAGGGTAGGGAGCGATGGGAAAGACATGTCACTAACTAGATAGTAGACAAATGTTAACTTTGGTGAAGGGAAAGACAACACAAAATATAGGTGAAGTCAGCACAACTTGACCAAGGCAAAGCCATAGAAGCTTCAAAGACACATCCAGCACCTTGAGGGACCAAGTTACTGAGGTTAAGGGCTGGGGACCATGGTCTCGGAGGACATCTAGGTCAACTGGAATAACATAGTTCATACAGAAAAAGTCCTATACGGTACCTCGGTGAGTAGCAACTGAGGTCTCAAAAGCTTGCAAGTGGCCATTTAAAATACATCTATCGGTCACATCCCATCTGGAGCAAAGGAAAATGAAGAAAATCAAAGACACAGGGAAAATACTAGTCCAAAGGACTAAAGGACCACATGAACCACAGCCTCCACCAGCCTGACCCAGAAGAACTAGATGGTGCCTGGCTACCACCACCGAACCGCTCTGACAAGGATCACAATGAAGAGTCCCGGACGGAGCTGGAGAAAATTGTAGAACAAAATTCAAGTTCACAAAAGAAGACCAGTCTTACCGGTCTGACAGAGACTGGAGGAACCCCCAAGACTATGGCCCCCAGACACCCTGCTAACTCAGAACTGAAGCCGCTCCCGAAGCCCACGTCTCAGACAAAGATTAGAAAGATCTATAAAACAAACAATAACACATGTGAGGAATGTGTCTCTTAGTTCAGTCAAATATAGAAGACGAAAGGGGCAGCTCCTGCCCAAAAGCAAGATGAGAAGGCAGGAAGGGACAGGAAAACTGAATGGATACACACGGAGAACCCAGGATGGAAATGGGGAGCGTGCTGTCACATGGGGGGGGACTGCAACCGATGTCACAAAACAATATGGGTATACATTTTTGAATGAGAAACTAACTTCAGCCGTAGACTTTCACCTAAAGCACAGTAAAATAAAATAAAGAAAACCCTAGGGAGCACAGCTTTGCTCTGACACACGTATGGGTGGGCACTGTGAGTCAGAATCCACTGAGGGTGCCTGGTTTACCAAACCCCATCACTGCTCAGCAAAGACATCAGAGAGCAACTCAGCAAGGTGGCCAGTGCTGGAGACAAGCAAAGCTGACAAAGCCCAGGAGCCTGCACAGAAGATGATGGGATTCCGTGAGTCTGAGTCGATTGGATGGCAGCAGATGACCCACTTCTACCTATCTTTCACAGTAAACTTGGGAGAGAGCTCCATGTGGTTGACCCAGCCCGTTGCTTAACCTTCCCTACTGGTCTTCAGTACTTTCCTCTCCAGTCCTGAGAACCTTTCTGGACCTGTGACCACAGAGTTGAGATCAGACTTGGTACTGATCTCTCTCTCTCTGCTATGGGTTGAATTGTGTCCCTCCAAAAAATATGCACTGAATTCCTGCCTTTTTATCTGTGGATGTGATCCTGCTTAGAAGTAGGGTTTTTCTTTTGTTCTAGGAGTGAGGGCATTCCAGAGCAGAGTGGATCCTAAATCTAGTCACTTCTCAGTTATAAAAAGACCAGAACAGACACAGAGATGCACACAGTCAGAAGACGGACATCGTATGAGGAACTGTTGACAAGCAAAGAAATGCCAGACAGCCATTGTTGTGTGCCTGCTAATCCACTCTGACTCACAGTGACCCATGTGACAGAGTACAACTGCCTCAAGTCTCAAAAGAACACAAAACTAGGGTTTTCTAGGCTGTAATCTTTACAGGAGCAGATTGCAAGGTCTTTCTCCCATAGAGCTGCTGATGGGTTCGAATCGCCAGCCTTTCAGTGAGCAGCTGAGCACTTAACTGTTGAGCCACCAAGCTCTTTCAAAGACTGCTGCGGACACCAGAAACTAGCAGAGAGGCCCACAGAAAGAATCAACACTGCTGAGACCCTAGTTTTAGTCTGCACGGCCATGCAAAAGTAGGAGCATTGAGACCAATCTGCAGGAATGACTTAGAGAAGAAGGAGAGGGGGATCCGGAATTCCAATGTGGGCACCAGGGAGGTGGGCAGGCAGGGGGATTTGAACTGGACTCTCTGCTCAGGTTGTCAAAAATGAGATGGAATGCTTGAAGATCGATATCCTAGGCATGAGTGAGCTGAAATGGACTGGCACTGGCCATTTTGAATTGGACAAGCAAATGGTCTACTAAGCCGAGAATGACAGATTGAAGGGGAATGGCATTGCATTCATTGTCAAAAAGAACATTTGAAGATCTATCCTGAAGTACAACACTGTCAGTGATAGGACAATATCCACACACCTACAAGAAAGACCCATTAATGTGACTATTATTCAAATTTACACATTAACCAGTAAAGCCAAAGATGAAGAAATTGAAGATTTTCACCAACTTCTGCAGTCTGAACTTGATCAAATATGAAATCAAGATGCACTGATAATTACTGATGATCGGAATGGGAAACTTAAGAAACATAAAAGAAGGGTCAGTAGTTGGAAAATATGGCTTTGGTGACAGAAACGACACTGGAAATCGCATGATAGAATTTTGCAAGACCAACGACTTCTTTCTTGCAAATACCTTTTCTCAACTACATTAACGGTGACTACACACGTGGACCTCACCAGATGGAATACACAGGAATCAAATCAACTACATCTGTGGAAAGAGATAATAGAGAAGCTCGATAGCATCAGTCAGAACAAGGCCAAGGGCTGACTGCAGAACAGACCATCAATTGTTCCTATGCAAGTTCAACTTGAAGCTGAAGAAAATTAAAATAAGTCCACTAGAGCCAAAAGTATGATCTTGATATATCCCACCTGAATTTAGAGACTATCTCAAGAATAGATTTGACTCATTGAACACTAATGCAAGAAGACCGATGAGTTGTGGGATGACATCAAGGACATCATACACGAAGAAAAGCAAAAGGTCATTTAAAAGACCGGAAAGAAAGAAAAGACCAAAATGGAAGTCAGAAGAGACTCTGAAGCTTGCTCTTGAACTTAGAGTAGCTAAAGCGAATGGAAGAAATGAAGAAGAGCTGAACAGAAGATTTCAAAGGGCAGCTGGAGAAGACCAAGTATTACAATGAAATGTGCAAAACACTTGGAGTTAGAAAACCAAAAGGGAAGAACATGCTCAGCATTTCTCAGGCTGAAAGAACTGAAGAAAAAATTCAAGCCTCCAGTTGCAATACTGAAGAATTCTACGGCCAAAACACTGAACAATGCAGGAAGCATCAAAAGAAGATGGAAGGAATACACAGAGTCCCTGTACCAAAAAGAATTGGTCCCCTGTCAGCCATTTTATGAGGTAGCATATGATCAAGAACCAATAGTACTGAAGGAAGAAGTCCAAGCTGCACTGAAGGCATTGGTGAAAAACAAGGCTCCAGGAATTGACAGAATATCAACTGAGATGTTTCAACAAACAGATGCAGCGCTGGAAGTGCTCGCTTGTCTATGCCAAGAAATTTGGAAGAGCGCTACCTGGCCAACCAACTGGAAGTCATCCATATTTATGCCTATTCCCAAGAAAGGTGATCCAACCAAATGTGGAAATTATCAAAAATATCATTAATATTACACGCAAGTAAAATTTTGCTAAAGATCATTCAAAAGCGGCTGCAGCAGTATGTCGACAGAAAGTGCCAGAAATTCAGGCTGGATTCAGAAGAGGATGTGGAACCAGGGATATCATTGCTGATGTCAGATGGATCCTGGCTGAAAGCAGAGAATACCAGAAAGATGTTTACCTGTGTTTTAGAGACTATGCAAAGGCATTTGACTGTAGGGATCCTAACGAATTATGGATAACACTGTGAAGAATGGGAATTCCAGAACACTTAATTGTGCTCATGAAGAACCTGTACATAGACCAAGAGGCAGTTGTTCAAACAGAACAAGGGATACTACGTGGTTTAAAGTCAGGAAAGATGTGTGTCTGGGTTGTATCCTTTCACCATATGTATTCAATCTGTATGCTGAACAAATAGTCTGAGAAGCTGGACTATATGAAGCAGAAAGGGTCATCAGGATTGGAGGAAGACTCATTAACAACCTGCGTTACGCAGCTGATACAACCTTGCTTGCTGAAAGTGAAGAGGACTTGAAGCACTCACTGATGAAGATCAAAGACCACAGCCTTCAGTATGGATTACACCTCTACATAAAGAAAACAAAAATCCTCACAACTGGACCAATAAGCAATATCATGATAAACGGAGAAAGGATTGAAGTTGTCAAGGATTTCATTTTACCTGGATCCTTAATCAACGCTCATGGAAGCAGCAGTCAAGAAATCAAATGACATATTGCATTTGCACAAATCTGCTGCAAAAGACCTCCTTAAAGTGTCAAAAGCAAAGATGTCACTTTGACAATTAAGGTGTGCCTACCCCAAGCCATGGTATTTTGAATAGCCTCACATGTAAGTGAAAGCTGGACAATGAATAAGGAAGACTGAAGAAGAATTGATGCCTTTGGATTATGGTGTTGGCCAGGAATATTGAATAAACCCTAGATTGCGAGAAGAACCAACAAATCTGTCATGGAAGAAGTACAGCCAGAATGGTCCTTCAAAGCGAAGATGGCAAGACTTCGTCTCATGTACTTTGGAGGGATCAGTCCCTGGAGAAGGACATCATGCCTGGTAAAGTAGAGGGTCAGCAACAAGGAGGAAGACCCTCAACGAGATGGACTGACACAGTGGCTGCAACAGTGGGCTGAAACATAGCAATGATTGTAAGGATGGCGCAGGACCAGGCACTGTTTTGTTCTGTTGTGCATAGGGTCACTCTGAGTCAGAAGGGACTCAACGGCACCTAACAACAACAACAACATTTGCTTACCTTAGAGTCTGTGGGTGGCACAAACAGTTAACACGCTTGACTGCTAACCAAAAGGTTGAAAGTTTCAGTCCACCCAGAAGCACCTTGGAAGAAAGGCCTGGTGATCTACTTCCAGAAAGCAGTCATTGAAAACCCTATGTAGCATAGTTCTACTCTGACACACATGGGGTCACCATGAGTCTGCTGCTAATTGAAATGTTGGAGGTTCAAGTCCACCTGAAGGTACCTTGGAAAGAAGGCCTGGCTGTTGACTTTTGAAAAACCAGCCATTGAAAGCCCCATGGAGCACAGTTCTACTCTGACACACATGGGGTCTCCAAGAGTTAGAGTTAACTCTAAGACAACCAGTTGGTTATCTACTCACCTTCCCATGAGAAGGGTGAGGTCCGGGAGGGCTATGTGAGTAGTCCCAGGAGGGTACCCAGGAAGAACCTGATGTCAGGATGCCTAGTGAAGTCCCTCCCTGTATGCCCCCTGTTCCCTGGTGGGAACAAACTCTGGGGTAGGAACTCATCCCCTTCTAGGCACAATCCAATTGCCTTGAGCCAAAACCAACTCATGGCGACCCCATGTGTGCCAGAGTGGAACTGTGCTCCATAGGGTTTTCAATGGCTGATCTTTCAGAAGTAGATCAGCAGGCCTTTCTTCCAAGGCACCTCTGGGTGGACTGGAACCTTCAACATTTCCGTTAGCAGCCGAGCTTGGTCAATGTCTTTGACACTCAGGGACTCCAGGCCCAGTAGGAAGTGGCATTTACGATGGAACATGTTCATGGCGGGGGGCGGGGGTAGAGGGCGACTGGGGCTGGCCCTTCTAAGACCCGTGGCCAGGTCCCATCTTCCTTTCCTCAAGGTGGGTCCACCTCTCCGGTGATCCACTCTCCTTTAACCCCTCTGCTCCTTTGGTTTGCGTTTAGATCCAGACTCTGCGCGAAGCAGGGATCTGAGCCTCTGAACTAGAACATAAAAGTCATTCGTGAAACTCTGGGGTCCTTTGTGAGACGGAGTGAAAGACGTGCTGGTCCTTCCTCAAGGATGCTCTGCGCCCCCATCGCTCAGCACCTCGGAGAGGCGCCCCCACGCCTCTTCTAGGGAGCGTGGGAGCTCAGGGAAGGAGGTAAACGGAGAAGACAAACAGTGGCACCATTTAAACACTGGCGGTGGCGCGCGCAGGGAAAGAGAGGGGCGCGCGGACCAGGGGCGCGAGGGCAGGGCGCTGACAGCCACTTCTCGCTCCCCGACAACAGGTAGGCGATTGCCTGCCCCTTCCCGGCGCGGCGCCGCAATTTCCTCGGCGTTGGGCGATTTTATTCATTGTTTCCCGGGCCGGGTGATTGATGCGCCAGGCACTAATCTCTCCGAGTGATAACTATTTCCATGTTCGTCCCCGCGCCCTGACACCGCGCAGGGCGGCCCGGGCGACTGCTGACTACTTACTCTGTGACTCATTTACATTTCAATCTCGGCCTCATGAATGTAAAACCCCGGTTGCAAATTAATAACCGGGAGGCGGGGAGGCCGCGGCGGCGCGGGGGGGGGGGGGGGGCGCACGGCCCCCGCGCCCCGCGCTGCCATTGTGTTCCGCTGGCGCCTCATTTGCGGGCCGCAGTGAATGACATTACAGAGAAAGGCAGATCCGCAGTGACACAAATTTATTTCCGTCCCCACCGCTGCCGTACATTTTCATAGGATCAGGGGGCTATTTGTCTGGGGACAATTTAGTTTCCATGAAAAATTTAAATGGTTTCTGTGGAGATAGTGGAGTGAAATTTAATTTGTTTCTCATTTACTACAGCAGGTATGAAAAGGAGAAAAATTGGATATCTGATGGGCTGAAATTGGCGCTGTCCCAGCTCTTGTCCCCCAAGGCCTGGCGTGGCAGAATCCTCCATCCCGGAGGAGGGACAGCCCCTCCCGACCTCCCCGCCCCCCTCGGAGGACCTAACCTTAAACCAACTTACAGCAAACCTTTCGGGAGCCTGCCAATCACCGCGAAACCACGTTTCCATCGATCCCCTGTCTGGATGATCTATGGCTTCATTTTACGGTAATTGAGAATTAGTGGAGAGATTAGCCAGGCTCAACGCCCCGTCTTGATCTTCGCAGTGAGCACAGCAATTTGTCACGATTGCTCATCCGACACTCTTTTACTGATACAGGGGTACCCATCTAATTGAATACGGGGATAACGTGGAAATTAATTGGACACAGGGAGGTTTGGAGGATGGAGGGCTGGGCGTCCTAATGCCCCCGCTGGGGTGGACACTCAAGGGCAGGGGGTGGGTATTGATCCCAAATAAGTTCACCCGTGGCCAGCATGAGGGCGGGGCAGCCAAATACACCGGGTGGTGTTTAAGCCCCAGTGAAGGCTGATGGTGGGCAGCAGTCTGTGGCGGTGCAGACTATGACCCCTCATTTCGGTCGACCACATCAAGACAAAGTTTCAAAAATTTACTTCTTGCAGCAAAGGTACCCTGTGTCTAAAGCCAACAGTCAGACGTGAATTACAGGTGGGCAGTGCTGGTGGGCTGTTTATGGGGGTCATTGGCTACTTCTTGTTATTGTTAGTTGCCTTGAGTCGACTCAAACTCAGGATGACCACGTGTGTGTCAGAGTAGAACTGTGCTTCATAGGTTCGCAAGGCCGTGACCTTTTGGAAGCAGATCACCAAGCCTTTCTTCCAAGGCACCTCTTGGTGGGTTTCAACCACCAACCTGTTGCCTAGCAGTTGAGCGTTTAACCCTTTGTATCACCCAGGGCCTCCTTTTGTTACTTAAAACCAAAAACCAAACCCACTGCCCCTGAGTCAATTCCAACTCATAAAGAGACCCTGTAGGACAGAGTCGAACTGCCCCACAGGGTTTCCAAGGCCGTAATCTTTATGGAAGCAGACTGCCACATCTCTCTCCCTCGGAGCAGTTGGTGGTTTCAAAGCATAGCCGACGTCTCAGTAAGCAGCCCGATACTTAACCGCCGCACCACTTGGCCTCCTAAAAACAGGCATGGAAATGACGAAACACTAAACACAGGATAATGGTGATCTCTTGGGGGAAGAAAGGAGACAGGGAGAAGTACCCCCCAAAAAACCAAACCCATTGCCATCAAGTCCGTTCCGACTTATAGTGACTCTCTAGGACAGAGTAGAACTGCCCCACGGGGTTTCTAAGGCTGTAATCTGTACAGAAGCAGACTGCCACATCTTTCTCCCGAAGAGCAGCCGGTGGGTTCCAACTGCCGACCTTTTGGTTAGCAGCCGAGCGCTTTAATCACGGCACCTCCAGATCTCCTTTTTTGCTACTTAAGCAGCAGATAAAAGTTCTAAGCATCCCACAGTGTGGAGAAGTTGCTGTGTTCTGGAGTGATAGAGAAGACAAGATCCAGGAGTCTCCCAGGGAAAGGCTTAGGGATAGAGGTAGAGTTCGCTGGTGCCTCTTCGCACACTCTGGGGCAAGATGTGCACCTCAGATTTGCATGTGTGAGGGCTAGGCGTCAATCAAGGGCATGTCAGCCCTGACCTTTCCACATCTGAACAGAAAAATAGAAGCCGTCTTGCCTCCTCACTCACCACCCCCTTCAGGGGGCCTGTTTTTGTGGTTGGAGTGTTTGATTTTCTCCTCCTTGGTTTTTCTGTGCTAAACCTACGTTCTAGTCTGTTGGAAGATGAGAGGCAGTAAGACCCAAACCCTCCAACTGTGTCATTGTTGTTTGTTACCATTGAGTTGACTCCGACTCATGGCCACCCCACGTACAACAGAAGGAAATGTTGACTGCTGCATCTTATACCATCTTCACGATCGTTGGTCTGCTTGAGCCCATGGGTGCCGCCACTGTGTGTTCTGAGTGCCTTCCAACTTAGGGGGCTCATCTTCCAGCTCTATACGGGACAATTTTCTGTGTGATCCATGGGGTTTCCATGGGCTGATTTTCAGAACTAGCTGCTAACCGAAAGGTTGGCAGTGCAAATCTGAAGAGAAGGTCGACAGAGAGAAAGGACTTCTCCTGGAGCTGATGCCCTGAATTTGGACTTTTAGCCTACTTTACTGTAAGGAAATAAACTTCTCTCTGTTAAAACCATCCACTTGTGGTATTTCTGTTATAGCAGCACTAGATAACTAAGACATGTGAGTGATGAAAACCACCAGCGTTTTAGAATCCTACTTCCATTCCTAACAGGACAAAAAGGAGCTTTCTGATCACTTAGGAGAGCTTTGTTGTTGCTGTGGTCAGCTGCTGTCTAGTCAGTCCAGACTCACCGCAGCCCCACGCGCCACAGAACAAAATGCTGCCCACCATCCGCATGACCCGTTGTGGACCAGATCATTGCACTCCATAGGATTTTCATTGGCTGATTTTCAAAAGTAGATCTCCAGGCCTTTCTTCCTAGTCTGTCTTAGTCCGGAAGCTCTGCTGAAACCTGCTCAGCATCATAGCAACATGCAAGCCTCTGTGGACAGACAGGTGGTGGTTGTGAATAAGGTCCATTGGCAGAGAATTGAACCCGGGTCTCCTGCATGGAAGGTGAGGATTCTACCGTTGAGCCACCACTGCCCTTCCAGACACCTGGATCTCAGCTTTATCATCCTTTCTCCACCCTCTCAGCCTCAAGAAGCTTCCCAGGCGCCCTCGACCCCTCCAGCACTGGCTTGTAATTTGTCCCGTAGCACTCAGCACTATCAGACATTTTTCTTACTTATGTGTTTGCCTTTGGTCGACCCTAGGAGAATGTGAGCCCTGTGAGAGACGGTGAGTCGATTCCAACTCATGGCAACCTCAGATGTGTCAGAGGAGAACTGCTCCACAGGGTTTTCTTGGCTGTATCTTTATGAAAGCAGATCACCAGGCCTTTCTTCCACAATGCCACTGGTTGGGTTCGAACTGCCAACCTTTAGGTTAGCAGTCAGGTGCAAACCACTTGCTGCACCCAGGCACTTTGCTCAATAAATACTTGCTGAGTAAGAAAAAGCTCAAGACTCTGTCCTTCCTGAAGGTGCAAGTAGCCCTGTGTCCTCAGGTAGCCTCAGGGACCTGTACGCCCATAAAGATTACAGCCAAGAAAATCCTACGGGGGCAGTTCTACTCTGTTACATGGGGTCACCATGAGTCGGAATCCCCTTGACGGCAATCAGTTTCGTTTGTTACTCCCCATTGATTGGAGCCACCCTTGGGAGTTCCAGAGATGTCCTCAGCTGGCTGTCCTAGGTCAGAAGTGGCCTCACCGCCCGCAGGATCTCTGTGGAGTGAGTCTGAAGGCTCCTCCTTTGCAAAGACCCTTTCCCAGCAGCCGGGGCCTTTCCAGTTTGTCTGCACAGGTGGCCACCTGTGTGCAGAGGTGCCTGCAGAGCTGCCACGTCAGTCCTGGGCGTCTTGGCGCTGTCCTGCAGAGCCAGGTGTGACCCTGCCCCTGGGCTCAGGTGTGGCCACGAGGCGGACAGAACGTGGTTCCGTGCCAGCAGGTGCAGTATCTGGGGTTTATTTGTTTGATCGCCGGGAAACCCGTTCCTCGAGCTGGTAATGTCATTTGCGAAATCTGATTAGCAGCATGCATATCACGTAGGCAAGTCTCTTATCTGGTTTGCAGGGTCCGCTGCCGCTAATTCGATCAGGAGGGGAGCTAACAGGATGGGGGAGTCGCTGACATGATAGTCCTGAGAGTCGGGGAGGGGTGGTTCGTGGTGCCCCGTCCTGCCCAGTGGCTTGTGAGGGGCATTTGCCACAGCAGGCTCCTGACACACACGGGGTCGCCATGAGTTGGGGTGGACTCCATGGTAACTGGTTTTCCTGATTTACACAGGACCACAGCCATAGCTTAGCACATAACTGTGTGCAAGTCATGTACCCTTTGGGGCTTCTCACTCCTTATGTGGAAAGTTACAAGGCTCTCAGAAGGGTGTCTAAAGATTCGAAGAGCCCAGCGGGATGAGAGAAGGTACGTCATTGTTATCACCTGCCATTGAGTCAGCCCCAACTCATGGAGGTCCTGTGTGCAATGGAACGCAACTGCCCAGTTCTGCTCCATCATCCCTGTGATCGATTGTGGATCAGACTGTTGGGTTTCTCAGTGTTTTCATTTGGCTGATTTTCAGAAGTAGTTCACCAGGCCTTTCTTCCTAGTCTGTCTTAGTCTGGAAGAAAGAAGATGTAGAGCTCTGTTTACTGGGTTTGGTTTTTGGTGACCCCCTAAAAAGCTATATCCACGTCCTAACCCCTGGTACCTGTGCATGGCACTTTGCCTGGAAATAGGGTCTTTGCCATTGGAATTAAGTTCAGGCTGCCCAGATGAAGCCATCTTGAGAGATCCAAACCAAACCCACTGCCGTCAAGTTGATTCCAACTCATAACAGCCCTGTAGTACAGAGAAGAACTGCCCCCTAGGGTTTTCAAGGCTGTAAATCTTTAGGAAGGCAGACTGTCACATCTTTCTCCCAAGGAGCAGCTGGTGGCTTCAAACCCCTGACTTTTCAGTTGTCAGCAGAGTGCTTTAACCACCGTGCCACCAGGGCTGCTTCAGCTATCAGGTGGGCCCTACATTCAGTGACATGTGTCCTTATAAGAGAGGAGAGACACAGAGACAGAGAAGGCATGTGAAGACGGAGCAGAGATTGGAGGGATGTGGCCACAAGCCCAGGAACACCTGCAGCCACCAGGAGCTGGAAGAGACGAGGAAGGACCCTCCCCTAGAGCCTCTGGAGGGAGCGTGGTCCTGCCCACACCTTGATTTCAGACTTCTGGCCAGAACTGGGAGAGAGGGACTACTTTTGATGTTGTTGTTAGCCGCCATGGAGTCGGCCCCAACTCATAGCGACCCCATGCACAACCAAAGGAAATGCTGCCCGGCCCTCAGTCATTCCCATGGTTGGCTGTGGATCAGGCTATTGTGATCCATTGGGTTTCCACGGGCTGATTTTCAGAAGTAGACCGCCAGGCCTTTCTTCCTAGTCTCTCTTAGTCTGGAAGCTCTGCTGAAACCTGCTCAGCATCCCGGCAATGTGCAGCCCTCCACTGACAGACCGGTGATGGCTGCGCCTGAGGTGCATTGGCGGGAATCGAACCCGGGTCTCCCACCTTGAAAAGGGAGAATTCTACAGGACTGTCATACATGAGGACAGTGTGTCTTTACTGGAAACCCCGGGGGCTCCTCACCACCCTCAGGTAAGGCGCGGCCTCGTGTTCTGAGTCCGGGAGAACAGCCCGCCTGCCACCCATAAGCATCTTGCTGTTGGCTTTTCCTGGGACACAGAGGGAGAGGGATGGCAGGTGATTAGAGACTCAGCTGCCTCCCTGTGGCCTTCTTTCCAGGGGGTCCGGCCCACTTGAGTTGTCTCTCTTTTTTTAATTTTTATTGTGCTTTAGGTAAAAGCTTACAGAGCAAATTCGTTTCCCGTTCCACAGTCTGTACATAAAGCGTTCCGTGACCTTGGTTTCATTCCCCTCAATGTGTCAGCACTCTCCCCGTTTCCGCCCTGGGTTCCCCGTTCCCTTTCATCCTGATTTTCTACCCCTTCCTGCCTTCTCATCTTTGCTTTTGAGCAAATGTGGCCCTTTTGATCTCGTATAATTGATTGTTCTAAGGAGCATGGTCCTCTCGGGTGTTACTGTTTATCATATGGGCCTGTCTGTGGTTTGGCTGGGAGGTGGGCTCTGGGAATGGCTTCAGTTCCAGGACAGGAGGATGTCTTAGGACCATAGTCTCTGGGGTTCCTCCAGTCTCTGTCAGACCAGTCAGGGTGGTCTTTTTTGTGAATTTTTCTTTGTTCTACATTTTTCTCCCGCTCTGTCCGGGACCCTCTGTTGTGATCCCAGTCAGAGCACTCAGTAGTGGTAGCCGGGCACCATCTAGTTCTTCTGGTCTCTGGGTCGTCCCTTGGGGTCTTGAGTCCCACCCACCCTCGAGGACAAGCTGTCTCTCCAGTGACCTGGGACACAGCAGCCTGCAAAACATATCCCATGAATGATTTATAACTTCACATTTCAATTATAGATTGCTGGTAGTAACACCGTTGACTTTTGTACAAACTCATCAATTTCAGAATTTTTTTTTTTTTTTTTTGGTGAACTCTTTGGAACTTTCTACACAGATAATCATGACCAGGAGGAACCAGTCCCTGGAGAAGGACATCATGCTTGGTGTCTTAGTCATCTAGTGCTGCTCTGACAGAAATACCACAAGTGGATGGCTTTAACAAAGAGAAGTTTATTCTCTCACAGTCCAGTAGGCTACAAGTCCAAATTCAGGGCATCAGCTCCAGGAGAAGGCTTTCTGTCTCTGTCGGCTCTGGACGAAGGGCCTTGTGATGCATGAGTCTACCCTTGGTCTAGGAGCTTCTCAGCCCTGGGACCCCAGATCCAAAGGACATGTTCTGCTCCTGGCACTTCTTTATGTTGATGGGTGTCTTAGTCATCTAGTGCTGCTCTAACAGAAATACCACAAGTGGATGGCTTTAACAAAGAGAAGTTTATTCTCTCATAGTTCAGTAGGCTACAAGTCCAAATTCAGGGCATCAGCTCCAGGGGAAGGCTTTCTCTCTCAGTTGCCTCTGGAGGAAGGTCCTTGTGATGCATGAGTCTTCCCTTGGTCTGGGAGCATCTCAGCGGAGAAACCTCCGGTCCAAAGGACATGCTTTGCTCCCAGTGCTTCTTGCTTGGTGGCATGAGGTCCCTCTCCTCTCTTTTATATCTCAAAGGAGATTGCATTAAGACACTATCTAATCTTGTCAACCTCATCAGTATGACCTCATCACAGTGATAGAATTTACAACACATAAGGAGATCACATATAACCTCGTCTTAGTGCTAGAGTTTACAACACATAAGGAAATCACATCAGATTACACAATCATGCAATACTGGGAATCATGGCCCAGCCAAGCTGACAGATATTTTTGGGGGACACAATTCAGTCCACGACAGGTGGTAAAGTAGAGGATCATAGAAAAAGAGGAAGACCCTCAACGAGAGGGATGGACACAGTGGCTGCAACAATGGGCTCCAGCACAGCGACGATTGTGAGGATGGTACAGGACCGGGCAGTGTTTCGACTCGAAGGCACCTGCCAGCAAGAACAACACAGACAATCATGCAGTTTGCCAATAAAAAACAGTATTAATTTCTTCCTTTCCAAACTGTACGCTTTTTATTTATTCTCCTTGCCTTTCCGCTCTGAGTAGAAACTCGAGTCCAGCGTGGAGCAGATAGTGAGAACAAACGTCATTGTCTTGCCCCTGATCTTGGGGGGGGAAACGTGCAGTCTCTCTCAGCACTAAAGTTGAGATTAGCTGTTGGTTTTTTGGCAGATACCCGTGGTGATTATGTTGAAGTTGTTGTTGTTGGTTGCCATGGAGCTCCACAGGGTTTTCTTGACTATAAGCTTTTGGGAAGGAATCCCTGGGTGGCGCAAACAGTTAGGCACTCAACTACTAGCCAAAGGGTTGGAGATTCTAACTGATGCAGAGGCACCTCAGAAGACAGGCCTGGTGATCTGCTTCCAAAAGGTCACAGCCATGAAAACTCTATAAAGCACAATTCTACTCTGTGTGTATTGGGTCGCCTTGAACTACAATCAAATGTGCAGATACTGGGACCCAGCCAGAGACAGTACTTGAGCAGACAGAAAAGTGGCGACAATCAGTCATTGGGACCAACTCAACCTCTCCAGATGTAAAGCCTCACTGGACTACTAATTTAAAGGTTGACACTTCAAAGCCACCCAGCTGCACTGCAGAAGAAAGGACTGGCGATCTGCTTCTGTTAAACTTACAGCCAAGAAAACCCTGTGGAGCACAGTTCTACTCTGACACATGTGGGGTCACTGTGAGTCACAGTCAACTCAATGGCAACTGGTTTGGTTTGGTTGGAGGTGATTGCAAACGTGTTTTTGTTAAAACACCAGAATCCTCTGTCCCAGGAGGGCCTCCCCTCTGCCTTCAACTCAGGAAGCCCCACATGGGAGCTAGTTGGTTTCATTTATCTTCAGACCCATTCCCTCTCAAATCTGGGTGTTCTGGAACAAGGCTGGCGTGTAAGCCTCCCAGCATCGCGAGACAAATGCTCTTACTCCCCACCAAAAAATTGCCTGCACTGCTGTTTTTACCTTCCATAAAAAAGTGTTTCTTGGCGTCGGTGAGGGGGGGATGCTGTCATTATCACACCTATATTCTGGGCCCAAGGTAAGCTGAGAACACCTCTTAAGAATCTCAATAAATCCACCCCAGAAGGATGTATTCCTCCAACTCAGCTGCTTTTCATTATAGGTTTTCAAACAATAAATGGTGTTTCTGTTTGTTATTTATGTGCCCACAGAATGTAATGGCTGTAATGATTAATACCGAAGTTCTGAATTTATTCTAAAAAGCCACTTCATAAATATTGAGCCGTGTTATTATCTGCAGGTATCTCAATTTATTTTATTAAAATGGAAATTCAGAAATCATCAATAAAATGGTATTATGTGTTTCAAGACGGGCCTCCCGAATGGAAAGGAAGGCCTTTTTTTTTTTTTTTTTTAACCCTGCCCCTGTCATCACCCTTACAAATGTGCACCTGGCTGAGCGTATCCCGACCTTGGGCCAAGTTCACAGTTTTAAGGAATATACCTTTACACTACCCTTCTATGGATCAATGAGAAATTGGGATCAATAAGTGGATGAGAACAGCATTCCATTTTAACTTTAATTTTCCACTGGGGAGGAAGAGCCCGTGACTATTGATAACAGATGTTCTCAACCAGCCCTGATTTGTGGATGTTTTATTCCGAGAGCTTTTCCTATGAGAGGATAGGAGGCTTTTCTCAAACAGAATCTTTCGAATCCTCTCAGCTGTGCTCGGATGTAGGCCAGGATTATTTTTACCCCTTTTACGAGGGAGGAGTCCCTGGGTGGTGCAAACAGTCTGCGCTCCACTACTAACTCACCCAGCAACACCAAGGAAGAAAGGCCTGGCAGTCAACTTCCATAAATATCACAGCCAAGAAAACTCAATGGAGCAGTTCTACTCTGTAACATATGGGGTCTCCGTGAATCTCAATGCACTTGACAGAAATGATTTTTTTTTGCTTTTTGTTTAACAAAGAAGGAGGCTGAGAGAGGGGTAGTTTGAATGCTTGGGAGGAATATTCCAGAAGGATGCGAGCCTACGGCAGCTCCCAGATCGTCTGGAACAGCCCAAAGGTAGCTGTAGAATATACCCAAATTCCACGGATTCCAAAGAAGCAGAAATGAGTGCTTCCACTCTTTTCTCAGTTAAGTTTCACGGATGAGCATTTAATTGAGCAACTACTGGATACCACCCTCTCTGTTAGACCCCGGAGATTCAGGTCAAGCCCTTCTCTGCCCTCCAGGAGCCCCCTGTCTTGGCAAGGAGAGAAATGGATCATGTACACTCTGGCAGTCTTTATATTCTTTCTTGATTCTTCAGCTCAACATAGGGTAGAAGCAGGGGTGTGGGCTGCAGAGAATCCTGGGATCAACATTCAAGACCCCTCTGATACGGCCCCAGTACACGTTTTCCAAAGGAGCCCTGCTGGTGCAATGGCTAAGGATGCATCTGCTAACCAAAAGGTCGGCAGTTTGAACCCACGGAAGAAAGGCCTGGCAATCTGCTTCCATAAAGATTACAGCCTAGGAAACCCTATAGGGCAGTTCTACTCTGTCACATGAGGTTACTAGGAGTCAAAAATCAACTTGACAGAACCAACAACAACAACGCATGTTTTCTAGCCTTATGTGCTCTTAACTCACTCAGTCACAGCCAGGCTGTGTTGCTCACTGTCCACCAGGTAAAAAGCCATTGACGGAGGTGCAGGCAGAGTTTAGAGGAAGCAGCAGGGGCTGGTGCAGCAGACTGGGGCTGACAACGGTGGGAAACAGTTACCACCCCAGGCCGGGAGGGTTTGAGGGTTGGTGCAGTTACAAGAACACAGAGAGAGTGTCCCTGACAGCAATAATAATAACATCCAGGCTCACCTTCCTCCTCCGTCCAGCCTCCTGCAGGGCCTCCCATTGGACAAGCCCCACCAGAAGCCAGAGGGTAAGGCACATCATGAACTCAGTCACTGGGAGCAGGTCTGTGGGGGCAGGGCCAGGCAAAGAGGGAGCCCAAGGGGCAAATGGAAATGTTGAGTACAACATACGTAAAATCGCTGATGCGGTATGGATACACGCAGCACAAGAGCAAAGTGTTTCTCTGTGTGAGAAGAACCTGGCACAGAAATCATACAGAGGAGACTGGATCAAGAGGACGGCAAAAGGGAGACTGGACACTGCCGTGGGTAGGGCCACTGTCTTAGTTTCCTATTGCTGCCGTGGGGACCTCTGTCTTAGCTTCCTAGTTCTGCCGCGGGTAGGACCTCTGCCTCAGCTTCCTAGTTCTGCCGCGGGTAGGACCTCTGCCTCAGCTCCCTGTTCTGCCACGCGTAGGACTTCTGTCTGAGCTTCCAGTGCTGTTGTAACAGCAATATCACGAGTGACTTTAAAGAACAGGGAATTATTGTCTCAGTTTAGGAGTCCGGAAGTCTGAATTCAAGGCAGCGAGTCTAGGTGAGGGTTCTCTCTCTGTCCACTCTGGGGAAGGATCCTTGTCTCAGCTTCTCTGCACGGCCATCCTTGGAGTTCCTGAGCTTATAGACTGCTCTGTCTCCATGGTCTTCAGATGGTGTTGGTCTTCCTCCTGTGTCTGCCATCTTCTGCACCTAATGTACTCTTTTATGTCTCAGAAGTGATTGCCTTAAGACACACTCTACAGGGATGTAGAGGCATTAACATAATAAAGGAAACCCTAATGGGATTACATCCAGAGGTACAGGGGGTTATGATTTGCAACACATGTATTTGGGGGACACAATTCAACCCACAACAGCCACTGACCATCTGTGGGATCTTGGACTGGTCATAACCTCTTGGAGTCCAGACTGTAAGATGGGGCTCACCATGGTAACCTTCCCCAAGGCTGATGTGAATGTTCAACAAGTAATTTGAGTGAAGGCAATGGAGGGTGTTTTTGCTGTTGGGTGCTGTCTAGTCGATCCTGACTCATGGAGATCCCATGTGATAGAGCAGAACAGTCCCATAGGGTTTGTTTTTCTTCTTTTAATAAATAATACGTTATTGTGTTTTTGATGCAAGTTTACACAGCAAATTATGTTCCCATTTGACAATTTTCTACACAAATTGCTCAGTGACATGAGTTACATTTTTCACATTGTGTTAACATTCTTTTTAATTGTGTTCTGGTTGTTCCATTTCCAATACTCTAGTTTCCCTGCCCTCTTATCTTCTCGTCTTTGCTTTAGAGAAAATGTTGAGCTTTTTGACTCGTGTAGACAGTTTTTAGTAAAGCACCGTACTTATGGGTAGTATCTTTTATTTTGTGTGCCAATCTGTTACTTCCCTAAAAGGTGACCTGAAGGGATAGTGTCAGTTCACAGTTTAAAGACTATCTCAGGGTGATAGTCTCAGGGAGTCCTCTAGTCTCAACTGATCCAGTAAGTGTGGGCTTTTTAAGAATCTGAGCTCTGTTCTGAGTTCTTGTTCCATTCTGTTCAGGTCCATCTACTGTGGCCCTGACCAGAACGGTCAGTAGTAGTAGCTGGACACCATCTAGTTCTTCTGGAACCCAATAGGGTTTTCTAGGCTATAATCTTTATGGGAGCAGATCCCCAGGTCTTCGTCCTGGGAACCCATTGGGTAGATTTGGGTTGTCATCCTTTTGGTTCATAGCCGAGCACTTAACCACTGCACCACCAGGGTTCCTCAGTAGTAGGGTGGCTGCCAGAAAACCAACACTCAGTAGTGTTGGCCATGGTCATAAAATGATGGACGGTTGGTATCAGGTGTTCACACCAAGTGCCCGTTCATGAGCATGACCTAGGGCCACGTTCTGGACAGAAGCTACATCTGAACCTTGGGAAGTTTCCAGTGTTGACAGTGAGAGCAAGTTCAAAAGACCCCAAGGAATGTTTTTGAGAACAACACATCTCATATGTAACTTCTAGTTCTTTCTTTCTCTCTCCACACACTCTCAGAAAGTTGTTGCTGCTGTTAGTTGCCTTGGCATCCGTTCTGATTCATGGTGCCCTTACGTAGGCTGTTGTTGGTAGGTGCCATGGAGTTCATTTAGACTCATAGTGACCCCATGTGACCAAGAAAAACCATAGGGTTTTCTAGGCTATAATCTTTATGGGAGCAGATCCCCAGGTCTTTCTCCCATGGAAACTCTGGGTGGGTTCAAACTGCCAACCTTTCTGTTAGCAGTCGAGTGCTTAACTATCACGCCACCAGAGCTCCTTGGCCTCATGTACAACAGGACAAAATGTTTCCCAGTCGTGTGCCATCTTCACTATCATCCGTGTATTGAATCCATTGTGTCAGTCCATCTCCTGGAGGGTTTTCCTCGTTTTTGCTGACCCTCTGCTTTACCACACATGATGTTCTTTTCTAGCAATTGGTCACTATGCATACATACACGTTGTTAGTTGCCATCAAGTTGGCTGTGACTCACGGTGACCCCGTCTACAACAGAACAAAACGTTGCCTGGTCCTGCACCATCTTCATGATCCTTGGTGTGTTTGAGCCCATTGTTGTGGCTGTTGTGTCAATCCCATCTCGTACAGGGTTTCCCTCATTCTCACTGGTCCCCTATTTTACCATACAAGAGCCCTCTTAAAAAGTATACTGGTATTTCAATTGCTAGAAAACTTTCAGCCAACTTGGCCAGGATCCTATCTGTCCACAAAGACACAAGGTGTGCAAACAGACACACTTCAACATGGAGTGATGACGGGATGTTGCTCAGAGGGAGCATACTGTGTATCTTTGTTGAAGGTTTCATTTTGTCATCCCATTGTCTTCGATGTCATGTTCTTAGGATGGGGTTAGAAGGGCCAACAACATCCCTTCCTCCTGTCGGAAGACTCACTTCATCTCATTCCGTTTTCTGTAAAAAGAAGACCCTGCTCATGGTGGTAAGAATTTACCAGGGGTAGGGGCAGCAGGGTGGCTGGTGGGAAGTAGCAGAGGCATGTGGTGGACTGTGAAATCGTGGGTGGTGTCACACTCAAGTCCGGCTAGTGGGATTGAAGCCCATGCATTCCTGATCATGTTATTGATGATTTCCCCAAACTCCAAACCAACGAGGAGTGGTAGGAGTCCCGGTGAAGGCAGGATTCTGATTTAAATAATGCAGGAATGGTCGGTGGGGGGGGGGGGGGGGGTTAATTTTATGTGTCAACTTGGCTAGGCTACGGTTCCCAGTGGTTTGGCCAAACCTAGTCTAGTTTCATGGAGTCCCTGGGTAGTGCAAATGGTTAAACGTGCAGCTACTAACTGAAAGGTTGGAGGTTCAAGTCCACCTAGAGGTGCCTCGGAAGAAAGTATTGGTTATCTACTTCTGAAAGATCACAGCCATTAAAACTCCATGGAGCACAGTTCTACGATACACACATGGGGTCGCCATGAGTTGGAATCAACTCAATGGTAACTGGTTTGGTTTTAAGTCTAGTTGCTGTTCTTTAATGTAATGTGATGTGATGTGACGTGATGTGATGTGATGAGATGTAATGTGATCGCCTTCCATAATGTAATGCAATACAATCACGTTCCATAACGTCATGTAATGTAATCTATCAATCAATTGAAAAGGGAGTTTCCTTAGGGCATGTTCCACTTCCCAACTATAAATAGGATTTTGGTGGGACTCTTTTTCTCTCTCTCTCATTCTCTTGCTCTGTCCTTCTATCTCTCTGTTCTGCCTGCAGAAGTCTCCAGTCTGCTGCCTGACCTATGGATTTTGGACTTTCCAGCCAAATAAATCCCTTGAAGTAAATCAATCACCATCCCTCCCTCACTCTCTCTCTCTTTCTCTTTCTCTCTGTATATGTATACATAAAACCCTTTGCCCTCAAGTCTATTCCAACTCATAGCCACCCTATAAGACAGGGAAGAACTGCCCCACAGAGTTTCCAAGGAGCACCTGGTGGATTCAAACTGCCGACCTTTTAGTTAGCAGCAGTAGGTCTTCATATATCCATACATATACATATACATACATACATACATATACATACATACATATATATATATATATATTTGTAGGGGTATGTATATATAGATGGGAGCCCTGGTGGCGTAGTGGTTAAGAGCTATGGCTGCTAACCAAAAAAGGTCGGCAGTTCGAATCCAACAGCTGCTCCTTGGAAACACTGTCCTATAGGGTCGCTATGAGTCAGAATTGACTCGATAGCAATGGGTTTTTTTGTTTATATATATATATATAGAGAGAGAGAGAGAGACAAAGATTGATTATATATATATATATTGATTATATATATATATATATATCTATGGAAACCCTGGTGGGGTAGTGGTTAAGTGCTACGGCTGCTAACCAAAAGATTGGCAGTTTGAATCCACCAGGTGCTCCTTGGAAACCCTACGGGGCAGTTCTGCTCTGTCCTATAGAGTCACTATGAGTGGGAATTGACTAGACAGCAAAGATTTTATATGCATCTATATATATACAGTTAGATAGATAGATATGTTGTTGTTGTTAGGTGCTGTCAAGTTGGTTCCAACTCTTAGTGGCCCTATGTACAACATAACGGAACACTGCCAGGTCCTGGGCCATCCTCACAATCATTGTGATGCTTGAGCCCATTGTTGCAGCCACTAGGTCAACACATCTTGTTGAGAGTCTTCCTCTTTTTCACTGACCCTCTACTTTACCAAGCATGATGTCCTTCTCCAGGGACTGGTCCCTTTTGATAACATGTCCAAAGTATGTGAGATATGCAGTTTTATATATATATATACATATACATATGTGTGTATGTGTATATATATATATATATACATATATAAATTTATATATATACAGTGATATATATATAAATGTGTGAGTGTGTGTATATTTATACATATATATATATACACACACAGATACAGCACTGGAAGTACTCACTTGTCTATGCCAAGAAATTTGGAAGACAGCTACCTGGCCAACCGACTGGAAGAGATCTATATTTATGCCTATTCCCAAGAAAGGTGATCCCACCGAATGCAGAAATTATTGAACCATATCATTAATATCACACACAACTAAAATTTTGCTGAGGATCATTCAAAAGTGGCTGCATCACTACATCAACAGGAACTGCCAGAAATTCAAGCCGGATTCAGAAGAGGATGCAAAACCAGGGATATCATTGCTGATGTCAGATGGATCCTGGCTGAAAGCAGAGAATAGCAGAAAGATGTTTACTTGTGTTTTATTGACCATGCAAAGGCATTCAACTGTGTGGATCATAACGAATTATGGATAACATTGAGAAGAATAGGAATTCCAGAACACTTAACTGCGCTTATGAGGAACCTGTACATAGATCAAGAGGAAGTTATTTGAACAGACCAAGGGGATACCACGTGGTTTAAAGTCAGGAAAGGTGTGCGTCAGGGTTGTATCCTTTCACCACACCAATTCAATCTGTATGCTGACCAAATAATCCGAAAAGCTGGACTATGTGAAGAAGAACGGGGCATCAGGATTGAAGGAAGACTCATTAACAACCTGCGTTATGCAGATGACACAACCTTGCTTGCTGAAAGTGAAGAGGACTTGAAGCACTTACTGATGAAGATCAAAGACCATAGTCTTCAGTATGGATTACACCTCAATATAAAGAAAACAAAAATTGTCACAACTGGAGCAATAAGCAACACCATGATAAACGGAGAAAAGATTGAAGTTGTTAAGGATTTCATTTTACTTGAATCCACAATCAACACCTATAGAAGCAGCGGTCAAGAAATCAAAAGATGCATTACACTGGGCAAATCTGCTGCAAAAGACTTCATTAAAGTGTTGAAAAGCAAAGATGTTCCTGACCCAAGTCATGGTATTTTCAATTGTCTCCTATGCATGGGAAAGCTGGATGATGAATAAGGAAGACCAAAGAAGAATTGATGCCTTTGAATTGTGGTGTTAGTGAAGAATATTGAATGTACCATGGACTGCCAGAAGAACAAACAAATCTGTCTTGGAAGAAGGAGAGCCAGAGTGCTTCTTAGGAGCAAAGGTGGCAAGACTTCATCTCACGTATTCTGGACATGTTATCAGGAGGGATCAGTCCCTGCAGAAGGACATCATGCTTAGTAAAGTGGAGGGTCAGTGAAAAAGAGGAAGACCCTCAATGAGATGGATTGACACAGTGGCTGCAATGATGGGCTCAAGCATAACAATGATTGTGAGGATGGCACAGGACTGGGCAGTGTTTCGTTCTGTTGTACATAGGGTCACTATGAGTCAGAACCGACTTGATGGCACCTAACAACAACAACACGTAAATGAATGTATACATATACAGTGATATATACATATATACAGTGATATATATGCAGTGTTGTATATATGTATACATAAACAGTTATATATATATGTAGCGATATATATGTATACATATACAGTGATATATAGTGTTATATATATATATACATATACAGTGATATATATATACAGTGTTATATATATGCACATATACAGTGCTATACATATACAGTGTTACATATATGTATACATATACAGTGATATATATATATACAGTGTTATATATATGTATACATATACATTGATATTCATATATATATACAGTGCTACATATATGTATACATATACAGTGATATATATATATATATACAGCATTATATATATGTATACATATACATTGATATTCATATATATATACTGTGTTATATATATACACACATATACATTGATATCTATATATATACAGTGTTACCTATATGTATACATATACAGTGATATATATATACAGCATTATATATATGTATACATACACATTGATATCTATATATATATACTGTGTTATATATATGTATACATATACATTGATATTCATATATATATATATACTGTGTTATATATATGTATACATATACATTGATATTCATATATATATACTGTGTTATATATATGTATACATATACATTGATATTCATATATATACTGTGTTATATATATGTATACATATACTTTGATATTCATATATATATATATATATATATATATATATATATATATATATATATATATACTGTGTTATATATATGTACACACATATACATATACAGCGATAGATGTATCTCACTGGTTATGTCCCCTAGAGAGCCCTGACAAAGACCATCAGTTTGCCTGCTGTGGGGTTCCAGGCCATCCTGGGGTGAGTAATCTTAGAACACCTGTGCAGATTTACAGGTAAAGATGCAGAGATGAAGTGAGCCACTGAAAACACCAGAGGACAAAAGCAGACACAAGTCTTGGCCAAGGCAGAAAGAATGGCAAATAGTGCTTCAGCAGAGTTAGGGAAAATCTAACGTGCCAGCTTTCCCTTTGATTTTAGACAGGGAATCAGAGAAAGGGATGTTTCTGGGAGAAGAGGACAAAGCAGGGTTAGGATGAGGTCGACAAAGTCAAGCAGATGTGTGGATAGATTCACAGTCTAGGGAATAGCTTGAAAAATAGAGAAATAACACAACGTGCCATATATTACACGGTAGGACGGTATTTATGGAGGCCCTGGGTGGTGCAAACAGTTAACACGCTTGTCTGCTAACTGAACAGTTGGAGGTTCGAGCCACCTGCAGGTACCTCAGAAGAAAGGCCTGGTGATCTGCTTCCAAAATATCAGCCATTGAAAACCCTATGGGGCACAGTTCTACTCCTGACACACATGGGGTCGCCATGAGTTGAATTTGACCCAAAGGCAACTGGTTTGGTTTTAGAGGCCCCAGATGGTGCAAACGGTTAATGTTAATTCTGAGAGTTTAGACGTTCGAGTCCACCCAGAGGAGCCTCGGAAGAAAGTCCTGGTGATCTGCTTCCAAAATATCAGCCGTTGAAAACCCTGTGGAGCACAGTTCTACTCTGGCACACACGGGGTCGCCATGAGTCAGATTTGATGCAAAGGCAACTGGTTTGGTTCTTTTTGTTGGTTTGTTTAGGGGTTCCTTGGAGAGAATGTGGAAGGAAAAATAATATTCTTGAAAGGAATATTTTTTCGGTGTGGCATGAGTTAAAATAAATACACAGCACTTTTAATATTTAAGAGCAAAAATGACTTTTCTTTTTTCAGATATCCTGAGGGAAAAGGAGAATTAGGCCTCATCATAGAGTCGAAGGTTTTATTGAGTCAGAAAATCAGTAAGTACGGAGGATGGGCTGCAGACTGGGTAAGTGATTAGAATACTGTTGACGTTACCTGCAGACATCCTCCTTGATGCAGGAAATGAGGTTATGAGGACTCCAGGGCAGTTGTTGGGTATAAGTGTCTCATAATCTGTTCCTGTGCATGTTAATTAAGGTGGCCCAATGCCCCTGCCTCCTGAAAAGCCACGTTTTTAATATCTTCCACAAGGCCTCTAAATTTGTTGAGGCCTCTGTAGTGAGTTGAGGGGGGGTAATCCCTGGATGGTGAATGCACTCAGCTGCTCACTGAAAGGTTGCTGGTTCGAGTCCACCCAGAGGCACCTTCAGAAGAAAGGCCTGGAGATCTACTTCTGAAAATCCAGCCATTGGAAACCCTATGGAGCACAGTTCTACTCTGACACACTCGGGGACGCCAGGAGTTGGTGTTGACTCAATGACAGATGGTTCTGATGGTAATGAATTGAATGGTGTCCCCCCAAAATGCATGTCCACCAAGAATCTCTGAGCTTGCTTGGAAATAGTGCCTTTGCTAATGTGATTAGTTAACAGGAGGTCCTACTGGAGTAAATGGGCCCTAATCTAATGACTTGTGTTCTTAGGAGACAGAAATGTGGACATACACACACATAAGGGTAGGCCACATCGATTCTGACTCATAGTGACCCTACAGGACAGAGTAGAACTGACCCATAGGGTTTCTAAGGAGCAGCTGGTGGATTCAAACAGCTGACCTTTTGGTCAGCAGCCGAGTTCAGAACTACTGCACTAGAGGGTAGGATTCACAACACATAGGATAACCATATCAGACCCCAAAATGGGGGACCACCACACAGTGGTGGAATCATGGCCTAGCCAAGCTGACACATATTTTGAGGGGACACAATTCAATCCATAACATCCCCTGAAGTCTTCTTAAAACCCAGCGACAGTTTAGCTTAACCAGTAAAGAACGTCTGCCTTGAGCATGGTGATCTTTGAAAGAACTACGTGGGATCGTGTTAATGGGGGAGGAACAATTTGGAAAAGGAGGGTGAGAATGGTTGTACAACTTGAAGAATGTCATCAACAGCACTGAATTGTACATGAAGAAATTGCTAAATGGATGTATGTTCTGCTGTGTATATTCTCAACAACAATAACAAAAAAAAATCATTAAAAGCAATTTTTTTTAAAAAGCGCAATGGCTCTACCTTTGATGGAAGTCTGAAAGGATGGTCCATTTCCATGAGCATTTCTTGCACAAATTATAAGCCACTGAATACCAGAGATTCGGGCCATCTATATAAGAAACAACCTCACAGATTCTCTGTCTTCAAGTTTTCCACTATAAACTACCGAGGTGGTGTTATGGAGTGAATTGTGTCCCCCCAAAATATATGTTGTAAATCCTCACCCCTATACCAGTGGATGGAGCCCTGGTGGTGCAGTGGTTAAGAGCTCGGCTGCTATCCAAAAAGGTCGGCAGTTTGAATCCACCAGCCACTCCTTGGAAACCTTGTGGGGCAGTTCTACTCTGTTCTATAGGGTCGCTATGAATTGGAATTGACTTGATGGCAATGGGTTTGGTTTTTTTTTTTTTTTTTAAAATACCTATGGATGTCATCCCACTGCGGAATAGGGTTTCTTTGTCATGTTAATGAGATCATATTTGTGTTGAGTGGGTCTTAAGCCAATCACCTTTGAGATATAAAAAGAGCAGATTAGACACGGATGGGGGAAGACAGATGCCACACCAAGATCACCCACCGAGAAACCAAGGAACAGAAGCTGAAAAGAGACAAGGAGCTTCCCCCAGAGCCGACAGAGAGAGAAAGCCTTCCCCTAGAGCCGGCACCCTGAATTCAGACTTCTAGCCTCCTGGACTGTTTGTTAAAGCCATGTCTCATCAGAACAAGGCTTGTCAAGTCTTCTTTGGGTGGGAAGGCAAGGGAAAGCCCCTGACCCCCACCACAGTGAGGGCAAAGAAAACGTGAAGTTCTGTTCTGCCCTGGTGTTACGAGTTGAATTGTGTCCCCCTAAAAGACAGGTTGCAGGGCTAACAGTTGGACCTGTGAGCCTGACCTGGTTTGGAAAGAGAGTCTTTCTTTGAAGAAGTTATCGATTAAGTCACACTTGAGTTGTTGTGTGCCTTTGAGTCGGCCCCTGCCACATAGCGACCCCACGTGACAGAGTAGAACTTCCCCATAGGGTTTTCCAAGGCTGTAATCTTTACAGAGGAGCCCTGGCAGTACAGTGGTTAGGAGCTACAGCTGCTTACCAAAAGGTCGGCAGTTCAAATCCACCAGTTGCTCCTTGGAAACCCTATGGGGCAGTTCTACTGTGTCCTGTAGGGTTGCTATGCGTCGGAATCGACTTGATGGCTACATTTTTTTCTTAATCTTTACAAAAGCAGATCGCCAGGTCTTTCTCCCGTGGAGCCGCTGGTAGCTTCAAACCATCCACCTTTCAGTTAGCAGCCGAGCGCTTAACCAAAGTGCCACCAGGGCTCCATTTTTGCGTTTAGCAGTTGAGTGCAAACCGTTTGCACCACCCAGGGAATGACTAAGACAGAAGGGGTTCGGACAGGACCCACCTAGTCTGGTATGACCTCAATGAGGATATTTCAAAGAAAGACCTGATTTCCAGACAAGGTCACATCTGCAGGTACAAGGGTTAGGAGTTGAATAACACCCAAGTTATTCCTCATTGAGAGGCATTGTCTCCCCCACCAGGTTTTGCCACCGTGAGGCTGGATACAAGGTCTCATGCTCTGAGGATGTTTGTTTCTGAGCACGGCAAGAGCAGCCGGCACCCCCACTCTGTTGGACATGGGGTCTCTGGGTCTGTGAGGTCATTGTGCAGGCCCCCTGGAATCCAGTGACTCCCCACTCCACACTTCTAGAAAGGTAACCCCAACTGTTATGGATTAAACTGTGTTCCACAAAAGGGTGAATGGAAGTCTTAAACCCAGTACTGTGAACACAGCCCTGTTTGGACAGAGGGGTTTTCCTGGGTTGTTAATGAGAACAAGGTAGAGTATGGGGGTCCTAACCCTAATCATTTCTAAAAAACAAAATCAGTCGCTGTCGAGTCGATTCCAACTCATGGCGCCCCCGTGTGCATCAGAGTAGAACTGTGTTTCACAGGGTTTTCAATGGCTGATTCTTGAGAAGTAGATTGCCAGGACTTTCTTCCAAAGCTGCTAACCAGAAGAACCTGAAACCTTTCAGTTAGCAGCCGAGTATATTAGCTGTTTGCACCACCCAGGCTCCAAGGATGGGCCTTGTTATAGATTGAACTGTGTCCCTCAAAAATATATTCGGAATTCCTGACTCTTGTGCATATGGATGAAGGAGACCTGATGGCGTAGTGGTTAAGTGCTTGGCTGCTAACCAAAAGGTCAACGGTTCAAACCCACTAGCCACTCTGTGGGAGAAAGACGTGGCAGTCAGCTTCCATAAAGATTTACAGCCTTGGAAACCCTATGGGGCAGTTCTACTCTGTCCAATAGGGTCAACTATGAGTCAGATCAGCTGGATGCCAAAGGGTAGGTTTGCTACCAGTGGATATGATCCTGTATGGAAATAGGATTTCTGTTTCATTATATTAATGAGGTCATACCAGAGTAGGGTGAGTCCTAAATCTAATCTTCCTTGGGGAAACAAAAAAAGTTGCAGTGGAGTCAACTCTGACTCTTGGTGACCCCACGTACGCAGAGTAGAAACGCTCTATAGGGTTTTCACGGCTGTGACCTTTTGGAAGCAGGTTGCCAGGCCTTTCTTCTGAGATGCCTCTGGGTAGGTTTGAATTGCCAACCTTTTGGTTAGCAGTGGAGCACATAACCATTTGCACCACCCAGGGGCTCCAGTCTTCTGAGTAGTGCCTTCTAAAAAAAGCAAAAGAGACACAGACAAACACAGGGAGAGACGCACGTGAAGAGGGAGGCAGATGAGCATTCAAGTCCAGGAACGCCAAGGATGGTGATTACTAGAAGCTGAAGGGGGTGCTGGTAGAATCCTCACCTTCCAGGCAGAAGTCCCGGGTTCCATTCTTGATCAATGTACCTCACTTGCAGTAGAGGCTTGCATGTTGCTATGGTCCTGAACAGGTTTCAGCAGAGCTTCCAGACTAGGAAGAAAGGCCTGGAGGTAGACCTCCAAACATCAGCCAGTGAAAACCCTACAGAGCACAGTTCTACTCTGCCCACACAAGGTCGCCATGAGTTGGAGCTGACTTGATGGCAACAGGTTTGGTTTGTATTTTCTACTCCAGCATTACTTGGTTTAGCTTGACTGATAACGAACGAAATACCCTGTTTCCAAACAAGGTTACATTTGTAGGTGCAGGGCTTAGACTTCAACATAGCTTTTTGGGGAATGCCGTTCATTCCATAAGAATACCCTTCGTTTCACGTCATGCAGCGTATAGACAACGATTGACTCATGCACGTCTGTACCTGTCATGCTGAAACATGCAAGAACACTATGGAATGACCCTCCTCAGGTGATAGGAGCCGACTTTAATCTTATAGCAGTGGTTCTTAATCACAGCTTTCCCGAACTGGAGAGGCAGCTGGGCTTCGTTACATTCCCTCATCGAGCCTGTTAGTGGCGTTTTCAGAAACTTCAGCCTAAACCTTAAAAAGTTGGGAAAACGAGCCGTAAAGTCTTTTGTTGTTAGCTGCTGTCCAGTCACCCCTGACCCATGGCAACCCCATGAACAAAAGAACAAAATGTTGCCCGGTCCTGTGCCATCCCCATGATCAGTTAGGGATCAGACTGTTGTGATCCACAGGGTTTTCACTGGCTGATTTTTAGAAGTAGCTTGCCAGGCCTTTCTTGCTGGTCTGTCTTAGTCTGGAAGCTCCACTGAAACCCCTTCAGCATCACAGCAACACGCAAGGCTCCACTGACAGATGGGTGGTGACTGTGCATGATGTGCATTGGCTGGGAATCAAACCCGGGTCTCCAGCATGGGATCCACCACTGCCTGCTCTTAAAATCTCAGACATCAAATTCCATTTGGATGAACTGCATTGTCTTCACTTAACACAATGAGCAAAACCGTGGAAACTTCAGAGTGGGGGCCTTGTTTTCCCATCTGTTGTTTTCCAGAGATGTCAATTAAAATAGTTTCATCAGAAGGAAAACAATTTTTAAATGGGAAGGCACTCAGACTGGGTCCGTTGTTCTCATTGGTGTTATCAGATGAGGAGGCAAGCAGAAACCAATAACGTCGGCATGATGTTCTCTCCGAGTAAGTTCTTATCGGGGACCTCTTGCAAGTTCTTCTGATAAAGATAATACCCTTCGGTGAGTACGCTGAACACAGTGTTCCGGAGCCACAAACAAAGAAAACCTCTTACAAACCCCCTGTCTCTAATTTCGTTTTAGAAAATTAGATACTCAAAATTTTGCATAAGATAACTATATTACCGGGATACAATTTGGTCTGGGTTTGCTAGCTTCGGTGCATACGGCCCCTTAATAAAAAGTGTCAGGTAAAATGAAAATACAGCCTGGGTAATTAAATTTAATTGGATCTTGTCACTTTAGATCCGCTTCATTTTTGAGGGTTTCTGCAGAATTGCAGCCTCTGGTTTGCTAATTTCTTTATTGCAAGCTGCTGCGGAACCTGACAGTCTCTAATAAACCGAGAGCTTGTTTTCGCCACTGTTCTGAACCGTGACCGCAAGAGCAAACCAGCGGAAAAGGGTTGATTAGGGCCAGGAGTGTGGTCTGCGCAGGAGGATTCCGTTACCTGGGGGGGGGGGGGGGGGGGGGGATTCACCCTACACCCAGCTAGCAGCGTATACGGTGGTTCAGTGCTCGGCAGCTGCTAACCAAAAGTCAGTGGTTTGAATCCACCCAGAGGCTCCATGGGAGAAAGACCCAGCGATCTGCTCCATAAAGATTGTTGTTGCTGTTGCGTGCCTTTGAATTGATCGTAGTTCAGAGTAGAACTGCCCCACTGGGTTTCCTATGTTGTAATGTTTATGGGAAAAGGAACCCTGGTGGTACAATGGTTAGGCACTCAGCTGCTAGCCAAAAGGTTGGCCGTTTGAACCCACCCAGCAGCTCTTTGGGAGACAAGACGCTCATAAAGATGACAGGCTCGGAAACCCTGTGGGGCAGTTCTACTCTGTCACATGAGGTCACTATGAGTCAGAATCCACTCGAAGGCACACATCAACAACAGTATGGATTGAATAAGACCTGGTGATCTGCTCCTGTAAAGATTACTGCCTAGGAAACCCTGTGGGGCAGTTCCACTCTGTCACATGGGTCGCTATGAGTTGGATTCAACCGGACAGCACACAACAGCAACAAGTATTCCATTGTGTGTTTACACCACATTGTGTTTATCCATTCATCTGTGAATGGACATTTTGGTGGCATCGGGGTTAAGAGCTACGGCTGCTAACCAAAAGGTTGGCAGTTCCAATCTACCAGCAGCTCCCTGGAAACCCTATGGGACAGTTCTTCTCTGTCCTGTAGGGTCACTACAAGTCAGAATCGACTCAAGGGCAATGGGTTTTTTTAATTAGTCTTAAGGAGCCCTGTTGGCACAATGGTTAAGCGCTCAGCTGCTAACCGAAAGGTTGGCGGTTCGAACCCACCCAGTGGCTCCTTGGGAGAAAAGACCTGGCAATCTGCTCCTGTAAAGATTACAGCCAAGAAACCTTATGCGGAAGCTGTACTTTGTCACATAGGGTCGCTCTGAGTCGGAATCGACTCGACGGCACCCAACAACAACAGAACAGAACAGTTGGTAAGGTGGGAGAGGAAATCCAGCCTTGTTTGTCTAACACAAGCCATTTCCCCCTACAGGTCACATACTATCAGAGGAGGCTGCTGATAGATTGTAGCCACAGAGCAGGCAAACCAGTTACAGACGGGCGGGGGACAGGGCTGAGGTTCCTGGGCCGCCTTAACAGATCCCCACAAACTCAGTAGCTTCAAACAGCTCACGCTTATTCTCTTGCAGGTCTGCAGGTCAGAAGTCCCCCACAGTGTCGCTGGGCCAAAGTCCAGGTATCGGCAGGGCGGGTTCCTTCTGGCGGTTCCAGGGGAGAATTCATCTTCTGGTCTTTTTCAGGGTCCGGCGCCTGCCCGCATTCTTTGGCTCCTGACCCCTTCCTTGTTTCATTCTAACCTCTGACTCGGACCCTCCTGCCACCCTCTTATAAGGATGGAACGTGGTGATTGCATTTAGGGGCAACTGGATATTCCAGGATCAGCCCCCATCTCAAAGTCCTTAAATTAACCACATCTGCTGAGTCCTTTTGGTCATTGTTGTTGTCAATGGCGGTCCAGTCAACCCCAACTCATGGCGACCCCATGCACAACAGAACCAATGCTATCTGGTCCTGCTCTATCTCCAGGATCGGTTGTGGACGGGACCACTGTGATCCACAGAGCTTTCATTGGCTGGTTTCCAGAAGTAGATCACCAGGCCTTTCTTCCTAGTCTGTCTTAGTCTGGAAGCTCCGTTGAAACCTGCTCAGCATGACAGCAACGTGCAAGCCTCCACGGACAGACAGACGGTGACCACACATGAGGTGCGTTGGCCGGGAATCGAGCCCAGGTCTCCCATGGGGAAGGCAAGAATTCTACCACTTGGTTGCAAACTGAAGCTTTCAACTGAGAGCCAGCTGCTGCTGGCAACCTGGCTGTGTCCTTGCTGACCCCCTGTGCCTGGTAAGCAGGGTGCCTCCTTTCTGGGGGCCAGTGGGGCTTTATCTCCTGGCTTCAGCTGCCCAGGCCCAGCTCCAGCATCAAGGAAGCTTTACCCATGAAGGAAGGCACAGTGCACATTCTGTGGTTCTTGGGGTGGTACAAATAAAATTAAGGGTTGCAAGTCATCCCTTGTCTGTCAGTCTGTCATCCTGTGGTGGCTTGCATGTTGCTGTGATGCTGGAAGCTGTGCCACCGGTATTTCAAATACCAGCAGGGTCACCCACGGTGGATAGGTTTCGGTGGAGTTTCCAGACAAAGACAGACTAGGAAGAAAGGCCTGGTGATCTGCTTCTGAAAAATCTGCCAATGAAAACTCTGTGGATTCCAACAGAACATTGTACGATATAGTGCTGGAAGATGAGCCCCCTAGGTTGGAAGGCACTCAAAATACACAGTGGCCTCAACAGTGGACTCAGACAATGATCGTGAAGACGGTGCAGGACTGCGCGGCGTGTGGTTAAGTTAGTTGTGCACGGGGTCATCGTGAGTCACAGCCTTGGTGTTCATTGTCTTTAAAGGCAGTTGAGCATATTGCACTTTAGTTCTTGGATCTATGAGCTCATAGGCTCCTGGGTCTCTGCTCTCTGTCAGAAGCTTGGTTTTATAGAGTCCCCCTCCCCGAGTCCCGAGCTGGGGGCCTGTTTGTCTGGATCCCTGCTGAATGGGCTTCAGCTGGGTGCCGCAGACCCCTCGGCCCCAGTTTCCACATCTGTACCACGTGAAGCAGTTGCCTCTTCAGCTTTTCCAGTGGAAAGGGTTTTTCAATTTTATTTTTATATTCTGACAGTGTGAGTAAAGGGGGATCTTGTTAGTTGGCTGTGGAGTCGGCTCTGACTCATGGTGGGCTCGTGTACAACAGAACAGAAGGGCGTTGCCCGGTCCTCCCCCATCCCCACGATCATTGGTATGTTTGCGTCCACTGTTGAGCCCACTGTGTAGTTTGAGTGCCTTCCAACCTAGGGGGCTCATCTTCCAGCTCTGTATTGGACAATGTTCTGTTGTAATCCCTTGGGTTTTCTCTGGCTGATTTTTGGAAGTAGATCTCCAGGCCTCTCTTCCTAGTCTGTCTTAGTCTGGAAGCTCTGCTGAAACCTACCCACCATGGGTGACCCTGTTGGTATCTGAAATACCCATGGCATAGCTTCCAGCAGCACAGCAACACGCAAGCCACAAACTGACATCTCACGTAAAGCCTTCTAATTTATGGAAGGTCTCAGGTTTAATCATGCATAGTCTCCTCCTGCATTCTAAATTATCAACCATTTTAGTGACATTTTTAAGAAACCAAGGAAATTTTATATGATGTCCTTATCACCTTTTTTGATATGCTTTCCTAAATCAAGCACCTTGCCGAATGAAGCTTATTAACAAATTTATGTGGAGGAGGAAATTAAAGAAATGCGCTTAGTATAACAAACCCTATCTGTTACAAAGCCCTCTGTTCCTGACACAGATTTATCCAATCTTTAATTTTATACAAATGGCCTTCTCTTCATATTAAAATATGCAGCTGGCTTCTGAATCATGGAGTCCCGTGTCCACATAACTGGAGGCGTTCTTTGAATCATAAACAGTACGTAACCACACTTGAGAATTAAATTTCACGTCTACGTTGCTGTGCAAGAGACTGTCTGCCATTCTGTCTGATCCAACACGCTGGCTCTCCCGTGCTGATATCACTTGCTTGAGAAGGGTACTTGTTGTGTGCTAAATCTTAGGCTTCCACATTTTCGTAAGGCAATTTAAGGATTAATTAAATAAACGAGCCGACTATCTTCGGCAACCCCCACACTGTGACTTAGCCATGTTGTTGTTGTTGAGTGCCACTGAGTCAATTCTGATTCATGGTGACCCCAGGTGACAGAGAAGATCTGCCCCATAAGGTTTGCTAGGCTGTAATCTTGACAGGAGCAGATGGCCAGGTCTTTCTCAAGGGGAGCGGTTGGTAGGTTTGAACTGTCATGGTTTTGGTTCGCAGCTGAGCACTTAACCATTGCACCACCAAGGCTCCTCGACTTAGCCATAGATCCTTCTTAACATCAGGAACCTCGCTCACCAAAGCCCCAACCCACACTCACAATCCAAATCGCTACCTTAACAATGGTTATGGATTGAATGGAGTCCCCCCCGACCAAAAAAAACAAACCCTTTGCCGTCCAGTCAATTCCAACTCATACCGACCCTATAGGACAGAGTAGAACTGCCCCATAGGGTCTCCAAGGAGTTCCTGGTGGATTCGAACTGCTGACCTTTTGGTTAGCAGCCCTAGCTCTTAACCACACTGCCACCAGGGTTTTCATCCCCCAAAAAGATATGTTGAATTCCTAATCCCCTATAGGGCCGCTATGAGATGTAATCAACTCAAAGGCAACGCGTTTGGTTTTTTCAATGGGTTTGGTAGCTGTGAATGTGACCGTATTTGGAAACAGAGTCTTTGAAGATGCTCTTACTTAACATGATGTCATGCTGGAGTAGGGTGGGTCCTAATTCTACATGACTGGTACCCTATAAAAGCGATGTCGGTTTGTCACACTATGGTGCCTTGAGTGTTGCTGTGGTGCTGGAAGCTATGCCACCAGTATTTCAAATACCAGCAGGGTCACCCATGGTAGACAGGTTTCAGCGGAGCTTCCAGACTAAGACAGATTAGGAAGAAAGGCCTGGCAATCAGCTTCCAAAAATCAGCCAATGAAAATTCTATGAATCACAACAGAACAGTGTTCAGTATAGTGCTGGAAGATAAGCCCTGTAGGGTGGAAGGCACTCAAAATGCACAGGAGCGGAAATAATGGGTTCGAGCATCCCAAAGATAATGAAGATGCTGCAGGACCAGTCAACACTTTATTCTGTTGTGCATGGGGTCACCATGAGTTAGAACTAACTCAGCAGAAACAGCCAACAACCATAACAACTGTACAAAAGAGGAGAAGAGACACAGACAGAAAAAAGTCACCACAGGAAGCATCGACAAGCCCAGGAACGCCTGGGGCCACCAGAGGCTGGGAGAGACAAGGAAGAATCCTTCCCTAGAGCCTCCAGAGGGAGCGCGGCCCTGCCCACACCTGGATTTCAGGCTTCTGGCCTCCAGAACTGTGAGATGATAAAGTTTCATTGTTTAAAGCATCCTGTTTGTGGTACTTTACTACCTTAGCCCTAGAAACTAACACAGCCACCAAAATGTAAAGTTTTGAAGCGCCATAAAATATCTTGGATGGCCAAGATCATTTGAATGCTAAGGGAACAGAGGACCCCCTTGTCTTGAAAGTTTAGACTTGAGAGACGCCATATCTACTGGGAGGCCACATGGCAAAATGGAGAGAGTGTGAGCATTGGATTTTGACAAAAATCTCTTTCTGGAAGAAAAAGTCTTTTGCAGTTGTGAGTGTCGTAAAGGCCAGCCTCTTGTAAGTGGGCAACCAATCCGCTTGCCCTGGAGTCAACCCCAACTCACAGCAACTCCATGTGTTGGTCAGGGTAGAACTGTGCTCCATAGGGTTCTCAGTAGCTGATGCTTCACAAGTAGATAGCCAGTCCTTTCTTCTGAGGTCCTTTTGGGTGGATTCAAACCTCCCACTTGTCAGTTAACAGCCAACCACGTTACCTGTCTGCAACACCCAGAGACTCCTTGCTCATTGAGAGGGTGCAGGAATCCTTGATGTTTATTGAGTTGCTTCCCTATTTAGTGCTTCTAATATATGTCAATTTGTCAAGGATTTCATTTTACTTGGATCCACAATCAACATCCATGGAAGCAGCGGTCAAGAAATCAAATGATGTCTTGCATTGGGCAAATCTGCTGCAAGAGACCTCTTTAAAGTGTAAAAAAGCAAAGATGTCACTTTGAGGACTAAGATGCGTCTGACCCAAGCTGTGGTGTTTTAAATTGTCTCCTACGCATGTCAAAGCTGAACAATGACTAAGGAAGAGAGAAGAATTGATGCCTTTTAATTGTGGTGTTGGTGAAGAATACTGAACATACCATGGACTGCCAAAAGAACAAGCAAATCTGTCTTGGAAGAAATACAGCCAGAATGCTCCTTAGAAGCAAGGATGGTGACACTTCATCTCACATACTTTGGACATGTTATCAGGAGGGACCAGTCCCTGGAGAAGGACATCATGCTTGGTAAAGTAGTGGCTGCTACAATGGGCTCAAGCTTAACAATGATTGTGAAGGACAGTGTTTCGTTCTGTAGTATATAGGGTCGCTATGAGTTGGAACTGACTCAATGGCACCTAACAACAACAACGTGTGTCACCGCTAACATTCCACTAAGTATTAGAGGGGGTTGGGGGCAGAAACGAGCAAACCAAAAACCAAACCAGGTGCCATCAAGTCGACCCTGACTCATGGCGACCCCACACGTGTCAGAGTAAAACTGCGCTCCGTGGGGTTCTCAGTGGCTGATGTTTCAGAAGTAGATGGCCAGGCCTTTCTTCCAAGGTGCCTCTGGGTGGACTTGAACCCCTCCAACCTTCCAGTTAGCAGCCGAGTGCTTAAGCATTTGTGCCACCCAGGGATGCCCTCTTAAATGGCCATGCCCACTTAATGCCCCTTTCCCAAAGCCTCACCGGCCCGTTGGCTAGGGATCTTCTTCCCTTTTTCCCCAAGAACTGGCTTGGTGGGATTTCTTCTGGATATCTTACATTAGTTAGCACTGTGATCCCTCAGGAGGGCAGAGTACCGGGCAGCCCAGCCTTCCAGGGGCACCCACAAACAGGCAGGCACTCTCTCTGACCCTTGCCCGCTCACATGTGGCCTAGACGTTCCCGAGGTGGCCCACAAACACTCATGGCCAGCCCTAAAGATGTGTTTCCTCCAGTTCTTCACTTGTGTTTACTGTGGTCTCCACCGCTCTCACTATGGTCTTCCGGGGGCTCCTCTGTCCCAGCGACAGTGGCGCCTGAGACTCTTGCAGGGCACAGGCAAGAAGGATCAGGGCAGTAAACAGACATAGGGTCCAGAGAAATGGCTCTCTCATCCTTGCCTGCATCCTGTCTCCCTTCCTACTGATGATGCTAGATGAAGGTCCAGTAGGGGCCTGAGTCGGGCCAAAGGCAGCACCACCCACCCCCTTGGTCCCTCTCAAAGCAATGGGATTTGTGCTTTGTTCATCCAATGCTCAGCATGATAGATGCTTCGTATTCTTGTTGCTGGTTGTCGCTGAGTCAGCTCTGACTTAAAGTGACCTCACATAACAACAGAACAAAACACTGCCTGGTCCTGCACCATCTTCATGATGGTTGGTGTGTCTGAGTCTGTTGTTGCGGCCATTGTGGTCAATCCATCCCACGGAGGGACTCCCTGGTTTTCTCTGATCCTCTACCAAACGTGACGTCCTTTTCTAGCAATTGATCACTTTACATATACACATGTTGCTGTTAGTTGCTATTGAGTCAGCCCCAACCTGTGGTGACCCCATGTACAACAGAACCAAAGTGCCCAGTCCTGCGTTAGCTTCATGATGGTTGGTGTGTTTGAGTCCACTGTTACTGTGTCAGTCCATCCCGTGGAGGATTTCCCTCGTTTCCACTGACCTTCCACTTCCACAAACATGACGTCCTTTTGTAGCGATTGAGCTTTCCTGATGACATGTCCAAAGCAGGTGAGCCGAAGTCCCACCATCCTCGCTTCTAAGGATCTAGCGTTCTGGATGAGTTTCTTCCAGGGCTGATTTGCTTGGATGTGGTGTGTTTTTGTGGATGGAGCCACTTGGTAGCCCCTCCATTAGATCCTCCCCACTTGGGCTCCTATGGGAGTGGGATGGGGTCTGTGCCAAGCTCAGGTGTGGGCAAGCCAGGTGCTTTCAGCCTCCCTGGAGCCTGAGTGCCAGGGGAAGGGGAGGAGAAAGGATGGTAAGGGGTCATCCCACTGTCCAGTCATAGGGGGGTGGGGAGGGAGAGGAAATGATCCTTTAAATGTGATCCTGGAGACGAAAAGGGAAGGTGGGGGGTGGTGCACAGGAGGGACGCTGAGTCCAGACTTTGTGGGGAGCAAGGATGGGGGCTAGAAGAGGGATCAAGAGGGGGGAGTACTGCAGAAAACAATGCTGGGGGATAATTCCAAGAAGAGGTGAAGGGATTGGGGGACACGCTTCAACCACTACGCACCCGTCCACCCAGAGAGGACCAGGGCCCACGAGGTGTCCCACTGACTGGTTTTGATCAGAATGCAGAGCAATTAATGAGAAGGAGGAAGGGAGGGGCAGAGAGAAATGGAGAGAGAGAAGGGGAGGGAGAGAGGAGAGAGACAGAAGGAGAGAAAGAAGAAAACTAAGGGTGGAGGGAGAGAGACACAAGAGGGAGAAAGACAAGGGCAGAGAGAGAGAATAAAGGGGCTAGAGAAGGAGAGAGAGAGAAGCAGAGAGACACAGAGACAAAGAAGGGGAAGGAGAGGAGAGAGAAGGAGAGAGACCCTCATACCAAGCCCCGAATCACCTCTCCCACAACACAGAAATGAGAGGGGCCCTGGGGACGATGCAAATAGAGTTCACTCGGACCCCCAGTGGGGACTGGAACCCAGCTTCCATGGGGTCAGTCTGCGGTGATTGCTTTCCCAGGAGTGCGGGGTCTGCTGATGCTGGGCGGGAGGTGACATGGTTTTCATCTGCTCCATTGCCAGTCGTTCTTGGTGGGGAAGAAGGAAGTCAGCTTCTGGTTCCTTGATGTATTTCTGCACCCCAGGGGAAATACGTGTCTCAGTCAAATGCGGAGTCCACCTGGGAAGCCTCCAAAACACAGCATTTTCATTACGTTTCATCATGGAAGTGGAAGGTGCGGGGTGGACGGGGATAAGGCACACGCCTGTCTTAGGGACACAGCCAGCAACCAAATACACACCTGGTTCACTAACAAAAAGGTTGGCAATTTATCATGATAGGTTGGGGGACACTTTCTCTACTTTAAAGAACAGTCTTGGCTTAGGGTCCCTCTAAAGAAACTTGCAAAATGTAAAATGAACATGGAATGAACACACGTGGTCGAAACGGATTAAACAAAAAAAAAAAAGTTGCTGTTGAGTCCACCTGGACTCATGACACCCCTGTGTGTGTCAGAACAGAACTGTGTTCCACAGGGTTTTCAGCGGCTGATTTTTCAGAAGTAGATCACCAGGCCTTTCTTCTGATGCGCCTCTGGGTGGAGTCGAACCTCCAACCTTTTCGTCGGCCACTGAGCAGGTTTACCGTTTGTACCACCCAGGGACCCCGAGTGCCTGCGTACGACGTCTGTTACTCCTACTTGTTGCTGGGTACTTGTTATTGTTGTACAGACCGAGTTTCTGTCTGCTGGAGGAGAGGAAGCAAAGGCTAAAGAAACAAAAGATCCTTCCCCACTGGGGGTGTTTGGGAACTAGTCATCTGCTTGGGCACAGTCGCCTCAGCCCCTGACATGAAGGGCTTTGACTACAAACCCTTACGAAGCTTCTGGCCCCATGAGTGTATGCCCTTGCTGTAATGTTCTGTCTCTTTTTTAAATTTAATTTTTTGTGAAAACATGCACGGCAAAGGATACACTGTCTCAACTATGTATACGTTACAATTCAATGACACTGGTTACATTCTTCAAGTTGTGCAACCATCCTCACTATCTGTTTCCAAATTATTGCATCGCTGTGAACATAGACTCACCGCCCTCTAAGCTTCTCAACTAGCCGTTCACATATCTGTTGTCAGTCTGATCCCATGCAGATCAGTCTCTGAGAGAGCAGGATGCTCATGGCAGATGTACTTTACTAATTAGGCTAAGCTGTTGTTTGGTTCAAAGCTGACGTCCGGGAAAAGTTTTGGTTTGAGGTCTGGCTACCTATTGCTGCATGTTTTGATCTGAGGTTCTGCAGAAGAATCCTCATCAATTCTCCCACCTCAAACACACACTGAACAGTGTATGTTGAGAGGCAGACAAGTTGTGTGTTAACTGAGAGAATTACTGTCAAAGGTTGAACGCTAAGCTTATAAAATGTCTGTTAAGATAGGAATACCGGTGGAGCTTCTTGCTGTCATCCACCCATGTTCAAAGTCTTCTCGTTCTGCTCCCTACAACTGTCCCCCAAGCAACCCTTCCACCTATGCCCTTGACCCCACTAGAGGCCATGTGGTGGGCAGTCCCCAATTCCTGTGTCTCCATGGGGTGTCCTGAGCCCCCCCAGCAATGCAGCAGATGGGGCCAGTCCTGCCGAATGTATGACCTCATATCCTTGATCTGCCATCCCCATCTGTCAGCGTGTTGTACTGTGGTGGCTTGCATGTTGCTGGGATGCTGGCAGCCATGCCACCAGAATTTCTAATCCCAGCAGGGTCACCCATTGTGGACAGAGGTTTCAGTGGAGCTTCCAGCCTAAGACAGACTAGAAAGAAAGGCCTGATGATCTAGTTCTGAAAAATCAGCCCCTGAAAACACTATGGACCAGAACAGAATATTATCCAATTCGCTTGCTTTGGACACATCATCAGGAAGGATCAGTCACTGGAGGAGGACATCACATTTGGTGAAACAGAGGGAGACCCTCAGTGAGATGAATTGGCCTAACAGAAGTAACGATGGACTCGGACTTGCTGGTTAGGGAAGACTGAGGACCGGGCAGCGTTTCCTTCTGTTGTGCATGGGGTCGCCATGAGCAGAGCTAACCACAATTACTCCTGATCTTGGGTTCATCTCCATCTCTCTGGGGCAATTTCCCATTACCTGTTTGGGTATTTCTTTACTGAAAGCTCTTCTTGGAAGAAAAAGATATTCTGAAGACACATAACGATGCAGAACATCTTTGAAAGGTGTCATATCTCATCAGTCACAGCTCCTGAATCATTCAGATACTCCACCTGCTGCAGTACCTGTCCCTCCCTGTATAGACAGAAGGAAGCCGGGGGTTGCCTGTCCCCACAGCCGGGGGTGGGCATGGGGCATGAGCTTCCTCAGTCAGAGGGCTATAAATAGGACCCTCATGTCATATCTCATCTTGTCTGAGTTAATTCTCTCAGGGCTTGGATGGTTCAACTCTCCCTAAGACACTGTATTAGCTATAATAGGGGACTTTCGATTTGTACAACATCAATAGCCCCCAAACCCTGGTGTTTTCGGGATCTTCAGGATAGATGCTGCCAGACATGCATCTGGGTTTGTCCTTTTCAATAGCTGCTCAATCTTTTAATTATACATTAATACTGGGCTTGAAGGAGCCCTAGTGGCACAGTATTTAAGCACTTGGCTGCTCACTGAAAGGTCAGTGGTTCAAACTTACCCAGTGGCTTCATGGGAGAAAGACCTGGTGATCTGATCCCGTAAAGATTACAGCCTAGAAAACCCTATGGGGCAGTTCTACTCTGCCACATGGGGGCACTGTGAATCGGCATCGACGCGAGGGCAACGGGTTAGACACCGGGCTCATTCTAAGTCTTCTGGGTGTGAAATTGGAGGCAGCGTATGGAATCACGACTTTAAAATGTTATTAAACGCACACTCCACGTTCAAAATACTGGTGGTCCCCAACTTAGGACAAATCCGACTTACGGCGAACCACCCTTAACGACCGTCCTCGTTTTTGGTACATCTTACCATAAGAATATGGAAACCCTGGTGGCGTAGTGGTTAAGTGCTATAGCTGTAAACAAAAAGGTCGGCAGTTCGAATCCACCATCTGCTCCTTGGAAACTCTGTGGGGTAGTTCTACCCTGTCCTACAGGGACGCTATGAGTCAGAATCCACTCCATGGCAACGGTTTTTTTCTTTTTTCTTTTGTATCGTTAAAATATATGCTACATACAGTGTTGCAGCACATAATTTTCTGATGTTCTCATTCTCAGAAGTAACATTTCCAACCCCCAAAGACAAATTAAGATTGTATTTATAAAGCTACAGATAATAAAAGGCAATTGTAATGAAAACTAAAAAGAAAAATGAGGTATTCGACTTACGCGTCAGAACCGACTTACGACCGCGTAGTGGTTGGAACGGAACCCGGTCGTAAACCAGAGCCTACCTATGGGGAGAGCGAGAACTTTGCACCTTTCGGAGGCGAAGACGGTGCACCCGGAACGCGGACTATGCTTTTCTCCCCCTTGGACCCGGTGCACATGCGCACGCATGAGGGATGCTGGTGGCCTCGGAGCTGCAGTTGGAATGCGAAGTGGGAGCCCTGCCTTTGATCTGAACTCCAAGCTGATCGGGATTCTGCAGATGCTGCTGCTACACCCCATTTCCATGCAATCCATTACGTCGCCCGCTCCGGGCGCCGCCTCACCCCGACTTCTAATTTGACAGTGACAAAGAGCTCGGCAGTGATTTTAAATTTCATAATTTTAATCTGTCAAGCCTGACATTCAATTAGTGCCCTCCTAACCTGCACCCCCCGCTCGCGGGAGCTGCCGCGGCTGTTGCTTTAGAATTTCTTTTTCTCTCCCCCCGCCCCCCAGTGCAAGAGTGGATTAATAAAACGTACATAACTGGCAGAGTAAGACAATGAGCCCAAGATGGGCCATCAGCCCCAAATCGAGACGGATGAGGTTAATAATATTTTAAAGCGGCGCTTGATTGTATTAGGAGCGATTAAGCCGCACTAGGTCCTGGGTGAGGCACTCACTGAGCACGTGAAACCCAAGGTCTGTGATGGAAGGTCTCGTGTGAGGAGTTACCTAAACAAACATCGCAGGCAGGTCCCGGGTCCACCGTGTCACGGGCTTTCCTGCCATTTCCAGAGAGTGGAAAGGAGCCCTGGTGGCGCAGTGGTTAAAGCACTTGGAAGCTAATCGAAAGGTCGGCAGTTGGAACCCACCAACTCCCTCCTATGGAGAACGATGTGTCAGTCTGCTTCGTAAGGATTTACAGCCTTAGAAACCCTATGGGGCAGTTCTACTCTGTCCGATAGGGTTGCTGTAAATCGAAATCGACTCCAGGGCAATGGGTTTCCAGAGAATGGAATGGAATTTCCCTAAACCTGTTTCTTTCCTTTTTCCATTCTTTCATCTGTTCATTCATTATCACAGGGCTGGACAGTCGGCCGGCAGAGCCTCCTTGGGGGCTCCTGGTTACCCTGGTGTCTGGGGGCTATGATAGGGAGGCTGTTGGGGGACAGTCACCACCCACAGTCTTTCATGCCAGATGCTACTCAGCCATAATGGACTCTTGTGACTTGGGCAAGTGGACCCAGGGTCCCATCTTAACTGAGGTCCAAGCAGACTTTTTAAAAAATATATATATGATAAATATATACATCCACCACCCATCTATCTGTTTGTCGTACTGTCCTGGCTTCAGTGTCACTGTGATGCTGGAAGCTATGCCACCAGTATTTAAAATACCAGCAGGGTCACTCACGGTGGGCAGGTGTCAGCAGAGCATCCAGACTAAGACAGACTGGGAAGAAAGGCCTGGAGATTTACTTCTGAAAACCAGCCAGTGAAAACCCTATGGATCACAACAGTCCAATCCACAACCCATTATGGGGATGGTGCAGGACCCTTTGTGCTTGGGGTCACCAGGCATCAGGACCTACTCCAGGGCAGTAACAACAGTAACAATTCTGTACATTCCAGCACGCGTCTTCCGTTTCTGGAGGAGGTTATTTCCGGACGACTGTCCTCCACCAGGGGTCCAGCTCAACAGAATGATTACAAGTCAGGGCTTCCTGATGCTCACGTGGGCATCCTTACATCTTCCAAGGGGATCTTTCCTCTTTGAGTTTGAAAATCAGTTCCAGACACTAGAACGGAACCCCCCTAAACCTCAGTTCCTGCCTTCCTTACTAGCTCTACGTCTTTGGGCGCCTTGTTAACTTTTCTGAACGTCCACTGTGAAATTCGTATGACCATTTCTATCTGCAGCTTTGTTGGGAAGACTGAAGATAATAATATGGCCCTCCAGGCACTCACTGAGGAGCCCTGGTGGAGCGGTGGTTAAGCGCTCAGCTGCTACCTGAAAAGTGTGCTTCAAATCCACCAGCCGCTCTGGGGAAGAAAGAAGAGGCAGTCAGCTGCCCTCAAGATTACAGCCTTGGAAACCCTGTGGGGCCATTCTGCTCTGTCCTGGTACGGTGGCAGAATCGGACTCCACGGTAACGAGTTTGGTTTTGTAAGATTTTATTCCTCATGATGGGAACCACAGCTATGACTTCCTTTGACTGGAATTATTTTACAATCCACCCTCGTCCGCCAAACTGCTTCACTGACGAATCCCATACAAGATGAATTTGGATCGTTAAGGCACAGACGGGAAAGAGGGGCACTCAGGTGTCGGTATGAGGTCGGAAGAGATCGAAGCCGCTGGGGTCTTCTGTTTTGTTCAGGCTTGTTGTGGACTCACAGATGGGCCCAAGAGCTTTGCCGGCACTTTGGGACACAGACAAGTCTCCCAACTTTGGAATTTGTCCCAGTCTCAGGCAGCACAACGCTGTGCGTGAAATGACATTGAATAAACCTCAGTTCATGATGCGGATTCTCTGAGGCAGCGAGTTCACCTCCCCAGTGATCCGTGAAGATGACTTAATTGCTACTTAGCAGACGAACATTATGCATTGCACACGCCGGGTTCTGTGGTTCCTGTGCGCACGCCGGCGGAAAACGCAAGCACACTTCCAGGGCACGGGTCCTCCAAAGTCCGCCCGCCTGCTCTCACGTGTGGGAGAGACCCTGCAGCCTGCCCCCCACCCCGAATTAGTTCCCCAATCTGCTAATTAACTGTCTGAAGCTGAGCCATTCAGAGGCAAACAGGAAGGGCAACAATGAAGCCACCACCTTCCTTGTGTTTGGTTGAAGGTAAATCGTGTGTTTTACCAACTGATGGATATTTGCGGACTATCTGGGGCAAGTCAGCCCAGGTCATCCCCAGATGCTTACACCATCTCTTTCTTCTTATATCCAAAGACTGAAACAACAACAAAAAAAACCTGTTGCCATCGAGTCCACTCCAACTCATGGTGACTCCATGTGCGTCAGAGCAGAGCTGTGCTCCATAGGGTTTTCCATGGCTGATTTTTTGGAAGTCGATCACCAGGCCTTTCTTCCTTGGCACTGCAAGGTGGATTTGAACTGCCAACTTTTGGTGAGTGTTGTTTTTGTTAACCCATAACCCCACTGCTGTCAAGTCGATTCTGACTCACAGCGACCCTACAGGACAGAGCAGAACGGCACCCATAGGGTTTCCAAACCTGTAATCTTTACAGAAGTAGATTGCCACATCTTTCTCCTATGGAGCGGCTGTGGGTTCAAGCAGCCAGCCTTTTGATTAGTAGCCAGGCACTTAACTATTGCACCGCCAGGGCTCCTTATTGTTAATGTTAGGTGCCATTAAGTAAATTTTCAACTCATAGTGACCCCATGTGACAGAGTAGAGCTGCCCTATAGGGTTTTCTAGGCTGTAATCTTTAAGACCAGTCCCTTGAGAAGGACATCGTGCTTGGTAGAGGGTCAGCAAAAGAGAGGAAGACCCTCAACAAGGTGGACTGACATAGTGGCTGCAACAATGGGCTCAAGCATAACAAGGATTATGAAGATGGCGCAGGACTGGGCAGTGTTTTGTTCTGCTGTACACAGGGTTGCTATGAGTCAGAATTGACTTGATGGCACCTAACATCAACAACAACACCATCTTTAAGGAAGCAGATCTCCAGGTCTTTCTCTCACAGAGCTGCTGGGTAGATAGGAACCGTTAACCTTTTGGTTAGTAGCTGAGTGCAAACCATTTACACCGCCCAAGGACCTAGAGAGTCAAGGATCCGTGATTCTAGACAGCCGTAGTCACATGACCACTTGCAAATTAAATGAAGCAATTGCTTTCCGGCCAGACACATTGATTCAGTTCTGTTATCCTTGGCACAAACAAGTTTTCTGATATTCTTGATCACCCTTGATTTAAATATATATATACTAAAAGCTCTTTGCCGCCAAGTTGATTCTGACTCCTAGTGACCCAATGGGACAGAGTAGAACTTCCCCATAGGGTTTCCAAAGAGCAGCTGGTGGATTCAAACTGCTGACCTTTTGGTTAGCAGCAGAGCTCATAACCACTGCACCACCAGGGCTCCATACATCTACATCGACATCTACATACACACACATACATACATACAAATATATATGTTGTTGTTGTTGTTGTGTGCCATCGAGTCAGTTCCGACTCACAGTGACCCTGTGTACAACAGAACAAAACACAACCCGGTCCTGCACCATCCTCACAATCGTTGTTATGTTTGAGCCCATTGCTGCAGCCACTGTGTCAATCCATCTCGTTGAGAGTCTTCCTCTTTTTTTGCTGACCTTCTACCTTACCAACCATGATGTCCTTCTCCAGGGACTGGTCCCTCCTGACAACACATCCAAAGTATGTGAGACATAGTTTCAACATCCTTCCTTCTGAAGAGCGTTCTGATTGTACTTCTTCTGCAGGGTCACCCATGGTGGACAGGTTTCAGCAGAGCTTCCAGACTAAGACAGACTAGGAAGAAAGACCCAGAAGTCTACTTCTGAAAAGATTTAGCCAGTGAAAACCTTATGAAAATATACATATATCTAGAGAGAGAGATAGAGTGAAATACATGCCATCTACCCAAGTGTACATAAATGTAGCAAGAATCATCAACATTTTTCCATTAGGTAATCTTTTTTCTTCATGATCTGCAGGAGTTTTTTTCATGCGGATGCAAGCATTGTTTCAATTATATGTTTTGTAAATATCTTTTGTCTCTCTGTGGCCTGGATTTTACCCTCTTTAAATAAAGGAAACAAAACCAGTTGCTGCGGAGTCGATTCCAACTCATTGTGGCCCTGTGTGTGTGTCAGACAAGAACTGTGCTTCATAAGGTTTTGATGGCTGATTTTTTGGAAGTAGATCACCAGGCCTTTCTTCCAGGGGGCATCTGGTGGACTCCAATCTCCAACCTTTTGGAGTTAACTGAATGAGTTAACTGTGGACACCACCAAAGACTCTGCCCTCTTTTAAAGTATCTTTTAATAAGTAGGTATTCCTCATTTTAATATACCTCAATATACCATTTTTTTCCCCTTTTTGGTTAGTGAGCTTTGTGCCCTGTTTAAAAAATCTTTGCCTCCCCCAAACTGGGTAGATTTCCTCCTATATTACTGTCTAAAACAGTATTGCTTTATATTTCACATTTAGGTTAATGTGCCTGAAATTTATTTTTGTGTGTATGATTTGAGATTGAGGTCAAGTTTTGTTTTTTATTTTTCCCAGATGGGTAGGAAATTTTTCCAACATCATTTATGAAAACAGCCCTCTCTTTCCAGCTGTTCATTAATGTCACGTTTGTTAAAACAAGCAAGCAAAAAAACAAGAAAAAGAAAAAAGTGTCCACGTGTACATGGGCTAGCGTTTTCCCCATTGGTCTGCTGTCCATATTTACGCCAGTGCAGTGTTACGTGATCACTACATTTTTATTATAATTCCTAATATCTGAGACAGAGAACAGGATACATCCTGATATTCTTTTTCTTCAGAAGCATCTGAGCTAGTCATAGCGTTTTAAATATCCATATGAATTTTTTTCCCTGAGATAATCTTTAACCCTTAAACCAAAAATATCCCCTGAGTCGTTTATCTTAACTAGTCAAGAATGTCTGCCTTAAGCATTATGCTCTTTTAAGAACTATCTATCTGGGATCAAATAGACAACAGCAACTGGAAAGATTAGATAGGAACCTTAGGGGGCAGCGAGTTTATATTAATGGAGGAGGAACAACTATGAAAAGGAGGGTGAGGATGGTTGCCCAACTCAATGTAATCAGTGTCACTGAATCATACGTGTAGAAACGTGAATTGGTGTATGTTTTTCTGTGTATGTTCTGAACAACATTTGAGGGGAGAAGTGGCATCTGTATAATACCAAACTTTCCAGTCCATGAATGTGGTAAATCCCCCCCCCTCACCCCATTTATTTATGATCCTCCATTTATTTCTCTCAGTAATGTTTTACGGTGTCCTAATAAAACTCTTACACATATTATGCTACGTTTGTTCCTAGTACTTGGTCTTTGTATGCTAAAGTAAAGTATATCTTTTACAAATATTCTTTACTAATTGGTTTTTGCTGATACTAGAAATAGAGTAGATTTTTTACATTGATCCTGCATCCAGCAAACTTCTTAAACTCCCCAACTAATCCTAATAATTAATATGTAAAATAATTTGCATTTTGTATATACACAATCATGTTGACTATAAGGAATGACAACTTTCTTCTTTCATTTTTCCCTTCCTTCCCTTCTTTCTTCCTTCCTAATCCTTATGCCCTTCTATTTCTTTCTCTTTTTTCTTGCCTTATTGCATTGGTTAGGCTCTCTATTATGGTACTGAATGGAAGTCATGATAATGGGCATCATTGTCTCCTTCCCAATCTCGGGGGATAGCTTTAATTTAAACATTTTCCACTGAGCATGATTTTTGCTGGAAGGTGTGTTTGTGTCTATATGTGTGTGTGTGTGTGTTTGTATGTGCATGTAGCCTTTTCAGGTTAAGGAAGAGCTAATCTATTCCTAATATGCTACACTTTTTCTTACATCATAAATTGCTTTCAAATTTTATCATGTCTTTTTTTGTCTATTTTTTGAGATGGCCCTATGTTTTTCTTTTCTTCTTCATTCTGTTATGTGATGAATTCCACTAATTTTTTAAATGCTGGACAAAATTTGCATTCTTGGAATAAACCCTACTTCTCATGCTGTTACTATTATTTTATATATGTTATATATGTTTCTAGATTTGGTTTGCCATTATTTTGTGTAAAATTTTTCATCTTTGTCTGTAAATGAGATCGAGCTATAATTTTTTTTAATGATGAGCAGGTCAGTTATGAGTATACTGGTTATTCTGTCCTCATAAAAGATGAGTTAAGGAAGTATTCCTTTTTGTTATAAACCATGGAAGAGTTTGCGTAAAGTGGGCATTGTGTCTTTCTTAAATATTTGTTAAATTGAGCAGAAAAAAATATCTGAACCTGCCATATTCTTTGTGGAAAAAATTTTAAATTGTGCAGTAAATTTCTTTCATCCCTGCTTTTTAATTTGTAAAATATTGTCCATTTTTTCTAATGTTAAAATTTTTGGCATAAAGTGGTTTATAGTGTCCTTACATTTTTAAATATATATACACTCTCTAGATGACTACTTTTTTTCGATATTGCTTTCTTTTTTCTTTTTTTCCTTGCTTAGTCTTGTCAGGGTTTAATCTTTCACCCAAGCAACTTTTCGCTTCTGTTGATTTTCTTTGTTTTATGTTTGTTATTTAATACATTAATTTCTGTCATTTCTTTGGGATTTCTTTTTTTTTCCTAGTTTCTTGTTTTTGAGGTGAATTCTCAATTCATAGATTTTCAGCCTTCTTTTCTATTAAAGAGTGTAAAGCTGTAAATCCCCCTCACAGCTCTGCTTAAAGCTGCCCTCAAACATTGATACATCACATTTTCACAATCCTTCAGATCAAAGTACTTTCTACTTTGTACTTTGATATCCTCTTTAACTCATGGGTTATTTGGAAGTGTAGTGCTTAGCTTTCAAAGTTGTGGGATTTTCTAGTTAACAGTGAAAACTGTGAGAGCCTTTTCTGTTGCTCCTTTTAGCGGAAAACATCTGCATTTTCCTCCTCTGACAAGTTTTCGCCTTACACAGGTTGTGGCTTTCACAGGTTTTACAGTATCTTTTTGCTATTTATTTCCAGCTTCATTGTTGCGGGAGTCAGAGCCTGTACCCTGAATGGTTTCAATAATCTGATGTTTGTTGAGATTTGATGTAAGGTCCAGTGTGTGGCTAATTCTTGAAAATGTTTCATTGCGCTTGAAAAGAGTGAATATTCCACAGGCATTGGGCATAGAGTTCTAAATCTACCTGTTGTTGTTGTTGTTGTTGTTGTTGGGTGCCGTGGAGTTGATTCTGACTCATAGCGACCCCATGTGACAGAGTAGAACTGCCCCAGAGGGGATTCTAGGCTGTAATCTTTACAGGAGCAGATCGCCAGGTCCTTCTCCTGTGGAGTCACTGGGTGGGTTCTAACCACCAACCTTTTGGTTGTTGTCTGTCTAGTTCCTTTAAATCTTCAGTCTCTAAGCAGTTTAAAATTAAGAAGGCTAAAATTGCTATTTGGTTCCAATTTCTTACAAGGCTGAAGAATAATAATTAATACCTTCATTTTATCATGTACTTGCTATGTGTGAGTTACTGTCCTATATCTATATACACACATCATCTACATGTTAATTTTATCTTTACCTATCCATATTTATATCTAATCTATACTCATATTCACAGCCATTGTTGTGTGCCATCCAGTTCATTCCAACTCATAGTGACCCTACGTGTTACAGAGTAGAACTACCCCATAGGGTTTTCGAGACTGTAATCTTTACAGGTGAGCCCTGGTGGTACAGTGGTTAAGAGCTGTGGCTGCTAACCAAAAGGTCAGCAGTTTGGATCCACCTGCCTCTCCTTGGAAACTCTATGGGGTGCAGTTCTGCTCTGTCCTATAGGGTTGTGATGAGTCAGAATTGACTTGATGGCAATGGGCTTGGGTTTTTTTGTTTGTTTGTTTGGAATCTTTACAGAAGCAAATCACCAGGCCTTTCTCCTGTGACATTGCTGGGTGGGTTCGAACTGCCAACCTTTTGGTTAGCAGCCACAGCTCTTAACCACTGTACCACCAGGGCTCTTTCTATCTCCTAGGTAAAAATCAGTGAAAGTAAAAATCAGTATAAAATTCAAATCTTAAATCTGCATTGAGTTTTGGTGTGCTGATTGTATCTGTTACTGACAGAGTATGCTAAAATTTCCTACTACAATTGTGTGCTAGCCTTTCATTTTGATCAGTTTTTGCTTTATATGTTTTGAATGGTTGTTATCAGGTGCATACAAATTTGTAAGTATTCTTGGTGAATTGAGCCTTTTGTCATGAAGACGTTTTTATCTTTAGTTTTTTTTTTTTTTTTAAATTAGGTTCTACTTTGATATTCGATATTTAGGAGTCCCTGGGTGGCACAATCAGTTAAATGCTCAGCTGCTAACTGAAAGGCTGGAGGTTTGAGTCTACCCAGAGGAGCCTCAGACGAAAGGCCTGGTAATCTACTTCTGAAAAATCAGCCACTGAAAACCCTATAGAGCACAGTTCTACTCTGACACACATGGGGGTGCCATGAGTTGACATCAACCCCATGGCAACCGGTTCTAAGTCCCTGAGTAGAGCAAATAGTTAAGCACTCAGCTGCTAAACAAAAGCTTGGAGGTTCGAGTCCACCCAGAGGGATCTTGGAAGAAAATCCTGGCAATCTGCTTCTGAAAGGTCACAGCCTTGAAAACTCTTTGGAGTGCATTTCTACTCTGACACATGTGGGGTTGCTGTGAGTCAGAGTTAACTCAACAGCAACTGGTTTCTTGTTACTTTGATATTAATATGACCGTACGAGCTTTCTTCTCCTTTGTCTGTGCACAGTGCATCTTTTTCCATGCCTTCACTTTGACAATTTGTGTGCTTATATTTTAAACATGTCTCTTTTAAGCTCCATGTAATTCTCTTATTTAAATCTAGTCTGATCATCTTTGTTTTTTCAACTGGGGCATTTAGCTGATTTACACTTGACGTAATTGTTGATATTTTAGCTGCATCAGCTTACCCTGTTTGAATGAACAAGCAAACAAAAACATACACACATGCAGAAGGATGGAGTGGAAGAGATGTGGTTTAGAAACAGGGCATATGAAGGACTGATGGAGACCCCACGTGTTACACAGTAGAACTGCTCCACAGGGTTTTGTTGGCTGTAATCTTTACAGAAGCAGATGACCAGGTCTTTCTTCCAAGGCACTACTGGGTGGGTTCAAACCACCCGCCTTTCAGTGAGCAGCTAAACGCAAACCGTTTATGCCACCCACATGGAGTTGTTATGATTCGGAATCAGCTCTATGACAACCTTTTTTTTTTTTTTTTTCCCTTTGGCATGAGGGACACAGAAGGTTCTGGTTGGGAGTATACTTAATGTGTGCGTGATGCAGTTGCCAGGAATTCCGATGTGGTCTTAAACGGCACTGGATGGTTCATTTCACCCTGAGATGGTCAGGCACCACCTGCAGCGACAGCAAACTGCAGACAAATGGGAGGTCGGCTTGAGAATGAGACAGCAATCGTGACGCCCCTCGAGCCCTTGGCACTGCAGGTGCTGGGGGCTCTGGGAATATCCAGCCCAATCAGCAAACGGCCCTGAGGGGAGGGGGAGTTAGGGAAGGGCTTGATGATGTTCTCCTTCAAGTATTTGAACGTCTGCCATGTGCTAGAAGAATCATACCATATGTCCTTCATTGACCAAGGTGCAGAACTTAGAACCATGCCCTTGGGGAGGCCAACTTCAGGTCAACATGAGAAGAGATGGTTTCTTAATGAGGTGGTGAGCATCCAGTCACTAGAGGCATCCAAGTACTGCCTGGGTGACCGCTCAGAGGAAAGTGAAGGTGAGCTTCAAGCGAGAGTAGAAAGCTGAGTCTCAAGACCCCTCAGGTTCCTCTGAATCTCAGAGGCTGTGAGAAGTCAGTCGGAGGCTGTGTGTGCCAAGTTTCTTTCTGCACTTCCCAGGATTCCGAGTGAATCACTTCAAAATTGAACATGCTCCTTCGCATCATCGGTGTGTACCGCTGAGCATCTCCAGTGGAAAAAACAGCCTCATCATCTCGGGCAAGCGTCTTGGCAAATACCCTGTGAAGTGAACGACTGTGCAATATTGTCTTATTCTCAAACCCCACATTATACATAATTTGTTCCCAAAGGAAACAGAACAGTTTGTAACAATGCAAGAAATGTTAATCCTTGCAGTCCAATTTCAATGTATATATATTTTTAAAAAGCCAAAAGATTGGTTTTTCTTTTCTTATAATAAATTCAGAAGTTCTGTCTAGAGTAATCAAGCCATTTTTGTAAAGTCTGCATTTGTTCTGGGAAAACCCCAAGGGCCCTCAATTCAGAATGCAAAGCCGGGGCGCGTTTGGAACTTGGCAAGAGGCTAACACGGGATGGCCAAGCACCAGGAATTTCTCAGACAATTTCCCATAATAAATGCCTCTGTGTGATTTACAGGCTGAGAGGGGAGGCAGAGGAGGGAGACCCTTCATAATTTCATTAAAGATTAAGAAAAGATAATAGTAATTGCCAGGTGGGGAAAACATCCTTTTTTTTCAAGAGTCAGTTGAGACGGGTTTTTGCAAGAGACAAGGATTTCAACAGCTCTTCTGTCCCCTTCCCGCCTGGCTGCTGGTATCACTCCTCTTTTGTGTCCGTGTATCTCCTTTTCTTTTGGTTCTAATCACGTCCCGTTACCGTTACGCCCATGTCTTTCTCTCCATTAAACCAGGTACCATCAGGTCGATTGCAGCTCTCGGTGACCCCAAGTGTGTCAGACTAGAAGTCTACTACACAGGCTTTTTAAAAAATTATTATTATTGTACTTTAGATAAAGGTTTACAGAGCAAATTAGTTTCTCATTAAACAATTAATACACATATTGTTTTGTCACAGTGGTTAACAATCCCGCGACATGTCAACACTTTCCTCTTCTCAACTTTGGGTTCCCCATTACCGCTTTCCTGTCCCCTCCTGCCTTCTCATCCTTGCCCCTGGGCTGGTGTGTGCCTTTAGCCTCGTTTTGTTTTATGGGCCTGTCTGAGCTTTGGCTGAAGGATGAACCTCAGGAGTGACTTCAGTACTAAGCTAAAAGGGCATCCGGGGGCCATACTCTCAGGGTTTCTCCAGTCTCTGTCAGGCCAGTAAGTCTGGTGTTTTTTTGTAAGTTAGAATTTTGTTCTACATTTTTCTCCAGCTCTGTCCAGGACCCTCTATTGTGATCCCTGTCAGAGCAGTTGATGGTGGTGGCCGGGCACCATCTAGTTGTTACTGGACTCAGTCTGGTGGAGGTCCACAGGGTTTCCAATGGCTGGTTTTTCAGCACTAGATTGCCAGATTTTTAATTGAGGCTCTTCTGAGCAAACTCAAACCTCCAGCCCTTCAGTTAGTAACCGAGTGTGTTAACCACTTGCAACATCCAGGGACTCCAAACAGTTGTCCTTGAGTCGACTCCAAGTTCTGATAACCCCATGTGTGTCAGAATAGAACTGTGCTCCACAGGGTTTTTCATGACTGATTTTTCAGAAGTAGATCTCCAAGCCTTTCTTCCGAGGCTCCTCTGGGTGGGCTTGAACCTCTAGCCTCCTGGTTAGCAGCCAAGAGTGTTACATGTTGCCATCATCCAGGGCCTCCCTCCTCGCTATTAGACAAGGACTGTTTGAGGACGAGGTATGTGTCTTTTTAAGGAGAGTTTAGAAGGGAAGAATGAGGGTATTGGACAGGCAGGGCTGAAATCCCAACTTTGCACCTCACACAACCTCTTTGAGCTTTGATGTCTGCATCAGTACAATCCTGGAAACAGGTCTTAGCTAGGAGGAGTGTTGTGAGGATTATAAATGATTCCACAAAATCAGTAAAAGAGTAGTCGTCAACATGGTGCCGCTGTTATTCAGAGCAACATTCCTGGATATTCTGGATTTAACAGGGTGCTCAGAATAGGGGGAAGAACTGTGCCTTTATTTCACAATCAAATAAAATCTAGTACCTCTTTGTCTAAGTCTACTGTATGTGTATCTGTCTCGATCTATGTTTATTAGGTGTGTGTATCTATTTATTTACGTCTACCTACTTTATTTATGTGTATCTGGGAATAAGCTTCGGTTTTAAGCCAAGAGAATAGATACAAGGAAGCTGTTTAGCAAGAAACTCCCACCACGATTTTTATTTCCTCTCTGCTTGCAGCTTCTGTGTTTTAATAACACTGTGTCTTCAAGTAGATACTTTTGAAAGTGTGTGGTAGGAATAATTTGTATCAAATGTCGAGTTTTGGGGGGAGGTGACATCTTTTCCCTGAAATGTCTCCCTCAGTGCCTTAGACTTGGTAGACGTTTAATAAATATTACTTGAGGGGGAAAATGGAGTTCTCTGGCCATACGACTACTGTGGTGTGTTTGTGAAGGCTGCTAATTCTGAGTAACCAGATAGCTCATTTATGAGAGCCGTCAAGGTAGAAGGAAGCGTGGACTGGCCATTCTGCGCTCTTGACACGGCATGTCTGTCTGCATTTTTTACATACAAGTCTAACCCAGATCTCCCAAAGGCATCTGAAAAATGCCTTAATATGCACAAACCTTTAATTTCTGCATGGTTGGACACCTCAAAAATAGATGAATGGATTTCTGAAACTTTCCCAGAAGATCGCTCTTGGTCTGAAGCCAACACTTGGTGGAGAAAATAGTGAGTAAGCATGAAATACTGAAAGAACGGGTTGAGCATAAAAATATAATCTCGGTCTTGAGAATAGCCACCTTTAATAGCATGAAAGTCATATTTCGGCTGTTTTCAGAAATCTAACTTGGTGAGGTCAAAACTCAACATCATTCTAGCGATTCCCATTAAAGGTTTGTGGAGCACCTTCGCAGCAGCTCATTTCTAAGGATCCTTGGAAACAAAACGGCATTATTTTTTAAAAAAATTTTTATTAGAGAAGGTTATATGAGCCTCCGAATTAACGAAAGTCATAATTTTATGCAATGACGCCTTCCTTGTCTTATGTATACATATATAAATATATATACATATATAAATATATATATATATCTATATAAATTAGTATGGCTGTCTCCCTTAAACTTTCTGCTGTGTGGTGTGAGGTGACACTTTATGTTAGCACCAGACAAGTAAGACTGGGCAGCCCCTGGTAATTAGAAACCAAGAATGAGAATTTGAATGCCGTGAGAAATATGTTCATCTATTACTTTTTTTTTTAAAGTTGGAAAATGAAGTGCTTTGGACAAAAAGAAACATCAGGGACGCAAAATGGTAGATTTTTCCCCTCTGGAATGTTCCTTCTTCTGTAGAGTTAAAAACTACTCTAAAGAAACCAGAAGAATTTTTTTTTTAAAAAAAAAGGTAATAATAAACTTACGTAGAGGCTGTTTGAAATATGAAACTCAGCTAAACCGAGAAATAAATTGGGTAGTTGGGCTCTTTCTATTTGGTTTCAATTTTGTTGATGCTATTCACCAGAATCCTTTTCATGTTTAAAAATTATGCTAGGTTACCAGTCTTCAATTTCAATTAGATCATGCAAAAAATGGAAAAACCAGATGTACTAATATTCCTTTTAAGGTGTAGTATTTCCAGCATGCATGGATGTGGAGTGTGTATTTTTCGATCTTGTGTCCTTCTTTGTGAATCTTTTTTCGGTTTCTTCCTTTCTTGAAATCGTCTTTCTTTTTGGCTTACAGATTCCTTACCCGTTTGCAAGTAATTCTACATTTTAGACAGGTGAGGTTAGAAATGCCAGGAACACTGTCTGTATCAGTCCTTCCCTCTTTACTTCGTCTGCCCAAGTCTAGGATTTCTATGGAAGATTTTTAGTAAACAAGAGCCTGCAACTGATAAACACACCCCCTTCAAGAGGATACTTGTTAATAATGGAGACTGTAGCTGGGTTTTCCGTCTGTCCTACCATGTTTCTTTCTTTCCACTGTAGTGCTTCAACCACCATCTTTGTGTACGTTTAGGAACCAAAGCTTGCTTTTTTTTTTAATTAATTAATTGATTTTTTATTTAGTTTTGGTGAAAATATACACAGCAAAACATACACCAGTTCAAAGATTTCTACGTGTACAATTTGGTGACATTGATGACGTTCTTCAAGTTGTGCAAACCATTCTCACCCGCCTTTTTCAAATCATTGCTTGGATGCCTCTACTGACGGGATGCTCACCACCTCATCAAGAAACCATGAACATAAAAATCAATGCCCCTGAAGCAAAAACTCCCCCTTTCCCCCTCCCTCCCACACTTTGTTGTTGTTAAGAGCTGTGGAGTTGATTTGGACTCATGGCGCCCCTATGTGACACAGTTAGAACTGCCTCATAGAGTTTTCTTGGCTGTAATCTTTACAGCAGCAGATTGCCAGTTCTTTCTTCTGTGGAGCCGCTGGGTGGATTCAAACCACCAACCTTTCAGTTAGCAGCCAAGCGCTTAACCATTGCACCACCAGGGCTGCCTGGTAACCATTAATAATCTTTGGTTACTATGTACAGTGAAACCTGTGAGAGCCGGAACTCAAAGGGGCTGCCTTGTTTTTCCAGATCTTGAAAGTTCCCTGCCTTTGACAGGGTGCAGTTTTCACTTTTCTATTGCTTGTTTTGGTGGAAAATATCTGAGTTTTCCTTCTCAGACAGGTTCCCACCTTACACAGATTTCTGCTTTTGCAGGTTTTACTGTATTTGGTTATTTCACATAAGTGAAATCGTATAGTAACCGTCATTTTGCGACTGAGTTATCTCGCTCAGCATCATGCTTCCAGGATCCGTCCATGTTGTGGTACCCGTCAGGACTTCATTTCTCTTCATGGCTGAGTAGCATTCCATTGTGTGGATGGACCACAGTTTGTTTATCCGTTCATCTGCGGTAAGATTCTTTTTTAATGGACAAGATACCAGGAAAGGCAGCAGTCAGCCATCGGCATTGAGATGAACTTGCGTTTGATTCACAGTGTCATAATGAACCATTGTTGGGAGGTTTTCCTTCCAGACATGCCCCTGGAGATGTATCCAAGCCATGCATCCCCCTAACACACGCACCCTGCTCCACATCTGTCTTGGTCATCTAGTGCTGCTATAATAGAAATACCACAAGTGGGTGGCGTTCACAAACAGAAATGTATTCTGTCACAGTCTAGGAGGCTAGAAGTCCAAATTCAAGGTGCCAACTCTAGGGGAAAGCTTTCTTTCTCTGTGGGTTCTGGGGGAACGTCCTTGCCATCAATCTTCCCCTTGGACTACGAGCTCATCAGCACAGGGACCCCGGGTCCAAAAGATACACTATTCTTCTGGGTCTTGCTTCTTGGTGGTATGAGGTCCCTCTCCTCTCTGTTAGCTTCTCTCTTTTATGTCTCAAAAGAGATTGACTCAAGGTACAACTTCATCTTGTAGACTGCATCATACTCATTAACATCACTACCTCTAATCCTGCCTCATGAACATCATAGAGGTTAGGATTTACAACACATGGGATCATCACATCAGATCACGAAATGAAGGACAACCATACCATACTGGGAATCATGGCATAGCCAAGTTGACACATGTGGAGGGACAGAATTCAGTCCATAACACCCTAGGAGAATGTCTCCACACAGACACCAGTAGACTTGGATGAAAAGTAACATTATACTCAGCACCGGGAGGCCAAGTTCATGTCACTCAGACAAAAGCTCGGATACAGTGGCCAAGTTCTCCACCTCTCCCGAGCCCTATGCTTCTCATCATCACCAAAGGTACAACAGGCCAACGGGCCTTTTCTCTGACTTCTTGTCTCAGTGCCTCAGGGGGGCGTTCAGTGATGTCAAACAGCTTCTGCCAGGGCCAAGAAAACAAGTACATCTAAGAGAACAGAGAGGAGACGAGGTGATGCTCTTTTTAAACCTACGTCCTGAGCGATGCAGAAGTCCTCAAGGGCAGCCATGAAGCCTGCGACCCTCACAGCCTTCCCTGTTGTACCTGCAGAGAGCTCCGTGCACCTGTGCACAGGTGTGTCATTACTTTTCCATTCAGAAGTCAGTCTGAGGACTAAGTGTATAAAATGAGTGCTGGATTGAAGAGTGACTTAGTCTCCTGGCACTACTGTAACAGCAACACCACAAGGGGGTGGCTTTAACAAACAGACATTTATTTTCTCACAGTTTTGGAGGCTAGAAGTCCAAATTCAGGGTGCCAGCTCTAGGGGAAGGCTTTCTGTCTCTGTGGGCTCTGGAGGAAGGTCCTTGTTTCTTTTCAGCTTCTGGTCCTCGGTTCCTTGGTGATCTCCACGTGGCATCTATCGTTCCTCATCTCTGCTTGCCTCTGTGTCTAGTCTGCTCTTTTTATAGCTCAGAAGTGATTAGGCTTAGAACCAGCCTACACTGACATGGCCACATTAACATAAAAAATGATACCCTATTCCCAAACAGGATTACATCCACCGGTATGTTGTCGTTGCTGTGTGCCCTCGAGTCGATTCTGACTCATAGTGACCCCAAGTGACAGAGTACAACTGCTCCATAGGGTTTCCAAGGCTGTAATCCTTACAGGAGCAGATGGCCAGGTCTTTCTCCCAAGGAGCTGCTCGTGGGTTTGTACCACCCACCTTTGGGTTAGCAGCTAAGCGCTTAATCATGTGCACCCCCAGGACTCCTTTTACTCAGGTACAGGCATTAGGATTTACAACACATATTTTTGGGGGACACAATTTGATCCAAAACAGAGGGTTAATCTGCCCATTTAGCTGCGGCTCAGGCAGAAGAGGCGGTCACCCTTTGTACGGTTTTTTGCACAGCTCTAGTGCACGGCCCCGAGAACGATTCAGTGTTTTTTTATTCTACTTGTCATACACACAGGATGGCTTAAAAATAGCGTTTGCATCCAAAATGCTCCTATATATCTTCCTGAAATATTCCAAATTTCCCCAAACTATTTCAGGGAGCTGGATTGAAACTCCAGCCATCAATTCAGCTCTGGGAGCCATAGCTCACCGATCCTCTGCTCCTGGGGGGATGTGGCAGAACTAATCTGCCCTGGAGAGGTGCTCCTTAACACAGAATGCGAATTTCCCTTGCAAATATATCCAGGGGCTCTCGTGCTCTGCTGGGCATGTCGACAATTTTCCATAATCTTGCTTTAAGTCTCAATATACTGCAATTTGATTATGGAAAATAATCAATGTTCTTAATGTGGTATTTACTTGTAATATTTTCGGTGGTCTGTGAGTTAGGTTTCCTGAGATGAAGGATGATTTTAAAAATTGCTAAAGGTAATGATTTTTTATAGCTTAATTTAGACTATATTGAAAATTATGAGGGGGAAAAAAAAAGCTTACGCAGAACCACTGCCATCTTATTAAACGTCTCTGAGTTTCTGCAATTTAAATACTACACTCAGTCATATATTTTACGTATTCATATTTCAACAACAAGCATTACTAACATAGTTAATAGCTTTATTTCTATACTGTTTTTTTAATACACCATGGGGAGCTGGGAGCTGTGTTTGCTCAATAATTATTTCCATTAGAACTAGCAGATTTTGGAAAGGGCTTGAATTTCTCCCCATGTGGTAGAACCCCTGCTCTGCAGTCCCTGTGTTAACTGAACAAACGGAAAACGTTTGCCTGTTACAAGGACCCGATTCTCCGTGCTATGCAGCAAAGCTGTACAAATCGTAATCAGCTTCCAGGGTACCTGTCTACTTCTGCTGGGATCCAGGTATTATATCAACAAGCCAGCTTTGACAGTGAGCACATTAAAAACACTGATGGCTTTTTAGAGTCCCTGGGTGGCACAAATGGTGAACGTGCTTGGCTGCTCAGTGAAAGGTTGGAGGTTCAAGTCCACCCAGAGGCACCTCAGAAGAAAGGCCTGGTGATCCACTTCTGAAAAACCAGCCACTGAAAATCCTATGAGCACAGTTCTACTCTGACACACGTGGGGTCACCTTGAGTCAGGATCCACTCGACACCACCTGGTTTTTAGGAGTCCCTGGTGGTGCCGTGGTTAAAACGCTTGGCTGCTAACCGAAAGGTTGATAGTTTGAACCCACCAGTCGCTCTGTGGGAGAATGATGTGGCAGTCTGCTTGCGTAAAGATTACAGCCTTGGAAATCCTGGGGGCAGTTCTACTCCGCCCTATAGGTGTGTGAGTGCAAATCGACTCAACAGCAGTGGGCTTGGGTTTGGTTTTGGGTGGTGCCAATAGTTAATGTGCTTGGCTGCTAACCCAAAGGCTGGAGGTTCAAGTTTACCCAGAGGCGCCTCAGAAGAGAGGGCTGGTGATCTACTTCTGTAAAATCACCCACTGAAAACCTCATGGAGCATAGTTCTACTCTGACACACATGGGGGAGTCATGAGTCAGAGTCCACTTGACTACAACTGGTTTTTAATGGCTTCTCCTCCTACTTCCCTTGGAGGAGATACATACCTGAGGGGTAAGAGGCTGCACATGGCCCAAGCAAGGCTTCCTTGTTGGACTGGACCATGAGGTGAGGGAGTTGGAGGGCTCGACAGATCTGGGGACACCTACTTCCTGCTACTTCTCTGAGGCCACAAGGCAGCCTCCTTGGGGCCACTTCCCCAGGGTCCAGCTGAGAAAAGCTACGCCTAGCATGCAATAGAGCAGTGCTGGTTCAGTGGCAGAAATCTCCTCTTCCATGCAGGAGACCTGGGTTCAATTCCTGGCCAATGCACCTCATGTACAGCCACCACCCATCTGTCAGTGGAGGCTTGCGTGTTGCTGTGATGCCGAACAGGTTTCAGTGGAGCTTCCAGACTAAGGCAGACTAGGAAGAAAGGCCTGGCGATCTACTTCTGAAAATCAGCCAGTGGAAACCCTATGGATCACAACGGTCCGATCCACAACTGATCACGGGGGTGGCGCCGGGCAGGGTAGCATTTCCTTCCCTCGTGCACAGGGTTGTCAAGAATCAGAGCCGACTCGACCGCACCTAACAACAATAACAACATCGAGCCTATGGAACCAAGGCTGGCCCTACAATTTTCAGGGCCTAGTGAAAATGGAAATGCAGGGCCCCTTGTTCAAAAATTATTAACAATTTCAAGATGACAGCCTCAGAGCATGAAAGGGAGCATGGGGCCCTTTGGGATGCAGGTCTGTGTGACTTCCCAGTCTGCACACTGCAGTAGCAGGATACTAAAATGACCCCCAACGTCCCCACCCCCTGGTGTGCATGCCCTGCGTAACTCCCACTGGTGATGATGATGGGACAGTCACGTCTGATCAGCACTGCAAAGAGGAAGCCCTGGCAACACAATGGCTAAGCACGTGGCTGTTTGCTAACCGAAAGCTTGTCACTGCAAACCCATCAAACGCTCCTCGGGAGAAAGACCTGGCAATCTGCTCCCGTAAAGACTACAGCCTAGAAAACCCTCCGGCGAAGTTCTACTGTGTCACCTGGGGTCACCATGAGTCAAGAATCAACTCAACGGCATCCAGCAACAACACAGGGCAAAAGTGAAAGTATTTCTGCAGATGTAATTAAGGTTCCTAATCAGTTGGTTTCAAGTGAAGCCAAAGGGAGATTATCCCGGTTGGGCCTGACCTCATCAGGTGAACCCTTAAGAGAGGCCTTTGAGGGTCCCCAAAAAAAGATATTTGAAGTAAGAGAGAGGCTCTTGCTGGTTTTGATGGAGCAAACAGTCATGTTATGAGAGGGTTGGGGGAAAGGCTTTGAGGCACCTCTAGGGCTGAGAGGGTCCCAGTCCACAAGTAAAAGAGTCTGACATCAGTCCTACAACTGCAAGGAATGGAATCCTCCAACGACCTCGGAAGGGGATCTGGAGCTCCTGGGGGGAATACAGACTGGCCAACACCTTGATTTCAGCGTGGTCAGACACTTAGCAGAAGACACAGCCGCCCCAACGAAGCCAGGGGCCCTTCTGAGCAGGGTGCTCTGGGTGACTCTTCAGTCACACACCCATGAAGCAGGCCCGGGGAACACAGTCTTGACTGGAAGAAATCAAAACTGTTGCTGTCAAGTTGATTCCCACTCCTGGCAACCCCACGTGTTACAGGGTAGAACTGTGCTCCTTAGGGTCTTCTTGGCGGTAATCTTTACAGAATGGAGTCCCTGGGTGGTGAAAATGGTTAAGTGCTTAGCAACTAGCTGACAGGTTGGCAGTTTGAACCCACCCAGAGGTGCCTCAGAAGACATGCCTGCCCATCTGCTTCTGAAAGGTCACAGCCTTGAAAACCTTATGGAGCAGTTCTAGTCTGCACACATGGGGTCACCAAGAGTCAGAATCATCTCAACTGCGATTAACAACAATCTTTAAGGAAGCAGCTCACCAGGCCTTTCTTCTGTGGCACCAGCGGGTGGGTTTGAACTGCCATCCTATAGGTTAGTAGTTGAGCTCAAAGGGTTTGTGCCATCCAGGGGCCTCTAACTGCAACAGGCGTTCTCAGAATTGGCTGGGAAGAAAGCTTTGAGACATACAGGGTGCTGGAGTCCCCTCGCCCCCAGAGACTGAGATTTAATTGGTGTGGGGAGGGACCTGGCATCAAGGTGTTATGTGCGTAACGTGCAGCCAAGAATGTGGACGCCCCTAACTGTGACTTGATGGCTGCATGGAGATGGGGGACCAGACAAGGGGACAGAACCACTGACCGTCCCCCGAAGTGGGCACTGGTCCCTCTTGCCTGGGCTTTTACCCACAGGTCAGAACCCAGGAGGTGATGGTGGGAGAGACCTCCTCGCTGCTACTGTGGGAGGGGACTCCTTCCCCAGGGAGGGGCTCATCAACGGGGGGGGGGGCGAAGGAGGCAGGTCTCCCCAAAGTCTTTGTTTCTCCTCTGGTTTAGGGGTGAGTCATGTGTGCTTTGTGTAAGCATCGAAGCTAAATCACATCTTCAAGCCCCACTTCCTGTATTTTCTGAATCGGCTTTAAAAATGGCCCTCTGGACAACCTTGGAGCCCACCCCCCCTTTCCCCCCTGCTTGGCAGGGAGCTTCTGGTTTCCAAAGCTCATTTTTCAACATGCCAAAGGGACCTGAATATCCCATTTTCACAGTGTGGGTTATTTTTCTTAGAGGGAAACAGTCTTGAAAGAAGAGAGAGAGATGGAGGGAGGGAAGGAGGGAGGAAGGGAGGGAGAAAGCAAGGAAGGAAGGAAGAAGGAGGGAGGGAGGGAGGAAGGAGAATATTTTCCACTTCTTCTGCTCCCTGACAGACAAAAAATAAATAGGCGGGAATCCAAGGGCTACAGCATTAGAATCCAGGTAGCAAATGTAATTCATGGATACCCGCAGTTTATCAACTAATTTCATCGGAAGTTGTTACGGATTGAATTGTGTCCCCCCAAATTGTGTGTTGTAAATCTTAACCCCTCTACCTGTGTAAAAGGAGCCCTGGTGGCACAATGGTTAAGCACTCAGCTGCTAACCGAAAGGTCTGTAATTCGAACCCACCAGTGACTCCATGCACAAAGACCAAGTGATCTGCTCTCGTAAAGATTAACCCACCCCATCAAGTCTTAGTGACCCTATAAGACAGAGTAGAACTGCCCCATAGGGTTTCCAAGGCTGTAAATCTTTACGGAAGCAGACTGCCACATCTCTCTCCCATGGAGTTGCTGGTGGTTTCAAACCACTGACCTTTTGGTTAGCAGCAGAGAGCTTAACCACTGCACCCCCAGGGCTCCTCTATTAAGATCACACCCTATGGGGCCCTTCTACTCTGTCATGTGGGGGGCGCTATGAGTCAGAATTGTCTTCAGGACACCCAACAACAACATAGCTGTGGATGTGATCCCCTTGGGGAATAGGTTTTTTTATGATAATGAAGCCTTCTCTGTGTATGGTGTAGCTTCAACGTAACCAGTTTTGAGACTTTTAGAAGAGCAGATTAGGTACAGAAGCAAAGAAGCACAAATAAGGGGAGATAGAAGCCACTTGGAGATCACCAAGGAACCAAGGAAGGTTGAGGCTACAGAAGCTGAGACAAGGACCCTCCCCCAGAGCAGAGAGAGCCTTCCCCAGAGTCACGCCCTGAGTTCAAGCTGCTAGCCCCCTGAACTGGCAGAGAACACATTTCTGTTCTTTAAAGCTACACACTTGTGGTATTTCTGTTACGGCAGCACTGAACAAAAAAAAAAAAAACAAAAACAAAAACCCAAGCCCATTACCATCAAGTCGATTCCGATTCATGGTAACCCTATAGGCCAGAGTACAACTGCCCCATACGGTTTCCAAGGAGTGGCTGGTGGATTCGAACTGCCAACCTTTTGGTTAGCAGCCGTAGCTCTTAACCACTGCACCATCAGGGCTCCTATGGTGCACTTATGAGCTTGATGTCCCAGATTTCATACAAACACCAGGATTCAGCCACTCCAAAGTGTCCTTACTTCAGAGAAGCCACTCTTAAAACAAACCACACCACCAACGCAGGAATGCAATAATGCCACACTTCTCAAACGCTGACTCTTGTCCCTCTCAGATCCTGGCCTTTTAACCGTCTCTACCCAAGTACCTGGTCTGGACATACTTGAAGGTGTATTATTCTTCATCAAGGTGTCCTGCCTGCTGAATTAGGGACAAGTGCCTCTGGAGAGTGTTGGCTGAGAGCATGGGGGTGTATGGACCAGCCAAGGGGCCGATTTTGGGAGTACGGGTTCAACTACAGGTAAACGGATGTAGACGTTGTCAGGGGCAGACCCTCGGCCTTGGCTTCAAAACTCTGTCACGTGCTGTCACCATGTGACTTTAGAGACCATTTGTCATGATTTTCAATATTTTCTCCATTTATCGTGATATTGCTTATTGGCCCAGTTGTGTAGAAATCCTCACAATTGGACCGCGAAGCAACATGATAAATGGAAAAAATATTGAAGTCATCAAGGATGTCATTTTACTTGAGTCCACAGTTAACACCCATGGAAGCAGCAGTCAAGAAATCAAAGGACATATTACACTGGGCAAATCTGCTGCAAAAGACCCCTTTAAAGTGTTGAATAGCAAAGATGTCACTTTGAGGACTAAGGTGCGCCTGACCAAGCCATGATATTTTCGATCGCCTCATATGCATGTGAAAGCTGGACAATGAATAAGAAAGAATGAAGAAGAATCGATGCTTTTGAATTGTGGTGTTGGCAAAGAATATTGAACGTACCATGGACTGCCAGAAGAACAAACAAATTTGTCTTGGAAGAAGTACAGCCATAATGCTCCTTAGAAGCGAGGATGGTGAGACTTTGCCTCACATACTTCGGACATGTTATCAGGAGGGATCAGTCCCTGGAGAAAGACATCATGCTTGGTAAAGCAATGGGTCAGTGAAAAAGAGGAAGACCCTCAACTAGAGGGATTGACATAGCGGCTGCAACAATGGGCTGAAGCATAGCAATGATTGTGAGGATGGCACAGGCCCAGGCAGCGTTTCACAGGGTTGTTGTGAGTACGTAAACCTTCAGTGTCTTGTTTTCACTTAGCCATGTTGTTGTTGCTGTGTGCAGTCGAGTAGATTCCAACTCACAGTGACCCCAGGTGACAGTAGAACCGCCCCATAAATCTTCCTAATTTAGAAAATACGGGTTTTCTTGGATGTAATATTTATGGAAGCAGATCACCAGGTCTTTCTCCCAAGGATCCGTTTGGTGGGTTTGAATTGCTAACCTTCTGGTTAGCAACCAAGTACTTTACTGTTTCTATCACCACGGCACCTACACTGAGTCATTTTAATGTTTAAAATATGTTCTCAGGATTTCATGTTTAAAGTATATTAGCAACTTAATCTCAGCTTATTCTATATGCATGTGTGCAGGGAGGGTGTGTGTATAGATATATTCATGCACACATTTTATCTCCTTGTTAATAACAAATTCCAAATGATTTTATGGTATAAAAGTTTCTTAAAAACAAAACAAAACTGTATTCCTTTAAAAGTATTCGGAAAAGTGCATATTTTACAGAGATAAGAGTGCTCTTTGTGACCAAAGTTTTATTTCAAATTGTGAGAGAATTGCAGAATAGAGGAGAAGGCAGCCTACAACTTTATATCCATTAAATAAATTAATATTAAATGCAACAGTGCTCAGTGAAACACATTCAGTAAAAATGAGGAATGCAAACTTTCAGTGGCTGAACCATTTCGTTTGTTTTGGTTAGATTCACTATGTGTTGACTTCCAAGGCAGAAATGTTTGCACAAATAGTTAACAATCCTAAACATGCCATCAGTTTTGGAATGATGGAGGTTCGAACCTTCTCTTGGGAATTGCAAATGCTGCCAGGTACCGTTTGTAGCACACTTGTTTCCTGGTTTTAAAACCGTAAGATGCAGGAAGGTATTTTTCTTCCTCCATCCCTACAAGTCGGGATATTTCTGAAGCGTTTGCACTGGGCCTGTGCTTCTGCCTGGAGCTTTGTCCAACGGATACTCAGTTCTTGGTTTTCACCAGGTAATACTGCAAAATGTGTTTGCTTAGTTTAGCATGTATGAACTTCCAGAAGGGAATGTAAGATCCTTGTGCTTTTCATCTCAACTGCCCAGCTTGTATTTATTCGGGGTTTGTTTGCTATGACGTGAAAGGGGGCTGCGGGGGGGGGGGTGGAGAAGGCAACGCTGATTCTGTTTCCATAGCTGTAGAGTTTTCACAGGGTTTCTCCAGGGAATCCCCAACGCTTTTACCTGAGTGTTAAAAAAAAATTATATAGGGTCGCTATGAGGCGGAATCAACTAGACGGCAATGGGTTTGCTTTTAGGTTTTTGTATGTTTATATGATATATACTATGTTACATACTTACATAGATTCTTATATGTTGTATATAGTAATTTAAAACCATAATTTCATACAATTTATATATTATGCTTTATATGTAAAATGTATATTTATATAATTTATATATTCTTAGATATGTAATTATGGTTCATATTTGTATATATAAGGCTATATATTATGTGCATACACATTATATAATATTTAATACATCATTTATATAGTATTATATTTTATATATTATATATACTTATATAAAGGAGCCCTGATGGTGCTGTGGTTAAAGCGCTCAACTGCTAGCCAGAAGGTAGGCGGTTAAAACCCACCAGCGGTTCCGTGAGAGAAAGATGTGGCAGTTTGCTTCGGTAAAGATTTACAGCCTTGGAAACTCTATGGGACAGTTCTACTCTGTCCTACAGGGTCACTGTGAGTTGGAATAACTTGGCAGCAGTGGTATATACTGATACATAATTTATATATTATTACATATGTATGTATAATATATTATTGTATATATCATTTTATCTATTATATATAGTAATATATAATTTATATATTATAAATAATATACTTATATGTGATTTATATATTATTATATATGTATATACAATATATTATTGTATATATTTGTGTATATAATTTATATATTAAATATAATAAAATTTATATATTGTTATAATACATAGATATATAATTTAAGTACTGTTAAATATTTATATATAATTTAGATATATTATATACACATACAAATACATATAAAACTTTAATATATTAATCTGTCTTGGAACAAGTATAGTCAGAATGCTCCTGAGAAGCAAGGATGGTGAGACTTCATCTCACATACTTTGAACATGTTGTCAGGAGGGACCAGTCCCTGGAGAAGGACATCATGTTTGATAAAGTAGAGGTCAGCAAAAAAGAGGAAGACCCTCAACAAGATGGACTGACACAGTGGCTGCAACAATGGGCTCAAGCATAACGACAATTGTGAGGATGGCGCAGGACGGGGCAGTGTTTCTTCTGTGGTACATAGGGTCACTATGATTTGGAGCCGACTCAACGGCACCTAACAACAACAATATATACACATACATATAAAACTGTGTTTTATACACACACACACACACACACACACGTATATAACATTTTGTAACACACGATTTCTAAAGGAAAAATTGACCAAAAGATTATATATCAAAAACAACCAAACCAAAAAAAAAAGACCTGAATTACTTACACAAGCATACTACAGAAACCTGATTACATTTTCACTACGTCTTTACAGGAGCAGATAACACATCACCTTAACTTTCACGGCTGTCCCTGCTGGAGGATCAATTCTGTGGCTTTAGCATCTTGTCTCTGCCTGTGTTTCAGTTTTCGGGAAGCTACCTCCTCATTTTGCTCTCAGCTGTAAATCCCTCTCACGGACTCCTAAATGGTGCCCACAGCTCAGGATTATCCGTCCTTCCTTCCTCGCTGAAGGGTTTCCTCCTGTCATTCCCCCAGTGTTGTGGAATCGCTTGGAACTCTTCCTAAATGTTTGTTTTCAGAATTTCAGGGAAACTCCAACACAGCTTTCCAGGCATATGCTGTGTCCACCCGATGATTTCTCCTCTGCTGCCCGACCACCAGTACCCACTGCAGGGCCGAAGTCACTCAAGAAAAGAGAGAATAATGACCATGCCAGGTTCATTTTCTATTTCCCCCATGTGTCTAAATGACTGCTAGACCCGAGCTGTGTTTTTTCACTGGGTGTGGGGAACGGAAGCCAGGAGGCCTGGCCCCGACACCGTCCCGTACTTGCCCGTCTATACATGGTGGTTTACTGGCCAGAACTACCTGGAACATTCTGGAACATTCTGGTCAGCCCATGAGCTGCCATTCTGGCTGCCAAACATCCCTCCTGCCTGCATTTTTCATCCTCACAAGCTGTGGGGACAGGAACGTATTTTTTTCCCCGTTGCTCTCTCTGGTTCTGATTTTGTTTGGTTTCTTCCATTCTCTTTCTTTATAATTGCTCATTCCTCTAGAATTTCAGGTCATTTTTTCTTAACTGTGAGTAATCAGTCTGAATCATTTTATATATATATATATACACACATATACACATACACACACAACACATATCATGTATACATATAAATCTTCCATTGATTTAGGTATCAGTATAATACTAAAATCAGTTCCATTCCTATAAAATTTCAGGTTGTTTTTCTCAACCATGAGGAATCAACCTGAATTATTTTATAAATACAGATATAGACATGGATGTAATTACAGATACATACACACATATACATATACACAGATATATTGTGTGTGCGGTATATATTAATCTCTTGTTCATTTAGGTATCTCCATAATCCTAAAATAAGTTTATTTCATAGCAAAACACCTTGGTCTTCGACAGCTTAGACAAATGTTATTCTCTTGGAGACCAGGGTGTGGTAGAAAACGCCCCCTGCCCGGTGGCTGACACTTCCCGCTGATCACCAGGAACCTCATAGCCGGCACCATCCTGCCTGCCTCGGGGAAGGGCAGAGTCAGCCAGGGCTTTACCAGTTTATTTCCCATCCGGTTTGCATCTCTGTGTCTTAGAGGCAACCCTGGCTTTCAATTCTAAAGGCCTATTAACATAAATGTGGAAAAAATCCCGTATGCTGAATTGTGCATCTGGATGGGAGATTTGCTCAGAAAAGGCCGTTTCCTCTGCTGGAAACAAAATGGCCACTCCTGGAGGTCGGCCCCGGCCCCAGCGAGGGTCTGCGGGTTAGCGTTTCTAACGCTCCCCGGACCCATCTGCCCTGAAATATCTAACCCACCAGGTTCGCGATCCGGCACCCACGAGTGATTTTGCCCAAAAATCCAGGGATAAAAATGCACTCTCTCAAAACATGTTTATCTTTCCAATACTGTTGGAGCTGAGCTGGAGCCTTTTTCTGGGTCTGTCATTTGTGGCCGCAGACTTACTAAGATAGGCACCGATAACAACTTGTAATGAGTTCTGTACACTAACAGGAGAGCTGGCTCAGGACCTGGCCCCCACGAAAGGGTCTGTGTGTGTATGCGGACGCGTGTGAGAGAGAGAGAGAGTTACAAGACTTTAAATACCTCCTTTGCTTTTGTAGATTACTTCCTGAGAAATGTTAAGTACCCCCAGCTCACAGCACTAACTTACTCATTCTTCTGCCTGAACAGCAAGTGTTCACTGAGTGTTTGAGGCCTTAAATTTTTTTTCTTTTTAAATAGACTTTGTTTTTTTTTTGAGCACTTTCCGGTTTACAGAGCAGAAAGTACAGAAAGCCCTCGCACACCCTTCTCCCCCTGTACACAGCTTCTCCTATTATTGCCATCTTGCATTCCTGTGTTACATTTGTTACAAAGTAACAACTTGAACCGATATAGATACATTGTTTCTAATGAAAACGCATCATTTACATGAGGGTTCGCTCTTTGTGTTGTATGGTCCTGTGGGTTTTGACAAATGCATAATGTCACATGTCCACCGTTATGGCGTCAGACAGAATAGTTTCCCTGCCCTAAAAATCTTCAGTCACACTTCTTTTGTTAGAGCAGTTTTAGGTTTACGGAAAAATTGTGCGTAAGGTACAGAGAGTTCCCATATACCCCCTCCCCACCCCAGTTTCCCCTAACATTAACGTCTTGCATTTCTGTGGTACATTTGTTACAATAAATGAACCGACACTGATACATTGTTATTAACTGAAGTTCACAGTTTACATGAGGGTTCAAAATGCATTATGTCCTGTATCCACCATTACAGCAGGACAGAATAGCCTCCCTGCCCTAAAAATGCCCCACCTGGTCATCCCTCCTCCTTCCCCCTGGACTCTTAGAAACCACTGATCTTTTCACTGTCTCTGTAGTTCTGCCTTTTCCAGAATGTTCTAAAGTTGGAATTTCACAGTATACAGCCTTTTCAGCCTAGCTTCTGCCACTCAGCAGCGTGCCTTTAAGGTTCCTCCATGTCTTTGCACGGTACTTTAAAAAAATCGGTGCAAAGCTGGTTACATCTGCAGTCATGGGCTCAGTACAGTTACACAGGGTCATGGGCAGAACTTTGCCTTTTGTCTTGCTCGGCTTCATTGTTAGAACTCAGTACACATTTCAGGCAACCAAACAGTAATAAATTCACCACCATCCGCGGCCTTGAAATGAATGAGTAAATTATGCTACCTGACGCATCTCATTTCCCTGTGGCTGCGGCGAGATTCTTACTTGCTATGTTTTCTGCACAAAAAAAATACAACCCATGAAGCTTGCAAAGGACAAAAAGTCTGTGTGGTTATTGAAATGCAGTGTGGCCGTTTACCATATCAGGGTAGCTGTTCCTCCAGCTGAGAGGATGCCAGGGGGCACGGGGATAGCCGGGTGGGGGGGATCCGAGAGGTGCAGGAATGGGCTGCAGCCGAGTCACATCTGTGCCCACAGGAGATAGAAGTGAGTGTGGGTGGAGAGCTAAAGGTCCACACCGGCCTGAGTCTCCCCAGCCCGGCGCTCCCCAGAGCCCCGCAGGTGGGCTGTTCCCCAGCCCTCCAGAAGGGGACAGTGCCCCCGACACCAGGCTGTTCCTGGGCGTATGCTCCCTGCGTCCTTCCTGGTGTACAAAGGTAACGTCTCTTGGCTTCCACCCAGCGACCTTGAGTCTGCATCTTGTTCCTGATCCAGAATTCGCCCAAAGCGGTTCAATCTCATCTTCCCAGAGGAACCATTAATATTTTAATGTAATCAGAATTTCTTGAACTTGTTGGCCAAGCCAAGCCACCTCATTTGCTGTCAGCCCCCATCAGCTTGTCATATTAGAGGGGATTGTCCCCTGAATGTAATCCACTTTAAATGATTTCACTGGGCCCAGGTCTATAAATCATTTCTCCTTGGCCTTGCTGCGCGAGGGCTCAGTTAGTAAACAAATCACCCTGGTTTTACTTTAGGCAGCAATGAACTTCCCTTTATCAACTTCTCATTGATTTCCGCACTCTGAAAGGTCAGAAAAAAAAAAAACCCTCCTTTACATAAAAACATTATTATTATAAGGGCCGAGGACAAGCAGCCCTAATTAAGACAGGTCCTGCACTCCGTGGCCAGCCTGGCTTTCAAACGGGACATGCACGTTTCCACCGAGCCCCCTTTGGAGTTGGGGACGGCTAATGTCTCCAAAAGGTTTACTTGTGCCTCTCCCATCAAAACAGAAATTAAGTGACTATTAAGAAGCCAGGCACCCCTGTGGACGGCACCAGGCTCCTGAAAGCTGACGGGAAGAGGGAGCTGGGATATCACTGTGAGCTTCGTTGGGTATGGGACGGCGCTGTGCATGCCATCATGTTGATTAAAGGGGTGAAGGGGGACCCTCAGAACACACAGCAGCACAGGAACATACATACGTGCACATGCACACTCACACTCATGCACGCACACCACACACACCATACACACCACACACACGGACATGTGCACACATACTCTGACATGCATGTACATGCACACAGCACATACAAATGACCTATACAAGCATATATACATACACACTCACACATACCACATGCACACACACCACACATATCCCATACATACACACGTACCCCACACACCTATGCACACATGCGCACATACACACACACCTCGTTCACATACCACACTCTCACACACACCACACATCCCATACATACACATGCACACACGTAAAGTCATACACTCAGATGCACAGCACACACACCACACATACATACTCGCACGCTCCCCACGCACACAGCTTCAAGGCTAAGAAGACGCACACGGTCAGAACTCACGTAATTAGCGACTGTCAGCAGGAAATGTACAGGCCCAAGTTAACAGTTCCAAGGAGAAGATGTAACCCCCCAAGAGGTTTTCGCCCACCTGTGAGTTTAAAGCATGGTGGTCGTGAGCAGTGCTGTGAGGACACAGAATTTCTCTCTAGGAGAAGCGTCCTCAGTGGGTGGCACCAAGCCAAGAAAGACTTTCAAAGAAATGCAGGTTTCTCATGTGCTGACTCTTTTATTACTTAGTTCTGGGAGGCATGTGTGAAGGTGTAAAAAACCTGAACAGCAAAAAGGAGAACAGAAGAATTGCTCCAGAGCATTTTTTTAATATAAATTGAAGGCAGCAAATATGGACTTATATTGCCCACCCCCTGAGCTGACTGCTCCCCGAAGCAGTAGACGCTTGGCACGTGGTCTATGCTTCCCTTTCTCGAAATGTGATTCCTAATTGGGCATCAACATTTTGAAAAGGAAACAAAGCAGCAATGTTGACATAAAATATCAAGCGTATGAGCAAACCAAAAAAAACCAAACCCGCTGTGGTCAAGTCGATTCCGACTCCTAGCGACCCGATATGAGCAAAGATGGTTAAAGATGGTCTATGATGGTATACAGCCCTGTAAAAATGGTCACAAAGGCACATTTCTACTTTTCTTGAACTTCTCGAAAATGGAGGTGATTGGAGGGGGATCGGCCCCATTAGAGCGCTTGTAGTGCTGGTGATGTGGACACAGATGTTAACGGGTTTGAGTGGTGTCTGTCTGCGTGCGTGTTTCCTGTTTAACAGATACGATGGTGAGCAGCGGGGCTGGGAGGAGGGGGTGAAGGGGGAATAGATTTAATTTCAACGAATGCCAAATGAGAGCTTCACATTTTTTAAAAGTAGTTTGTGGAATAAAATTAAACTACTGTCAAATGAAACTCTTACATTTTTTAAAGTGCTTTGTAAAACTGTTGTTGTTGTGTTCTGTCCAGTTGATCCCAACTCACAGTGACCCTATGTGACAGAGGAGAACTGCCTCATAAGGTTTCCTAGGCTGTATACTTTACCACAGCAGATAGCCCCATCTTTCTCCCACAGAGCCACTCGGTGGGTTTCAACAGTTGGCCTTTCAGTTAGCAACTGAGCGTTTAACCATTGTGCCACCATGGCTTCTATTTGTAAAATTAACCTGTTGCCTTCAAGTTATTTCTAACCGGTGGCTAACTGAAGGTCGGCGGTTCGAACTCACCAGCTGCTCCGTGGGAGAAAAATGTGGCAATCTGCTTCCGTAAAGATTTACAGCTTAGGAAACCCTATGGGACAGTTCTGCTCTGTTCTACAGGGTTGGGATCAACTCCAAGGAGGCAGTGGGGTTTTTTTTTGTTTGTTTGTTTTAAAATTAGGCGAGGTTAAAAAGAAAGTGCAGTTGAATTTCTAAACTCTGAATTTTTCAATATAACTCATGCTCACGTTTGCATTTTTGAATTGCTTTAGTTTGCTATAATTTACTGTCCTTTTTGAATACCAAGATGTAAAGTGACGGGGGTGGGGTGGGGTTGGGGAATGTAGGAGTACTAATCACTAATCACTCTAAGCAAGCATTAAATGTGCTTTGACATGGTGAGGAGGGGGCATTAATTAGAGGGACATGGAGTTCCACAAAATCTGCGTGGATTTTCTGAACCAAAAGAAGTTGTCAGATTTCCCGAAGCTTGACTGAGTCCTTAACTATAAATTGTAACCGCACGGGGTAAGGTAGGCTCCAGGACAAAAAGCGCTCGTAAGAAATGCCTTTGCAGTTATTCAAGGTAGGCCAGATTGCCACTTTAAACGTTTGAAGGATCACCGGTGGACCCGTTTAAACCGACACTGTACCCACAGCGTTTATTCACAGCCACGACTCCGAAATCAGTGACAGCTGTGTGCAAGTCCCCACATTATCTTGGAAGAAATAACAAGATGATACTGTATTTTTACCAAAGAATTCTAAATGTGGGTGTTTTTTTTTTTTGGAAATGCAGTTTTTAAATTCAGGCGTTTAAGGTAAACGGTCTCAGGCCTTCTCCTGACATTTTAAACAGTTCCTTCCTGTATCCCTTGTGACATCTAGAAACGTTTCTTGCCTAACAACACTGCATTCTTTTTTCCTGATTTGCAAGTGGAAATGTCAGACCAGGCCATTTAAGGTCACACTCGCCTTTTAAAATGGATATTCCAGGATTTTCGAATAAAAAAAATACATGATGAATTTTATTAATTTGAATAAGCCGAACTAGTTTTCTCTCCGTAGGCTTGTTTGCAGAATTAGGACTTCAATGTGTAATGTGTTTTACATTACTGCTTTTGGAAACATTCTCGTGGCTGGTAGGATTCCACTAAATGCATGTGCAGACCCTTTGCCTCCAAAGGGGCCTGCAGGGCAGGAGGGTGCTCGGGCTCCGGAGAGCTCTGAGTTGGTGGTGGCGGGGGTGCGCGTTGAAGCCGGGTTCTCCTCCTGATAAGGATCCCAAGACCTTTACATGGACATTTGACAGCATTAGGGAACACAGGCGTGGTGTGCATGCATCTGCCTTCTAACCAGGAGAATATCAACAGACTAGATGAAGATTAGACCAATTGATGTAGAAGTGGGGGTGGCCGGGGTGCACGCTCTGAGAGCAGATGGGAACAAGGGAGGCCTAATACCCACACACCGCTGTCTGGTTGTCCTTTATTCCCAGAGCCCTGCTGGTGTGGACTTCTTAGATACAACCTGAAGCTGCAGTGGCTGATTATTCCTAATTCCAGGCAGCCCCTGGTTTACCAACAAATTCCATCCCTAAGTCTGTCTTTAAGTCAAATCTGTACATAAATTGGAACGCTTAGGTATGGTTTGTATCTAATGTCAGTTAGTCAAATATTTGTCTTGGTTTATAGTAAGTATATAGTGTTTCTTTCTATGTATAAAAAAATTAAAGAAACACTTTCAGATACACGAAAACATCTTTAACGTAATAACCCAGCAAGAAGAATAACAATGTTTTAATGCATGTTGCAGAGGAGCTCCCATTTGTTATTCGGAACCATTGTACATACCTCGAATTTTTAATAGAATAGGCTTTAGCGGGGTGGTTCGTAACCACAGGCTGTCTGTAAGTCCGACATTGGTAACCAGGGACCACCTGTACTCTAGTCTCCCTCCCCCCTTATCTGCTTATCTTGCAGCCTTTGTATTGCAAATATGAAGAGAGCGTAGCACTGACTTCCAGTTACTAGTGGATGCTCAGAGTGCACACCGTAACTTTTAACGATGAGTGGGTGATTTCTGCACGGGTAAGCAGGAAATAACGTAATTAGCTGTTGTTGGTCGGTGTGGGGCCTGAGTGTCTGTGGGCATGCAGGGTCTGAAGGAGGCCACCCCCAAGATGGGAGAGGTGTCAGAGGGTAAGCACGGTGTGGTTGAGGTGGGGGTCTGAGATCACTGCATTCCCAGTTTTGCCACAAGCCCCTACCTTCCTTCGTCTTAAAAATAAAAGCGCCATTAAATATTCCCTCAGAAATGCAGAAGGAAATGATGAGGTAAAGAGTCTACATGCCCCCACATAGCTGAGGCGACGCCAGATACATACAGAAACAGACATGGATGGTGTCTCTCTCTGATGGGGGTGCCCAGCAGGCTGTGCATCTTTGGGGTGCAGCTGCCCAGTCTTTGGGGTGTACCTTCCAGTATTTGGGGTACAGTCATCCTGTCTTTGGCTGCACTGTCCATATTTGGATATGGCTGCCCAGTCTTTTGGGTGCATTGTTCATCTTTGGGATGTGACTACCCAGTCTTTGGGTTTGCAGCCATCCAGTCTTTGGGGTGCACAGTCCATCTTTGGGGCATGGCTGTCCAATCTTGGAATGTGGCTGTCTATCTGTGGGGTGTAGCTACCCAGTTTTGGGGGTGTGGCTGTCCAGTCTTTGGGTCTGCAGTCACTCAGACTTTGGGGTGCACTGTCCATATTGGGGTGTGGCTGTCCAGTCTTTGGGTTTGCAGCCATCCAGTCTTTGGGATGCACTGTCTATATTTGGGGTGTGGCTGTCCAGTCTTTGGGTTTGCAGCCACCTAGCCTTTGGGGAGCACTGTCCATCTTTGCAGTGTGGGTCTGTGCCTTCATGGGGCAGCATGGCACAGAGCAAACCCAGCTTAGTCCAGTCCCCTTTTGGCAGCCATTCCTCACCAGACATCTCCAGGCCCAGTGACACACCCAACACCACTCCGGTGGTTGACATTCAGGGGAATCCACAGCTCAGTCTCCTCCTAGTTTGTCTGCCCTTTCACATGTGCTGTTTGATCTCAACCAGATGAAAATGTTATGTTAAATGAATTTAAAAAAAGAAAAAGAAGAAGTAAGTAAAACAAATGGTGTCTTCCTCCAATACGGACCCTAAGAAATCTTTGGTCTGATTTTTGTTCTTCCGCCATTAATAAATGTTGTTGTAGCTGCTGTTGAGTTGACCCCAACTCATGGAGACCTCACGCTCAGTGGAATGAAATGCTGCCTGGGCCTGCACCATCCACAGGGTTTTCACTGGCTAATTTTCAGAAGTAGATTGCCAGGCCTTTCCTCCTAATCTGTCTTAGTCTGGAAGCTCTGCTGAAGCTCAGCAACAAGCAAGCCTCCACTGACAAATGGGTGGTGGCTGCACATAAGGTGCATTGGTGGGGAACTGAACCCCGTGTCCTACACAGAAGGTGAGGATTTTACTACTGAGCCACCACTGCCCCCATACATGCACAGTCGGGTTGAACAAATATGTAAATACACGGTCAAAAACCAAAAACCAAACCCATTGCTGTTGAGTCTATTCTGACTTATAGCAACCCTATAGGACGGAGCAGAACTGCCCCATAGACTTTCCAAGGAGCACCTGGTGGATTCCGACTGCTGACCTTTTGATTTTTAAAAATTTAGCTCCTCAGATGGAAGGTGGAGACAAGATAGAGGATGGGTATAAGATGAAGGATAGAGACAGGATGGAGGGTGGACACAGGATGGAGGGAGGAGACGGGATGGAGGGCGGAGACGGGATGGAGGGCGGAGACGGGATGGAGGGTGGACACGGGATGGAGGGTGGAGACGGGATGGAGGGTGGAGACAAGATGGTGGGTGGAGACGGGATGGAGGGCGGAGACGGGATGGAGGGCGGAGACAAGATGGAGGGTGGAGACGGGATGGAGGGTGGAGACGGGATGGAGGGTGGAGACGGGATGGAGGGTGGAGACGGGATGGAGGGTGGAGACAAGATGGAGGGCGGAGACGGGATGGAGGGCGGAGACGGGATGGAGGGCGGAGACGGGATGGAGGGCGGAGACGGGATGGAGGGCGGACACGGGATGGAGGGCGGACACGGGATGGAGGGCGGAGACGGGATGGAGGGTGGAGACGGGATGGAGGGTGGAGACGGGATGGAGGGTGGAAACAAGATGGCGGGTGGAGACAAGATGGCGGGTGGAGACAAGATGGAGGGTGGAGACGGGATGGAGGGCGGAGACGGGATGGAGGGCGGAGACAAGATGGAGGGCGGAGACAAGATGGAGGGTGGGGACAAGATGGAGGGTGGACACAGGATGGAGGGTGGGGACAGGATGGAGGGCGGGGACAAGATGGAGGGCGGAGACAAACTGGAGGGTGGAGACGGGATGGAGGGTGGAAAGTGGAGACGAGGTGGAGAGTGGAGACAAGATGGAGGGTGGAGACGGGATGGAGGGCGGAGACGGGATGGAGGGCGGAGACAAGATGGAGGGCGGAGACAAGACGGAGGGTGGAGACAAGACGGAGGGTGGAGACGGGATGGAGGGCGGAGACAAGATGGAGGGCGGAGACAAGACGGAGGGTGGAGACAAGATGGAGGGTGGGGACAAGATGGAGGGCGGAGACAAACTGGAGGGTGGAGACGGGATGGAGGGTGGAAAGTGGAGACGAGGTGGAGAGTGGAGACAAGATGGAGGGTGGAGACGGGATGGAGGGCGGAGACGGGATGGAGGGCGGAGACGGGATGGAGGGCGGAGACAAGATGGAGGGTGGAGACAAGACGGAGGGTGGAGACAAGATGGAGGGTGGAGACCGGATGGAGGGTGGAGACGGGATGGAGGGTGGAGACGGGATGGAGGGTGGAGACAAGATGGAGGGTGGAGACGGGATGGAGGGTGGAGACGGGATGGAGGGTGGAGACAAGATGGAGGGTGGAGACGGGATGGAGGGTGGAGACGGGATGGAGGGTGGAGACAAGATGGAGGGTGGAGACAAGATGGAGGGTGGAGACGGGATGGAGGGTGGAGACGGGATGGAGGGTGGAGACAAGATGGAGGGTGGAGACGGGATGGAGGGTGGAGACGGGATGGAGGGCGGAGACGGGATGGAGGGCGGAGACAAGATGGAGGGTGGAGATGGGATGGAGGGCGGAGACAAGATGGAGGGCGGAGACAAGATGGAGGGTGGGGACAAGATGGAGGGCGGAGACAGGATGGAGGGTGGGGACAAGATGGAGGGAGGAGACAAACTGGAGGGTGGAGACGGGATGGAGGGTGGAAAGTGGAGACGAGGTGGAGAGTGGAGACAAGATGGAGGGTGGAGACGGGATGGAGGGCGGAGACGGGATGGAGGGCGGAGACAAGACGGAGGGTGGAGACAAGACGGAGGGTGGAGACAAGATGGAGGGCGGAGACGGGATGGAGGGCGGAGACGGGATGGAGGGCGGAGACGGGATGGAGGGCGGAGACGGGATGGAGGGCGGAGACAAGATGGTGGGCGGAGACAAGATGGTGGGTGGAGACAAGATGGAGGGTGGAGACAAGATGGAGGGTGGAGACGGGTTGGAGGGTGGAGACGGGATGGAGGGCGGAGACGGGATGGAGGGCGGAGACGAGATGGAGGGCGGAGACGGGATGGAGGGCGGAGACGGGATGGAGGGTGGAGACGGGATGGAGGGTGGAGACAAGATGGAGGAACATATAAAAGGTCTCCATCTGTGGCTCCATTGCAAAAGGGGTGAAATCCAAACATAACAGAATGCAAACATTTAGGGGAAAAGAACCCCCTTCCTCCTGAAAAGGGACCCCCTCGCCACAGACACTGGAAGACAGACCCTGGAGCCCAGATCCCAATCAAGAAACCCTTGTGCACCCACAGATAAATGGATAAACAAAATGTGGCATATACACACAACGGGATATTACTCAGCCATAAAGAGAAAAAGCAAATCCTGATGTATGCTACAACGTGCATGAACCCTGACAACGTGAGCCTGAGTAAAAGAAGTCAGTCACAAAAGGACAAATACTGTATGATCTCACTTACATGAAATAAGCAAACATACAGAAACAAGGACTGTTAGTGCTTACCATGAGTGGGAGATTGGGAAGAAGGACTTTTCACTTCGAGGACAGTGAGTTTGTGTTAATGATGGTGGAATAATTCGGAAAAGGATAGTGATAATGGTTGCACAGCATGAAGAATATAATGAATGTCACTGAATTGTACATGCAGAAATTGTTTTAAAGAGAAAAGAGAAGAAACCCTAAACACCATCAGGTCCCCAGACACCTGCAAATTTGGTGTCTCGTGAACGTCCTCTGAAAGAACCTGATTCTCTAATTCCTTCTCCTGCCCAGCCCCGATTTGCATCCCTCAAGACTCGAAATTATATTTCATCACTTTTATCCCCTCTGCTGCCGTTGATGTCGAAGCTCGGGTAATTTAGAAAATGCTCCAAGAGCCATTTGGAAATCCCTGAGCATCAAGCCGGATTAGTCGTCCCCGCTGGAGGTTACCAGGACCCAGGCGGTAAACATCTGCATAATCTGAGGCAGCCTCAGCATCAGAGGCTAATGGTAGACCCCCCGCGGCATCCTTGCTGTGGAGACGTCAGCTCCAACATATCTACATCACAGGATGAAGGCTTCCAGACGTAATCGGGGAACGAGGACCTCCGATCACTTGCTGATCCGTCATATATGGCACCGCTAACAGGCACAGGATTGCCCACATCCATAACCACCCAAGAAGGAGAAAGGGCAGCTTCTGGAATCAGACAACTGAAAACCAAAAAAAACCCAACCAAACCCATTGCCATTGAGTAGATTCTGACTCATAGCGACCTTCTAGGACAGAGTAGAGCTGCCCCATACGGTTTCCAAGGAGCGACTGGTGGATTCTAAATGCCGACCTTTTGGTTAGCAGCTGAGCTCTTAACCACTGCGCCACCAAGGTTTCCAGACAATTGAAGATGGTCTTAAATGAGATGCTTTTCTCTGGGATGAGCGCAGGCAGAGAGTCCCTGGTAGCACAAAATATTAAGTGCTTGGTTGCTACCCGAAACATCTGTGGTTCAAATTCATGCAGTGGTTCCAAGGGAGAAAGACCTGGTGATCTGCTGCGGTAAAGGTTACAGCTTCGGTAACACTATGAAGCAGTTCTCTGTCATATGGGGTCACTATGAGTTGTAATAGACTCAATGACACCCCAAAACAGTAACATTAGTTAAACAAGTCCCTGAGTGGAACAAATGGTTAATGCGCTCAGCTGCTAACTGAAAGGTTGCAGGTTCAAATCCACCCAGAGCCACCTAGGAAGAAAAGCCTGGTAATCCACTTCCAAAAAAATCAGTCATTGGAAATTCTATGGAGCACAATTCTACTCGGCCACACATGGGGTCGCCATGAGTTGGAATTGACTGGACAGCAACTGGTATTAATGTTAGCTAATATTAGTTATAGGAGCCCTGGTGGCACAGTAGTTAAAGTGCTCGGCTGCTAACTGAAAGGTCAGCGGTTAGAACTCACCAGCTGCTCTGTGGGAGAAAGATGTAGCAGTCGGCTTCTGTAAAGATGACAGCCCTGGAAACCCTATGGGGGCAGTTCTAGTCTGTCCCGTAGGGTCGCTAGGAGTCGGAATCAACTCGACAGCAGTGAGTTTTGGAGTATTAGTTATAAGGGTCCCTGTATGGGGCAAATGCTGAACGATCTCAGCTACTGATGAAAGGCTGGAGGTTCGAGTCCACCCAGAGGTGCCTCAGAAGAAAGGCCTAATGATCCACATCTGAAAAATCAGCCATTAAAACCCTGTGGAGCAGTTGTACTCTGACACACATGGAGTCACCATAAATCAGAGTTGACTCAATGGCAGTGGGTTGGTTTGCTTTTTGATTCAGGCAGGGTGGGAGTAACCTGAAATCACAAAGGTCCTGTCCTCCCGGGATGATTTTGGTATCCTTTCATCTGAGGGTGACACCACTTACAATCAGCCTTTCAGTGAACAACTATGTTGCATTTTGTAGAGGTATTTTCCATCCTCAGAGGAAGGATCTTTGATGAGCCTGTCTTTCTACAGACGCAGGTTGCAAGTTGAGCCTTTAGCCGGAGGCATTTAAACTCTTCTCCCAGAAGGGGGAAGACAGAATTTTCTTAAAGAGAGCAGAAACGTTCTCCCATAGCACATTCCTAGCCCTTGTGCAATGCATTTTCCACACTGCACGAGAGGAGAAGCAACACTGGCTTAACCTTTCCCACATTAACACAGGGGTCCAGCGTGAAAGTTGCTTCCAAGGGAGGTTTTAGAAATGAGATTATTCGCTTACACGAGGTCTTCTGCTTCATGGGCAGCTGAAACAAAATTTGCTCTGTAATCACAGGCCAGACCTCACACTTAGCCCAGGTCTGCAGGGTGGTCTGCTAAACAAACAAACAAAAAAAAATCCAAACTAGTTGCCATGGAGTTGACCCTGACTCATGGTGTTCTCACATGTGCCAGAGTAGAACAGTACTCCATAAGGCTTTCGATGGCTGATTTCTTGGAAGTAGATCGCCAGGCCTTTCTTCCTAGTCTTTCTCAGTCAGGAAGCTCTACTGAAACCTGTCCACCATGGGTGACTCTACTGGTACTGGAAATCCTAGTGGCAAAGCTTCCAGCAACACACAAGCCACCACAGTAGGACAAACTTGACAGACAGGTGGTGGGTGTATGTGTGAGTTTTTATATATTTGTATACAAAAGCAAACAAACAGAAAACTCATTGCCATTGAGTGCACTCTGACTCATGGTGATTCTGTATGTGTCAGAGTAGAACTGCACTCCACAGGGTTTTCAATGGCTGATTTTTCAGAAGTAGATCACCAGGTCTTTTCTTCTGAGGTACCTCTGGGTGGGCTCAAACCTCCAACCTTCAGTTAGCAGCTGAGTGCTTAACCGTTTGCACCACCTGGGGACTCCAGTCTGTAAACTGTTGTTGCTGTGTGCCATCGAGTTGATTCTGATTCCTAACGACCCCATGTGCCAGAGTAGAATTGCCCCATAGGGTTTTCAAGGCTTACAGGCACAAAATTCCGGCTGTTATGAAAGATTTCTGTCTGCAGCAAAAGCCAGAAGTAAGACTTTGTTTCCATTTCCAGCCAACTATAGCTAAAAGTAACCATTTCTTGTATCTTGCAATATTTGCTGCCAGATAGTTCACTGGTTTTTGCACCCAATTAGCCACCTTGACACCTTACACAATTAGTCCTCGGATCACCGCTCGGCTTTTACCTTTGATACTCTGTTCAGGGGTCAAGCCATGCTCCTAGATGAAGGAATCATTTGTCTGAATTACAGCAGGCGCTGTCTTTTCTCCAGCTCCTGTTGAGCAGATGTGTGTCTTGAGTTGAAATTAAAAATGTAGGTAGTAAATCTACATTTTTATATTTTTTTCCGTAATGATTTTTTTTAAGGCAGCAGAGAGAATGAATAAGCACGGCAAAGACAGCAATCCTGGCCTTTACCTCTTCAGTTTGCCGTGAATATGTGTGGCCTGAAACCAAAGGAAGTGGGGGGCAATAACCCAACAGTGTGCGCTTTGCAGAGTGAATAAGTACCGCATTTCAATTTCTACGTCACGAGACACCCATTACGCCTCCTCTGTGGCCGGCATTAACGTCCCTGGGTGGTGCAAATGGTGCACACACTCAGATAGCGCTTGGAACACTCCTAACGGAAAGGTTGGAGGTTCGAGTCCATCAAGAGGCACCTCAGAAGAAAGGCCTGGCAGCCTGCTTCTGGAAAATCAGCCATTGAAAACCCTGTGGGGCACAGTTCTACTTGGACACTCATGGGATTGCCGTAAGTTGAAGTCAACTTGAAGGCAACTTTTTTTTTTTTTTGTCTATGTATTTACGTATCTATAGTCTATAAATGTATATACGTATGGAGCCCTGGTGGCACAGTGGCTAAGAGCTTGGCTGGTATCCAAAAGGTCGGCAGTGCAAATCCACCAGCCGCTCCTTGGAAACCCTACCAGGCAGTTTTGCTCCTTCCTATAGGGTCACTATGAGTCAGAATCGACTCGATGGCAATGGGTTTGCTTTGGATGCAGTCCCTGGTGGTGCAAATGGTTGACACACTCAGCTGCTAACTGAAAGGTCAGAGGCTTGAGTCCACCCAGAGGCACCTCGGAAGAAAGGCCTGGTGATCTGCTTCTGAAAAACCAGCCATTGGAAACCCTGTGAAGCCCAGTTCTACTCAGACACACATGGGGGCGCCATGAGTCAGAGTTGACTGGACGGCAGTGGGTTTGGTTTTATTTATCGATTGGTTTTTGGTGGTATTGGCAGAGACATAATCGGGAAGCTGGAATCTGGGAACAAATAAAAGTATCGAGAAAGGATAGAAAATATTTCTGGAGGCGAAATTGGTGTTGTTGGGTGGGGGCTCAGGTACAGAGCAATGTGAAGGGTTTTCTTGGTTCTGGAATGTTCTGGAAAACTCCACAGAAGCTTTACTGAATTGTGTTACCGTTCTTGGGTTCAGATGTTGTTCTGATGCTTTTCCAGGCAATCGGTGATGAAGCTGTCTTTTGGGGGGGATTCTGGGTCTGGCCAGCTGGACTGGGGCTAGGGTCCCTGTCCCCTGCCCCAGGAGGAAGAGAAATTGATTTATGCATTGCCCACTGAAGCTGCATCTACAGGGCTAGGAAGGGACCCAGCTCGTGGGCTCCCCTGGAGAGGCCAGAAGACGAGGCTGTGGGGCCAGGGGGCCAGCACCCTGGGCAGCTCAGGGGCCGGTGGGGTCACGTCTCCCAAAAGCCCCTGTATGGAGAAAGCTGCATATGGACAAGGTTCCCATGCACAGCTTAAACAGAGCCCTGCCACTCCTGAAAAATCCAGGCCACGCAAAATACACGAAGCAAACACTTTGCAAGTCTTCTTGGTTGGTGAGGTCCACACCGCCACCGGCAAGTCCATCACCCTCACTGGGCTCCTCACAGCCTTGCGGGAGCCCCTCTGAGACAGAGCCATCTCAGAGATGGATGCTCCATCCCGGAACGAGACGCCTCTCAAGGTGGACGAGGTGGACGTCGCAGGCTCTCCCCCCGTCAGTGCCGGGATGATATTGCAGGAGGAAAATGTCGGGAGAGAAAATTGTTTTCATCATCCAGGGCACCATTGGAATAATAAGGAGGGAGCCGATGGTGATGGTGTGTGGGTCTGCAGTGATTCTGCTCTTGAGCTGCAGGGGCCGTCCCAGGAGGGGTCCGTGGGGCAGAAGGAGCTGATGGGGGAAGCAGCGAACAGGGGGCGCTGAGTGGCACCCCACACTCACACCCACAGCTGCACACACACACGCACACACAACACACACTGGTACACAACCACACTCATACACACACATTACATTCATATACACACACCACACACACACACCACACAAACACACACATACACCACACACACATGCACACACCACACAGACACATATTCACAGGCACACACACACACACAGCCACACTTATATACACACACCACACTCCCACACTCATACACACAGCTACACACATATACACACCACAGACACATACATACCACACACTCATATATGCACACCACACTCACACACCACACAGACACATGCACACACAAAACACACCACACACAGACATACACACAGCTACACTCACATACACACACACAGACACACATACATACTGCGCACTCATATACACACTCATATATGCACACCACACTCACACATCACACACACACTCACAAAACACACCACACACAGACATACACAAGCTACACTCATATACACACACACGTGTACACACCACACAGACACACATACATACTGTGCACTCATATACACACTCATATATGCACACCACACTCACACACCACACACACACTCACAAAACACACCACACACATACACACAGCTACACTCATATACACACGCACGTGTACACACCACACAGACACACATACATACTGCACACTCATATACACACTCATATATGCACACCACACTCACACACCACACACACACACACAAAACACACCACACAGACATACACACAGCTACACTCATATACACACACACATGTACACACCACACAGACACACATGCATACTGCACACTCATATACACACTCATATACGCACACCACACACACACCACACAGACACACACACACAAAACGCACCAAACATACAGACATACACACAGATACACTCACATACCACACACACCACATACACACTCACACTTGTACACACACACACTGCACACACACTTCACACATACTTACACAAACCACACACAGTCATACGCATACACCACACATGCTCATACAAACCACACCCATATGCACACACCATACAGACCAGATACACACTCACACACCCACATGCACACACCAGACACACACACACTCACACACCCACATGCACACACCACACACACAGAAAACACATCACACAGACACACACACACACACTCACACACCACAAACAGACACACGAACACATACACATATACACATGCACACAGCACACATACTCATACAAACCACACCCACAGACACGCACACACACACACGCGCGCACACACCACACAGATACACACACCACACTGACACACTCACATACCCACACACACACACATGCCCTGGCATTATGACAACACCACCCCTCACTTGCACACAGGTCTCCGGCCCCTTTACAACTGCACGTTAAGAAGGAGGCGTGCTGCCTGATGGCACAGGCAACTCCCCTCCCTCCATCAGGTTTCCCAGGAAGCAGACGCCCACTCCCCAGTGGAGGAGAACGGCCCACCTTGCACCACCTCCCTTTGGGGCGCTTTATTTCTCTCCCACTTTGTCTCCACACTCCCAGCAGAAATGCCTCCACTGCTGTTGTTTGCTTAGGTGTTTGTTTGCAGCCCACCTCCTCCTGGGTGGGTGCAGAGGAAAAACCACCGTGGGGTGAAGCTGGAGTTTGCAGCGAGGCGCAGGGCCAGGGGAGGGGATGCCGCTGTCTGGAAAGAGCTCTGACTGACTGCTTGTCACCACTCACCCCCCAAAGCGGACAGACCAAGTGGAGGGTGCACTTCCCATAGCTAGTAACTAGTGTGTTTAGTTGTTCTTGTTGTGTGCTGTGGAGACAATCCCGACTCATAGAGACCCTATGGGACGCAGTAGAACTGCCCCATAGCGTTTCCAAGCCTGTAATCTTTATGGGAGCAGATCACCAGGCCTTTCTCCCGCAGAGCAGCTGGGTGGGTTAGCAGCTGAGCTCTTAACCACTGTGCCACCAGGGCTCCTTAAAGAACGGCATCAACCACTTGCAGACAGCACGCGTGCACAAAGCCTGGACTTCACAAGCTGAACGCCAGTCCCCGGTGCAGTCCTACACTCTCCCCGCCTGTCTGACCCCACACGGGAAATAAAGTTGGGAAACTGAGGCAGCCTGGCTGGCCCAGGGGCTAGCCTGACCCCTCTGGATGGATGTACAGCATTGAAAAGGAGCCTGTTGTCTGTGGAGGCTGCTGGGGAAAATCCCCAAAATGAACCCTGCCTTTCCTCCAGCTTCCTGTATCCACGATTCACCTTCCATGACATGAATAAGAAAGCGTGGCAAAGAGGGAAAGATGCCTTCATCAGAGGGTACTGCTCGGGCCAGCAAGGTGATTGGGCTGTAAGCTCGCCAGATGGCATTTTAGAGGTGTTATTAGCTGTTGCAGGAGGCTGGTGGCGCAGTGGTGAAGAGCTATGGCTGCTAACCAAAAGATCAACAGCTCGAATCCACCGGCTGCTCCTTGGAAACCCTATCGGGCAGTTCTACTCTATCCTATAGGGCTGCTATGAGTCGGAATTGACTTGACAGCAATGAGTTATTAGGTCTTGCATGCAGGGAGCATGGGGGGTGGATGGCGCCCATGGGGCATGACTCTGCTCTGATTTCCCGTTGTGACCCTGTCAAAAGCTCGTTTGTGACAACACACGCTTGTGGGTAGGTGGTCAGCTCAGCAGGCAAATGCCAGAGCTCTCAAATAAAGTAATAATTAAAAAACCCAAACCCATTGCTGCCAATTTGATTCCAACTCAGAGTGACCCTATAGGTTGGAGTACAACTGCCCCATAGGGTTTCCAAGGAGCTGCTGGTAGATTCAAACTCCCGACCTTTTGGTTAGCAGCCAAACGCCTAATCACTTTGCTGCCGGGGCAAACAGTAGGTATAAATCATGCGGGAGCTCAAAGAAGAACAATGTAACTTTTTTAGGAGCCTGTAACTGTGTCTCCAGAGATGTGAGGGTCTGAATTTCTGGGAATGGCTACATTTTCATGGCCGTTGCACAGAGTGGATGGGACAGACCTGGGATTTGAATTTGCCTGCTCAGAAATAGAGCTGTTCTGTTTCTTCTGAGTTTTGCATGAGATGTGTGTATTCTTACCCTCGCTGAGCCATCTTGGAGGAGAAGGGGCGGAGGCATGCTGTTGTGACCTTCTGCATGCAGAGAAGACGCCGTGGTGTGGAAGCCAAAGCCCAGGATAGCAAGGGTGTGTGCGTCCAAGGTGACGTCTTCTGTGCTCTCGTGTCTAACAGCCTGCGGAGCAGGAGGCGGGCTTTATAGAACCAACACTTTGTGGAGGCGTTGTTATGGTGGTTGGGTGCCATCGAGTGGATTCCGACTCATAGTGATCCACATGACAGAGAAGAGCTGCCCCATAGGGTTTCCTGGGCTGTAATCTTTACAGAAGCACATTGCCAAGTCCTTCTGCTGAGGAGTTGCTAGGTGGGTTCGAACCAGCAAGCTTTTGGTTAGCAGCCGAGTGCTTAACTGTTGTGCTACATGGACTCCTTTCCCCATGAAGATTACAGCCTAGGAAACCTTGTGGGGCAGTTCTACTCTGTCCTAGAGGGCTGCTGTGAGTTGGAATTGACTAGACAGCAACTGGTTTGGAGTCCCTGGGTAGTGCACATGGTGACGTACTCGACTGCTGACTGAAAGGTTGGGGGTTCGAGTCCACACAGAGGTGCCTCAGAAGAAAGGCCTGAAGATCTTCTGAAAAATCAGCCACTGAAAACCCCATGGAGCAGAGCTGTACTCTGACACGCATGGGGTCATCATGATTTGGAGACAACTCAGTGGCAACTGGATTGTGGTTTTTCCAGCAGGAGCAGGCAGGAGATGCGGGAACCAGAAATCACAGTTGGGAGGTGGAGCTTCAATGCAGGCGTTTGGACTTGGGGCTGTGGGGGCAGGGGGAAGGCGTGCCCATGAAAAGGATGAGCCCCGTCACAGGGTCAAAGGAATGAAAGCAAAGAGTTGACAATGGCCAACATTAAAGCAATTTGGGCAACAAAATCCTTCAGGATTTATTGGATTTTCACCCTGAGAATCAAATAAAAACCCACGTGTCCACAATTATCTGAGTCTCCTAGCGCTGCTCTAACAGAAATACCACAAGTGGGTGGCTTTAACAGTATTCTCTCACAGCTCAGGAGGCTGGAAGTCCAAATCAGGGTCTCTGCCATGTCGATTCTGCCTCTCTTAGTTCTGAGTACCTGCTGGCAATCAGTAACATCGTTTTGCACGTAGACAGGTCCTGTCCTCATCTGGCGTAATCTCCTCTGAGTGTCTGTGTGTCTAATCTGCTCGTTTTACAACTCAGAAGTGATCGGTTTTAGAACCCACCCTACTCAGATCTGACCTAATTAACACAAAAAAGAAAACCCTATTTCCAAACAGGATCACATCCACAGGTACAGGAGTTAGGATTCTTACGCATATTTCGAGGGGACGCAATTCAATCCATAACAGCAGTGATACAATGAATAACTGGATACATAAATAAATGGTGGAGAAGGGATAGTGCTTCCGTGCAGAATATCTCCAATGAATGAATGAATAACGAAAGGCAGAAATGTGGGTGACGTTTTGAAGGTGGGCTCCAGACCGTCTGGAATATGGCAGGAATGAATGAAGGAGAGAAGGAAAAGTGAATGCTGCGTTGGTTGACGGGATGTCGGGTATGAATGAGGGCGAAGAATGAAAATTCCCAACTAGAGGAATGGGGACAGCCAACCCCAGACAGCAGAGAGCTGGGAGGGGGCCTGTAATTAAAAATGTGTTCCTTTTCCCGTTTCCGTTAACAGGTGTCAGTTCTCAGGTTGTAAGAAATAAACAAACTTTCAAAAGGTCTTCACGGGGATCATGTTATTTCTGTACAATGAAGACTGTGTTAAGGAGCCTGGCGGTGCAGTGATTAACTTCTCCATGGCTAACTGAAAGGTCGGCAGTTCAAACCCCTCAATGGCTCCGAAGGAAAACAGACCTGGCTATCAGCTCCCGTAAAGATTACAGCCTAGGAAACCCTATGGGGCAGTTCCACTCTGTCACGTGTATGAATGGGGTCACTGTGAGTTGGAATCGACTTGACGGCACCCAACAAGACATGTGTCACAGGAGGCAGGTGGGGGGTTGTGCCTTTGACTCCCTTCACAGTTAAGGAAACTGAGGAAGGGTTAAGGGGTGGCTCTGTAACCGAGCGCTCAGTGTTCATTTCACATGGAGACGCTGGTGGGAGTTGAAGGTCCCTCCTGCCAGGTCGGGGGTCTCTGGGGCAGTTCGCACCTCAATCCCTGTGGGTGCACCTTCTCCTGGTTGGACACCCCTAGGACAGAGTCTCCAGCAGCCCCATGCGTGGAGGGAAGGGGGGCTGGGCCTGGCCAGGACTCCAGGGGGTATGTGGTCCCCCACTGCAAAGGCGAGTCATAAGGAAACAGCCCTCCAGGGTCTACAGGAATGTGCTGGGCCAGGCTCAGAGCACTCAGCCTCGTCCTTTCCGTCAGCAGTGTGATTCTCCCACGGAGACCAGACGAGGCTGAGGATTACCTTGTAAGGAGGGCTGGTATCAGTTCCCTGAGCTGCTGCTGCCTGGAGCGTGAAGCGGTGACTGCATACCCCTAACTGCCCCACAGAGGATTCTCGTCCAGCATGAAAGGGTGTGTGCACGTGTGTGTGTGTGTGGTGTGTGTATGTGGTCTGTGTGCGTGGTCTGTGTGTATAGGTGTGTGTGTGTGTGTGAGCATATCTGTGGTGTGTGTGTGCTGTGTGTGTATACATCAGTGTGTGCATGTGTGTGTTAGTGTATGTGATGGGTGTGGTGTGTGGTATGCATGTTTGGTGTGTGTGGTCTGTGCGTATACGTGGGTGTGTGTGCATTTGTGTGTGTGTGTATGATGTGTATGTGTATGTGGTGTGTGTATTGTGGTTGTGTGGTACGTATGTGTTGTGTGTGGTGTGTGTGTGGCTGTGTGGTATGTGTGCATCACATGTGTGGTATATATGTGTGTGCATGTATATGAGTGTGTCTGTGTGTGCACACAGCTGTGTATCTGAGTGTTTAAATAAAACCTCTCTGGGACTGACCCTAAATTTCCAGGGGTCAGGTTTGGACCAGATGTGGGGTGTGTGTGTGGTGTGTGTGTGGCATGTGTGTGAGTGTGTGAGGTCACGGTGGTTAAGTAGGCAGTCTGGAAAATGGTCCCCAAATGTGAGGCTTTCCTCCAACTCTCTGCAAGCCTATTACAGACAAGGGTTTTGTTTCTGTCATGTGGGTAGCTGTCATATGGAGGGCAGAAGTACAGGGGGACCGGGCTGCCATCTATGTGATGTGAGAGAAAACGACATGAGCCTGTGCACCTGTGATAAACTGAGAAGGGACTTGCCAGCTGTTTTTATCCACCAAATGGCAATTCATATCCTGGCCACTTGGTTTTCTTGACGACCTCAAGCAGCCCCAGGAACCACCTGCTTCCAACCTCTCTTCAGGAATTCTGATGGGGGAAGCCAATTTATTAGACTCCATTAAAAAAATAATAACATGCAAGTCAAGATTCATTCTCTGTAAATTATATTTATAAACGGAAGCCTAAATGTTTCATCCGACATGTTTCACCGTTTGCTTATTCCACGATTCCAAATCCTATGCTTTACTTCAGGAGTCCCTGGGAGGCACAAACATTTACACACTCAGCTGCTAAGCTAAAGGTTGGAGGTTCGAGTCCACCCAGAGATGCCTCCGAAGAAAGACCTGGTGTTCTACGTCTGAAAAATCAGCCATTGGAAATCCGACTGAGCCCAGTTCTGCTCTGACATATGTGGGGTCACCATGAGTCAGAGTCGATTCCACAGCAGCTGGTTTTATTATTCCATTTCCATGATACTCAAAATCAGGCAAAACTAAACCATATTTCTTGGGGATGCATGCTCAGAGGCTAAAACTATTAAAAATTAAGAAACTGATGACCCCATCAGGGTGGGTGGTAATTCTCTATGGGGTAGAGGGAAAAGAGAGAGTAAGTCCTGGAGTGGTTTCAAGTGGTGAGGGTCTTTCAGGGTGCTGAGAGTGTCCTGTTCTTGTTGTGCTTATTAAACAAGTGTAGTCACTTTGGAATGGTTAATATTCCTATACATTTATCGTTTATGCGTTATCCTGTATGTGTATTTGTTTGATGGAGTCCCTGGGCGGTGCAAACTGTTAACGTGCTCTACTGCTCACTGAAAGGTTGGAGGTTCAAGCACACTCAGAGGTACCTCAGAAGAAAGGCCTGGCGATCTACTTCTGAAAAGTCAGCCATTGAAAATTCCGTGACGCACACTTCTACTCTGACACACATGGGGTCACCAGGAGTCGGAGTTGACTTGACAGTAACAGGTTGGTTAGAATTGGGTTATTTTAATTTTATCATGCACTTACCATACAATGGCTTGTGTGACTGTTGCTTCTTCCCTGAATGACAAGCTCCCTGAGACTGGAAGTCTGACAGCAACTGATCCACCCGGTCTCACCATTCGCCTGTGGGTTCTGTTTCCTTTGAATGGAAGTCGCGGTCTCTCCCTGGGTCAGGCTGAGGAAGAAGGGGCGGGGTACTACGGAGCGGGTAAGTGCTCAAACCGAGCCCTGGTGGCACAGTGGTTAAGAGATCAGGCTGCTAACCAAAGGGTTGGCAGTTTGAATCCACCAGCCGCTCCTGGGGAACCCTATGAGACAGCTCTACTCTGTCCTACAGGGTCATTATGAATTGGAATTGACCCAACAGCAACTTTTTTTTTTTTTTTTAATGTGTTGGGACTATGGTGTTGGCGAAGAATACTCAATATACTGTGGACTCTAGAAGAATCAACGAACCATTCAGTCTTAGAAGAAATATAACCAGAATGCTCCTTAGATGGCAAGACTTAGACTTGCTGACCTGGGACACATCATCAGGAAAGACCAATAGCTACAAAAGGGCATCATGTTTGGTAAAGCAGAGGGTCAGCGAAGATGAGGGAGACCCTCCATGAGACGCATTGACACAATGGCCACAACAGTGGACTCCAGGACACCAACAATCGTGAAGATGATGCAGCACCAGGCAGCATTTCCTTCTGTTATATGGAAGGTTGCCGTGAGCTGGAGCCAACTCGATGGCAACTGAGAGCAACACGCACAGATGCAAAGTAACCATCACTAGAGAAGGACATCATGATTGGTAAAGCAGAGGGTCAGTGAAAATGAGGGAAACCCTCCCTGAGATGTATTGACACAATGGGCTCAACAGTGGGCTCAAACATACTGAAGCTCTTAAAGATGGCGCAGGACTGGGCAACATAACCTTCTGTTTATACGTGGGGTCGCCATGAGTCAGAGCCGACCCAAGGGCACCTAACAACATGTATATGTGTAGAGTGACCAATCGCTAGAAAAGGACATCATGGTTGGTAAAGCAGAGGGTCAGTGAAAATGAGGGAATCCCTCCATGAGATGGACTGACACACTAGCCTAAACAATGGACTCACACACACCAATGATGATGAAGACGGCACAGGACTGGGCAACATTTCCTTCTGTTGTGTATGGTGTTGCCATGAGTCAGAGCCAACTGGACAACAACTAACAACAACAAAATACACTAAAAGAAAAACACTGAATACACCATGAGCTGCCTGAAGAACGAACAAATCTGTCTTGGAAGAAGTACAGCCAGAATGCTCCTTAGAAGCAAGGATGGTGAGACTTTGTCTCACGTACTTTGGACATGTCATCAGGAGGGATCAGTCCCTGGAGAAGGACATCATGCTTGGTAAAGCACAGGGTCAGCGACAAAGAGGAAGACCCTCAAGGAGATGGATGGACACAGTGGCAGCAACAATGGGCTCAAGCATAACAACGATTGTGAGGATGGCACAGGACCGGGCGGTGTTACATTCTGTTGTACCAGTTCACCATGATTCAGAGCCGACTTGACAGCCATTAACAACAACAACAGGGTCTATTCCTAGCAGAAAGGGTCGCAGGAATGTCTGCCTCTTCTAAAAAGGCAAATGCATCCCTAATCACTTGGCGTAGTAAGGAAGTATTTTGCACAGTCTCTGCACAACTCTTCACAGACATGCACCCATCTCTGCACCTGCTGCTACAACTCGTTGTGAATTCTGTGCTTCCCAAATGCCTCCATGCTCCCTCCAGCACTAACTCAGGCTCACCTGGGAGGAACTTTTCTCCAACACACAGTGGAGCTCCTGAATATTTGTCCGATGGGATGTGGGCATCATGTTGCTCAAAAATGGGGAAGGACTGGGTGTTTCTTACAGCCAGCTTTCCATGACAGAGAGAAAGAAAAAAAAAAAATGAGAAGGGACACTCTCCTCCATTTGAAGCAGTGCAAGCCAGTTTTACGTGTTAAAAGAGACTCTGACACTTTTTCTTGAACATCAAATTGCTAAAACAAAGGGAAAAAATGATGAAGTGAAAGAGCCGAACAGAAGATTTCAAAAGGCTGTTCTAGAAGACAAAGTAAAGTATTATAATGACATGTGCAAAGACCTGGAGACAGAAAACCAAAAGGGAAGAACCCGCTCTGCATTTCTAAAACTGAAAGAACTGAAGAAAAAATTCAAGCTGCGAGTTGCAATGTTGAAGAATTCTATGGGGAAAATATTGAATGATGCAGGAAGCATCAAAAGAGGATGGAAGGAATACACAGAGTCACTGTACCAAAAAGAATTGGTTGATGTTCAACCATTTCAGGATGTAGCATATGATCAGGAACCGACTGTACTGAAAGAAGAAGTCCAAGCTGCAGTGAAGGAATTGGCAAAAAACAAGTCTCCAGGAATCAACAGAATACCAGTTGAGATGTTTCAACAAACGGATGCAACACCGGAGGTACTCACTTGTTTATGCCAAGAAATTTCAAAGACTGCTACCTGGCCAACCAACTGGAAGAGATCCATATTTGTGCCCATTCCAAAGAAAAGAGATCCAACCGAATGCGGAAATTATCAAACAATATCATTAATATCACATGCAAGTAAAATTTTGTGGAAAATCATTCAAAGCCAGCTGCAGCAGTATATCAAGAGGGAACTGCCAGAAATTCAAGCCGGATTCAGAAGAGTATGCAGAACTAGGGATATCATTGCTGATGTCAGATGGATCCTGGCTGAAAGCAGAGAATACCAGAAAGATGTTTACCTGTGTTTTATTGACTATGCAAAGGCATTTTTCTGTGTGGATCATAACAAATTATGGATAACATTGCAAAAAACGGGAATTCCAGAACACTTGATTGTGCTTATGAGGAACCGGTACATAGACCAAGATGCAGTCATTCCAACAGAACAAAGGGATTCTGCGTGGTTTAAACTCAGGAAAGGTGTGTGTCAAGACTGTATCCTTTCCCCATACCTATTCAATCTGTATGTTCAGAAAATAATCGAAGAAGCTGGACTATATGAAGAAGAACTTGGCATCAGGATTGGAGGAAGACTCATTAACAACCTATGATATGCAGATAACACAACCTTCCTTGCTGAAAGTGAAAAGGACTTGAAGCACTTACTGATGAAGGTCAAAGACTACAGCCTTCAGAATGGATTGCACCTCAACATAAAGAAAACAGAAATCCTCACAACTGGACCAATAAGCAACATCATAATAAACAGAGAAAAGATTGAAGCTGTCAAGGATTTCATTTTACTTGGATCCACAATCAACACCCATGGAAGCAGCAGTCAAGAAATCAAATGACGGATTGCATTGGGCCAATCTGCTGCAAAAGACCTCTTTAAAGTGTTCACAAGCAAAGATGTCCCCTTGAAGACTAAGGTGCGCCTGACCCAAGCCATGGTATTTTCAATTGCTTCATAGGCTGTTAAAGTGGGACAATGAATAAGGAAGACCAGAGAGGAATTGATGCATTTGAATTATGATATGGGCACAGAATATCGAATATACCATGGACTGCCAGAAGAATTCCCAAGTCTGTCTTGGAAGTACAGCCAGAATGCTCTTTGGAAGCAAGGATGGTGAGACTTCGTCTCACGTGCTTTGGACATGTTATCAGGAGGGACCAGTCCCTGGAGAAGGACATCATGCTTGGTAAAGTAGAGGGTCAGTGAAAAAGAGGAAGACCCTCAACGAGATGGACTGACACAGTGGCTGCAACAATGGGCTCAAGCGTAACAACAATTGCGAGCACGGAGCAGGACTGGGCAGTGATTTCTCCTGTTGCACATAGGGTCACTATGAGTCGGAACAGATTCGATGTGGCACCTAGCAACAATAACAACACTGCAGTTTTGAGGCAGTCATGGTTCAGAGGTAGAACTCTCACTTTCCATGGGGGAATGTGGTTCGATTCTGGTCCAATGCACCTCATGCACAGCCACCACCCATCTGTCAGTGGAGGCTTTCACGTTGCTGTGATGCTGAACGCATTTCAGCCGAGCTTTCAGACTAAGAAAGTCCAGGAAGATAGACCTGGCAATCTGCTTCTGAAAATCAACCAGTGAAAACACAGTGGATCCCAGCTGTCCAATCCATAACCAATTGTGGGGATGGCACAAGGCAGCATCTGGTTCTGTCGTGCCTGGGATCACCATGAGTCGGGGATGACTCCAAGGCGGCCAACAACAAGAAGCAGTTTTAGCGTACTGAACAACAACAGCCTCCAACACCCATGATTTACGCCCGCGTGGAGTCAGACTCTCTAAGTCTCAGACGCCAAGAGCAAAACACGCCGCATCACCCTCCCATGGCGCAATCCTTCTTAGTTTGAGCTGTTTTTTTTTGCTAGCTGGAGTCCCCCCGCCCCGCCTCCCCCCGCTTTTTTTTCCGAAGTTCCACTTCCCCAGTACTTTTACTTCTTGCTGTCATTAGCTGCAGCTTGAAACGGCAGTAACTCTAATTGTCGTTAGAACTCGGCGCTCCGGCGCAGTCTTGACCTCACTCCTAGTGCCAAAGAAAATGCCGGCTCACTTTCCGTTTTCTTCATTTTAATTTTCCTGTCCACTTAACAAAATTATATTCAATGAGCTGCAAGAGAAATTCACATCAACGGGCTGTGTAATGCAATTTCTGGTATATATTCAAGAGGAAAAAAAAAAACCCTACATTTTCTTCCATTTCTGTCACAATCAATTAAATTGTATGAAAACTGAACATAATCTCTTTGAAAGAAAACAAGGCATTTCCAGCGAAATAAGCCTTCTTTTACATGGTTACATGCACATAATTCAGAGGTCTCTGTTTTAGTTTTTTTTTTTTAATCATGCCTAATTAGTTTTTTTTTTTTTTTTTTTTAATCACACACACAACCAAGGCCCTTGCTTGCATAATTTATGACTTGGAGAGGCCAGTGTCAGAAATCAAATGTTGTAAATTAAAAATAACAAGTTTGAGACGAGTGATTCAATTAAAACCCTAGCAAACATTGGCTCATGCATAACGGAGAGGTTGTGCACAGGGAGGCACGTCACCCTTGTCAGCTTGGATGGGGGGATTGGATTGGGGCTGTCAGGAGCATTTAAATCAACTTGGTTAAAAAAATTGGAAAACAAAGATGATATTTATTATTAACTTGCAGCGTTCACAAATAACACCGAGAGGTCCTTACGTGGAATGTTTGGACAGCCACGGTTTATCGAGAGTCCATAATCCCAAGTCGAGGGGCTCAGCTGGCTGAGAGAGGACCCCCACTGGAGCAGGCGCCCCCCGGGTGCTGCTGAGATAAAAGGGGGGGGCACCCAGAGCGGATCATAAGGACCCGAGCTGGTCCTCTGCTCCCCAACATGCCCAGCCCTGCAATTTCTTTTAATAACTATGACGAGAACATCTCTGCACACCAACTGTTCTCCAAGGCTTGCGTGAAACGTTGGAGGTTCGAGTCCACCCAGAGGTGCCATCAAAGAAAGGCCTGGCCATCTGCTTCTGAAAGATCACAGCCATGAAAACCCTACGGAGCACAGTTCTACTCTGCACACATAGGGTCACCATGAGTTGGAATTGACTTGACAGCAATGGGTTTGGTTTTGGTTAGGACTTGAGGTGGGTGGGAGATTAAGGGGTGATGGCTGAGGGGTGCAAGTTTCTTTTCGGTCTGATGAACATGTTCTAAAGTTGACTGTGGTGATGGTTGCATGACTCTGAGAATAAAGTAAAAGTCAAAGAGTTGAACATTTTAAACGGATGACTTGTACGGTATGTGAATTATTTCTCAATAAAGTGCTTGTGGAGTCCCTGGATGGGGCAAATAGTTAATGTGCTCAGCTGCTAACTGAAGGGTTGGAGGTTTGAGTCCACCTAGAGGCACCTCAGAAGAAAGGCCTGCCAATCTACTTCCGAAAAATCAGCCACTAAAATCTCTGTGGAACACCGTTTTCCTCTGAGACACTTGGGGTCACCATGAGTTAAAGTTGACTCCACAGCAACTGCTTTATATAACACATACATGTATATAGACATACACATATAAGTACACATACACATACACATATACGTATACATATACATACACATACACATATACATATGGAGCCCTGGTGGCACAGTGTTTAAGAGCTCAGCTGCTAACCAAAAAGTGGACAGTTCGAATCCACCCTGTGCTCCCTGGAAACCTTGTGGACAGTCAACAGGTTTGGTTTGGTTGATATATATATATATCTATATATCTATCTCCATATGTATTTAGGTATTGATAGGAAGTTATTATGCATCTAGAGGGGTCCCTGGGTGATGAAAGTGGTTAAGGTGCTCAGCTGCTAACCGAAGGGTTGGAGGTTTGAGTCCACCCAGAGATACCTTGGAAGAAAGGCCTGGAGATATACTTCCTAAAACTCATCGATTGATAACCCTGCAGAGCACAGTTCTGCTCTGACACATGTGGGGACGCCATGAGCTGTGGTCAGCTCAACGGGGCCGTTTTTTTGCTGGTCATCCTGGCATGGCCATCCTTGTGATGGCCTCAGTGGCATCCCAGTGGCCAAACTGGGAAGAGGTGGCCTGCATGTAACTCACAAAGCAGAGAAGGAACCCGAATCGGCTCTCGAGGAACGAGCAGAGGCAGGACAGACAGGAGTCAGGATTGCCCTGGTCAAGGGCATGTGCCGATGCCCCAGGGATTGGGGACGGCAGGGTGCTCTACCCACCAAGAATGCTGGCTATTGGCTCAGAGCAGGGGCACAGGTTCCAAAAGGCAAAGACGCCCATTTGGGAGCCAGCAGTGGGGAGAATGAACAGTCATCTGAAGGTGACTGGTGCAAACTTGGTCAACATCGGGAGCTGGGGCCACTGAAGGCAATTGGTACAGCCTTCAGCCTGGCTTCCTTGCAGGGCTGGGGAGAGGCAGGGTCTCTGTCAACAATGGGGACCCTCTGGTTAGCTATTTCAATTTCCCATCTGTCAGTTTGTTGTACTGTGGTGGCTTGCGTATGGCTGTGATGCTGGCAGCTATACTACTGGTATTTCAAATACCAGCAGGGTCACCCATGGTGGACAGGTTTCGGCAGAGCTTCCAGACTAAGAAAGATTAGGAAGAAAGGTCTAGTGATCAACTTCTGAAAGTCAGCCAATGAAAACCCTGTGGATGACAACAGACCACTGTCTAAAATAGTGCTGGAGGAATCCCTGGGTAGTGCAGTTAACACACCCAGCTGCTAACCAAAAGGTTGGAAGTTCGAGTCCATCCAGAGGTTCCTCAGAAGAGAGGCCTGGTGATCTACTATATTTTAATGCAAATAACGCATGCCCTCTGCGTTTGTTTGCAGGCCGAATCCACCCCCCGCAAGTCACCCTCACAAGTGCTGCCATGCCAATCCTCTTCCACATGTTGCTATAAAGAAATAAGTATAGCACACTTACAGAAATTCCTTCCTGGGGGAGTGGGCAGAAGGTGGGTGTTATTTGCATAAAAATATGATACTTCTGAAAATCAGCCCATGAAAACCCCTTGGATCACAATAGGACATTGTCCGATACAGTGCTGGAAGATGAGTGCCTTGGTTGGAAGACACTCAAAATACACAGTGGCCTCAACAGTGGACTGTGAAGATGGAGCAGGACTGGGCAGCATTTTATTCTGTTGTGTATGGGGTTGCCATGAACTGGAGCCAACTTGACGACAACTAACAAGAACAATGGACTTTCTAAGGGGCCAGAAGATACAACAGTCTTGTCTTGGGACCACCTTGTTTGGCTGAGGAAAACCCCAGACACTGGTTCTTGCAATCATGGAGTCAGCAAGGGCCCGGGTTTAAGGGCTCCATGGAAACAGGATTCATGGCAGAGATTCAAGTTCTGATCTGCCTCTTACAGCAGCAGAGCAAATGTGTTGCCTCTTTGTGCCTCAGCTTCCCCTTCAGTAAGTTGGTTAAGTGTTGCCTAACTCACTGGAGACAGAAAAGTGCACAAAACACAAATCAGAAATGGAAAGCTCGATGATTTATGATGAAGCAAACACTTGCATAACCAACACTCTGTTGTTGTTGTTATTTGGTATCGTTGAGTCAATTCCGACTCATAGTGACCCTATAGGACAGAGTATAACTGCCCCATAGGGTTTCCTAGGCTGTAATCTTTATAGGACCAAGCCACCAAGCCTTTTTCCAGTGGATCAAGTGGATCTAGTGGGTAGGTTCAAACCGCCAACCTTTCGGTTAGCAGCCTATCGCTTAACCGTTGTGCCATCAGGGCTTCTTACCAACACTCTAGTAAAGAGATAAAAGATTGCCCCACTTAATTTATGAGTTTTGTATCTATAGTCACAAGAGAGATTGGTCTGCCATTTTTCTTCTCAGGTTTTAGTGAAAAGATTATGTCAATATCATAACATGAATTGGGAGTATTTTCTCTTTTCCTAATCTCTAGAATATTTTCTGAGTAATGTTGGCATTATTTCATTCTTATGGATTTGACAGAGGATACAAGTAAAGCCTTCTGGGTCTAGATTTATTTGTAGAACAATTTTTAATTACTGATTCCATTTCTATTATGGCAGTAAGACTGTTTATAATGTCTATTTCTTTTGTTGTCAGTTTTGGCAAATCATGTGTTTTGAGAAATTTGTTCTTTCTATATATAGTTTCAAATTTATAGGCATAAAGTTGATCATAATGTCCTCTAATGATATTTCAAATGTTCATAGGATCTGTAGTGATATCCCATTTTTTTATTCCTGATATTGTTTCTTTATACTTTCTCTGGTTTTCTTGATCAACATAGCTAGGTCTTTTTTTTCTTTTGACTTTTCACTGCTTTATATTATGTATTTGTTTTCTACATAATTAACTCTGACCTTATTTTATTATTTATTTCCTACTAGTTTATGAGAGTTCTGTGGTGTTCTTTTTCTAGTTTCTTCAGGTTGTTTTGTGCATCAGTTTTTTCAGAACTTTTCTAATGCATGCCTTTAAACTGTCTATTTTCTACTAAGTATGGCTTTTAGCTTCATCCCTCATGTTTTGAATTGTTTTATTTTTATTGTCTTTTAGTTCATAATGTTTTCCAATTTCTATTGATTCCCATTTTTACCCTTAGGTTATTTAGAAATTTTATGTTCAAGTATGTGGATATTTTCTACTAATCATCTTATTACTTATTCCTGTCTTAATTCCATTCAGAAAAAATACTCTGTTGAATTCAGTCTTTTGAAATTCATTGAGACTAGCTTAATGGTTCGGCATAGGGCCACTTATCATAAAAGATCCTTGTACATTTTGAAAAGAATGTACACCCACTCCTCACTTATCGACATGGTTATATTCCAAAGACCAGGTCATTATATGAAAATCAGGGTTATGTGGAAATGGAGGATGACCACATCAGTTCACAAAGTGCAGGATGACTATATCATTACATAACTGCCAAATTACATCATTACATAACTCAAACCTTGGCATTTGTTACTGCCAGACTATGTCATTAATGTGTAAAAGAGTCAGGTAGTAGATTTTTTACTATTGTTGTAAATGTGAAATGTTGGCTAATGAGCTAGTCAATGAGTGAGTAATAGGTGTATATTTTGCTTTTGTTGGTTGCTGTATTTGATATATGATCATTTGCTAATATTTTTGTTCAGAGTATCTTTACTGATTTGTTTTGTATGCTTTTTTTCCAGTTACTGAGAGAGGTATCTTCAACTCTCTTGCTATGATTGATTGTATATTTGTCTCTATTTCATTTTCGTTCCACCAATTTTTGCTTTATGTAGTTTGTGGCTGTGTTATTCAATGCCTGCATGTTAGAATTTTTATGTTTTCATGATTAATAAAATCTTTCATTATTATGAGCATTTCTCTTTATTATGAATTGTGATTTTTGCCTTAAAGTCTTCTTTGATCTCAGTGTACTATAACAGCTTTCTTTCGATTAGCATTTGCTAGGATTCTATCATTTTCCCTTATTTGCAATCAACCTTTTGATGTGTCTCTGGGAAAGAAAATACAGTTCAATGGTGCTTTTTAAAATCCATTGGGATTGTCTTGTGACTGGAACATTTACTCCCTTTACATTTAATAAGGAGTCCCTGGGTGATGCAAATTTTAAGCTCTCAACACTAGCCAAGGCTGGTGGTTCAAATTCACCCAAAGGCACCCTGGAAGACAGGCCTGATAATCTGCTTCTGAAAGCTCACAGCCTTGAAAATCTTATGAAGCAGCTCTACTCTGCACACATGGGTCACCATGAGTTGGGATGGACTCAATGGTAACTAACAACAACAACATTTAATAAGATTATTGATACAGATGAGTTAAACATCTATCAACTTACTATGTGCTTTCTCCTTGTCCTATCAGTTTAATGTTTTTTGTTTCTTTTCTTTCCTTCTTTTGGGGTGTTTTGAGGTTTTATTTTTTCATTCTAATTATCCTCACCGCCACCACCATTAACTTGGAAGCAATAGACTCTTTCACTTCTCTTGGGAATGTTATCCTAGATATTACCACATGCACCCTTGAGATTTCAAAGTCTAATAGTAATTATTTTACCATTTCCAGACAAACCAGACACTTTAGAATGTTTAACTTCACTTATTTCCTCCTGATGTAGATAACACGTGGTCATTATTTTTATTTTTTTATAGATTTCAAAGCCCTTCAGACATTATTGTTTAATTCCAACAATAGTATCCACAACCATCCACATTATTTCCCATTTTCATCATCATTCTTGATCCTTTATGAACTCTGATGGTCTTTTGGGGTCATTTTCCTTCTGCCAACGAGTCCATTTTAACTTAAGCAGGGTTTAGGGCAAGACCATTGGCAGTACATTTTCTCAGTTTTTGATTTCCAAAAATACTTTGTTTCAATCCAGTGGAAAGCCTATGTTAAGATATTGTTTTTTAAGTGAATGTTGTCCAGTTGTTGAGAAGAAATGCCGTAGACTGCAGGCAGACTTCCGAGTCCTGAAGGGTCACACCTTATGAAGGGGAGGTGAAGCAGCTGAGAAGGCGTCCTGGGATTAGCTGTGCTTGTCTCTGGTGGTGCCAACAGTGAACGCACTTGGTGGCTAACCAAAATGTTGGAGGTTCTAGTTCACCCAGAGGTGCCTCAGAAGACAGGCCTGGTGGTCTACTTCTGAAAGATCACAGCCTCAAAAACCCTGTGGAGCACAGTTCTACTCTGACACACACGCAGTCACCATCAGTTGGTGTCGGAGTGGATACAACTTTTTTTTTTTTAATGTTTTGTAGGTGCTGGTCAAGTTATGAACCAGTGCAACCAGTCAGTGGGCTACAGCTGAGGACTTGACCTCTCAGGAATCCCCACATGTACTGAGAAAACAAGAGAGAAAGAGTAAAAGAGGGGAGAGAAGACAGGGAGGTAGGGAGAAGAGATAGAGAGAGACAAGAAGAAGAGAGAGAGAAAAGGGAGATAGCTGATAAAGAATAGGTAGATAGAGAGAGAGAGAAGACAGAAGATTGATAGACAGATGGAGAGATAAACAGGTAAGTAGAGAGAGAGATAGACAGGTAGAGATAGAAATTGGATGGATGGATGGATGGATGGATGGATGGATGGATGGATGGATGGATGGATGGATGGATGGGTGGGTGGGTGGGTGGGTGGGTGGGTGGATGGATGGATGGATGGATGGATGGATGGATGGATGGATGGATAGAAGGATGGATGGATGGATGGATAGAAGGATGGATGGATGGATGGATGGATGGATGGATGGATGGATGGATGGATGGGTGGGTGGGTGGATGGATGGGTGGATGGATGGGTGGGTGGATGGATGGATGGATGGATGGATGGATGGGTGGATGGATGGGTGGATGGATGGATGGGTGGATGGATGGGTGGATGGATGGGTGGATGGATGGATGGATGGATGGGTGGATGGATGGGTGGATGGATGGGTGGGTGGATGGATGGGTGGATGGATGGATGGATGGATGGATGGATGGATGGGTGGATGGATGGATGGATGGATGGATGGATGGATGGATGGATGGGTGGATGGATGGGTGGATGGATGGATGGATGGATGGGTGGGTGGATGGATGGGTGGATGGATGGATGGATGGATGGATGGATGGATGGATGGATGGATGGATGGATGGGTAGATGGGTGGATGAGTGGGTGGGTGGATGGGTGGGTGGGTGGGTGGATGGGTGGATGGATGGATGGATGGATGGGCGGATGGATGGATGGATGGATGGGTGGATGAGTGGGTGGGTGGATGGGTGGGTGGGTGGGTGGGTGGATGGATGGATGGATGGATGGATGGATGGGCGGATGGATGGATGGATGGATGGATGGGCGGATGCGTGGGTGGGTGGATGGGTGGATGGATGGATGGATGGGCGGATGCGTGGGTGGGTGGATGGGTGGGTGGATAGATGGAAAGAAGATTGATAGAAGACAGATAGATATAGAGATAAATAGGTAAGTAGAGGGGAGAAATAGACAGGTAGAGATAGAAAGAAATTAGATAAATAGTAGATAAGAAAAGAGAAGGAGAGAGACAGAGAGATCACCTCTGGACCATAGACAGCTCCTGTGGGCCAGCAGCTCCTGGCCAGCATTCACAGGTATGCACTGTTGACTGCCATGCAGGGCGAGAAGTAGCTGTGAGCACATGCACCCTCCTGGGAGATACCAGGAAGGGCTGTGGTGGGTGTGAGGAGCCTAACGTTGACAACGGTCCCCACAGGAGGGAGTGTGCCCAGGCAGCATCTCTGGCCCGGTGGTCTGGGGGTCCTCGGACGGCCTGGTCTCTGGGGGGCCAGGAGCACTCTCTGCTGTTTCTCTTCTGCAGCAGCGTGCAGGCTTGAGTGGGAATCCCTATGTCTTTCTAGCCCTGCAGTGGCAATTCTGCAGCCCAGTCTTCCCCCAGCCCCCAACCAATAAAGCTGACGAGATTAGAGCGGGCAGCAGCTTTGATTACTGACAGACAAGATTTTAGCAGCTCGTTCTGTGGTATGTAAACTCTTCACAGCCCTCCAAACCATGACACCGCTCAAATACTTCCCATAAACTCACCCTGCAAGGATCCATCACGTCAAACCATGCGCGCATCTCCTCCCTGCTTTCCGTTTCATCTGTCCTTGATGTATTGCTAGTTGCAAGATTTATCCTCGGAAATCCTCCCGTTTCCTCTTTCACAAAGGCCCAAATAGGAAACATGTTAAAATTTAAGGAGATTCTCAAGTTTCCTTTCCAGTAGGAGGAGGGTTGGTTTCACCAGGAGGGAATTGAGGTCGACAAGTAAAGTGTCTGCAGTTTCTGCTGTGAAATCCGGGTGTTCTTGCCGGAAAGGGAAAAGGAAATGTATGACATGGTCTTCAAATTAAAGCACTTTCGCGGGACGGGAAATCGCACGCATGCCGTCGGTACAGCAAGAAGAGATTCCTCGCTGTGCTGAAGGACGATTCCAAGCCTACTGCATCAGACAGGTGGGGCAGATAGATACAAATCACATAAAGTTCAGGGCTTGTTGTTGTTGTTGTCAGGTGCTGTTGAGTCGGTTCTGATTCATCGTGACCCTATGCACCACAGAAGGAAACACTGCCCGGTCCTGCCCCATCCTCACAGTCGTTGCTATGCTTGAGCCCATTGTTGCAGCCACTGTGTCAATCCATCTTGTTGAGGGTCTTGCTCTTTTTTGCTGACCCTCTACTTTACCAAGCGTGATGTCCCCCTCCAGGGATTGATCCCTTCTGATAACATTTCCAAAGTATATGTGAGACCAAAAACCTTTCCTGGGATCCAGGGACACCTGTGGTTGTTGTGTGCTGTCAAGTCTATTCCAACTGACAGTGACCCTACAGGACAGAGTAGAACCGCCCCATGGAGTTTTTTTGTCTGTCATCTTGACAGGAGTAGATTGCAGAGCTGCCGGTGGGTTTAAACTGCCAACTTTTCGGTTAGCAGCCGAGCACTTAACTGTTGCACCACCAGGGCTTCTACTCTGCTGGCTGGTTGTTGGGTGCCGTCAAGTCAATTCAGACTCATACTGACCCATGTGGCAGAGTAGAACTGCCCGCAGGGTTTCTTAAGCTGTAATCTTTACGGGAAGGAGCTCTGTTGGGGCAATATTTAAGTGCTCAGCTGCTAACTGAAAGGTCAGCATTTCCAACCCACCAGCCGCTCCATGGGAGAAAGATGTGGCAGTCTGCTCCCGTAAAGATTATAGCCTAGGAAATCCTATAGGGCAGTTGAACTTTGTCACATGGGGTTGCTATGAGTCGGAAATCAGCTGGACGGCACACAAGGACAACCACAATCTTATGGGAGCAGGTCACCAGTTCTTTCTCTGGAGGAGCTGCTGGTGGGTTCAAACTGCTGACCATTCAGTTAACAGTTGAGTGCTTAACCATTGTGCCACCACGGCTCCTTCAGGGAAACCTAGAGACTGCAATAATTTGGGAGTACTCCCTGCAATGTCTACAAGACCTGAGAATACTTTGAGATGGTTTCGAGAAGGAAGAAATGTTAAGACGGGATATCATAGCTTAGGCAGGGCAAACCTGTTGATGTCACATCGATTCTTACTCAGGGTGGCCACATGTGTGCCAGAGTAGAACCGCTCCGCAGATTTTCCTTGACTGTAATCTTTACAGAAAGGAGCCTGGTGGTGCAATGGTTAACCAAAAGGTTGGTGGTTTCAAGTTCACCCAGCGGCTCCATGGGAGAAAGACCAGGCGATCTGTTCCTGTAAAGATTCCAGCCTGGGAGACCTTATGGGGCTGTTCCATTCTGTCACATGGGGTTGGTATGAGTTGCAATTGACTCAACAGCAAACAACAACAATCTTTATGGGGGCAAATCACCAGGCCTTTCTTCCATGGAGCCTCTGGGTGGCTTTGAACTGCCAATCTTTAGGTTGTCAGCAAACAGCAAACCATTTTACCACCCAGGTGTCCCCAAGAGGCAGAAATGACAAACACACTGTGCGCGGGTCCTGAGGTGGGGTCCTGGTGGTGCAGTGGTTAAGAGCTTGGCTGCTAACCAAAAGGTCAGCGATTTGAATCCACCAGCCGTTCCTTGGAAGCCCTGTGGGCAGTTCTACACTGTCCTGTAGGGTCACTATGAGTCAGAATCGACCCCACGGCAATGGGTTTGGTTTTTTTAAGTGTCCTGAGGCCATTGTAACAAAGAACTACAGTGTAGGTGGTTCACAACAATAGGAATTTATTTTCTCTCAGTTCTGGAGGCCTGAAGTCTGAAACCAAGGTGTGGGCAGGGCCACGTTTCCTCCAGAGCCTCTAGGGTAGGATCCTTCCTTGTCTCTCCCAGCTCCTGGTAGCCCCAGGCGTTCCTGGGCTTGTGGCCACATCACCCCAATCTCTGCTCCGTCTTCACCTGGCTGTCTTCCCTCCACGCCTCTGTGCCCAAATTTGTCTTTTCTTATAAGGACACCAGTCATCCTATTTAGGGTGCCCTCTAAACCAGGATGACTTCATCTTAGCCTGATTCCATCTGAAAGACCCCATTTCCAAATACGGCAACATTCTGAGGTCCCGGGTGGACATGGATTTGGGATACAATATTCAACCTCCTACACCTGCCGTGTAAACTCTGCAGCACTGGGATCCGCAGCTGCCCTGGATGGAAGGAGGGTGAGTAGTGGTGAGACTGGGTCACAATGGTCACCTGAGTGTGCAAGCTAGGAGGTCACCAGCCTTGAAGGTGGCATTCCTGGAGCTCCCCCAGCCACAGGCTTCTGGGACGGTTCTGTGCCAGGTGTTCACCATTCCCAGGTAAGAAGAATGGAGAGAGGTGAGGACACCCCACCACGTGGGACCCCAGGATTGACCATCAGGAAAGACCGAGTTCTCTGGACGTGATGCTCCTAGGGGTGTACGGGGATACGGACACGCTTCAACATCAGGGTACATCGAACCATTGCCTGGAAGTACAGGTTCCAAAACCCAAAACTGTGCCAGCTAGAGCTGCATGTGGAATTCCCAAAATACAACATCAGAGAAACTTCAAAGCAAGCAAGTCTACCCACTGACAAGTAGAACGGTGTTAATTAGCAACAATGCTTTTTAATCTATAAATAATAAAGCAATCACATAGTCCCCAGAGAGGAGTATGGGAAGAAAAAAACACACATCATTTCACTGACGGAGGTCAACGCCGGAGACCGAATCTAGCGATTACCTTGGAAAGCCTGCTTGGTGTTCAAGAAAGAGGGTGCCTTTATTTTATTATATTTTTTGTTGTGCTTTAGGTGAAAGTTTACAGCTCAAGTTAATTTCTCTTCAAAAATTTATACACATACTGTTTTGTGACATTGGTTGTAATCCCCACAATGTGACAGCACACTCCCCCTCTCCACCAGGGTTCTCCATGTCCATTCATCCAGTTCCTGTCTCTTCCTGCCTTCTCATCCGGCTTTTGGACAGGAGCTGCCCATCTGGTCTCATATATTTGATTGAACTAAGAAGCATGTTCCTCGCATGCGTTACTTTTTGTTTCATAGGCCTGTCCAATCTTTAGCTGAGAAGTGGACTTCGGGGATGGTTTCAGTTCTGACTTAGCAGACCATCTGGAAGAACACCAAAGACACAAGGAAAGTAGTAGCCCAAGAGATAGAAGGGGCCAAATATATCAGAGACCCCACCAGCCTGAGCCCAGAAGAACTAGATGGTGCCCAGCTACCACCACCAACTGCCTGAGTGGGCACTTTTTTAAGTTGAGAGAAGATTCTCAAAATGAAGACATGTTTTAAGGAGGTCACCGACAGCCATAACTAGACTGTTCAGGGTGAGATGCAGGCAAGTTGTTTGGTTCAAGGAAATTACGTACGGCGGATGGAAAGTCATGTTTCCCCTTAGACCCACCAGAGAAGAAAACTACTTTGATTCTGTGAAATGTCTGGGAAGGACATTTCTGATAAATATATATATATATATATATATATATATATATATATATATTATTGTATGTACATAAATACAAGTGTCTTAGAAGAAATACAACCAGAATGCTCCTTAGAAACAAGGATGGCAAGACTACATCTTACATACTTTGGACATGTTGTCAGGAAGGATCAATCCCTGGAGAAGGACATCATGCTTGGTATAGCAGAGGGTCAGCGAAAAAGAGGAAGACCCTCAACGAGATGGATTGACACAGTGGCTGCAACAATGGGCTCAAGCATAACAACGATTTCGAGGATGGCACAGGACCAGGCAGTGTTTTGTTCTGTTGTACACGGGGTCGCTATGAGTTGGAACCAACCAAAGGCACCTAACAACGACAGCAACAAATACAATGACTGAACTAATACAGGAGTTGGTGTTTTAAAAGACAGATTCCAAATTATCACAATTTTTTAGCTAAATAGAACAAAAAGCAGGTAACTTCTTTTAATGAGTCACTGCAGTACACAGCATAAACTGACATGGACTTTTTCTTCTGGATGTACTTTAGTGATTTTCTTCTTTTGAATTAATCACATTCACCATGTTGTGCAACCATCACTGCTATCCATTTCCAAATGCTTTATATCACCCCAAATAGAAACCCAGCACCCCCACAAGCAAGAACTCGCCCATTTGCCCCTCCAACCTGCCCCTGATAACCTTTAATCTACTTTCTGTCTCTATGCGTGTAACCCCCCTTTGGATAGTTCCTATAAGTGGGAGTACACAATATTTGTCCTTTGGTGTCTGACTTCTTTCTCTCAGCATAATGTTGTCAGGTTTCATCCATATTGTAGCACATATCAGGATGTCATTTCTCTTTATGGCTGAGTAATATTCCTTGGCAGTGAGGATGGCGAGAGACTCTCTCTCACATACTTTGGACATGTGATCAGGAGAGACCAGTCCCTGGAGGGGACTTTACTTGGTAAAGTAGAGGGTCAGCAAACAAGAGGAAGACCCTCAAAGAGATGGACTGACCCAGTGGCTGCAACAATGGGCTCAAGCATAACAACAATCATGAGGATGGCATAGGACTGGGCAGTGTTTCGTTTTGTTTTACACAGGTTTGCTATGAGTCGGAACTGACTCGACAGCATCTAACAACCACGACAACAATAATATTCCATTGTATGGATGTACTACATTTTGTTTATCCATTCTCTGTTGATTACTCTTGGGTTGTTTCCACCTTGTCTACTGTGAACAGTGCTGCAATGAACATTGGTGTGCATGTATCTGTTTGAGTCTCTGCTTTTCTAGTCTTTTGGGTATATACCTAAGATTGGAATTGCTGGTCATATGGCAGTTCTGTGTTAATTTTTAAGGAACCATGAAACTATAATTTTCTTCTTTTGTGCCAGGAAATCACACGGTTACTCATGACCTTCCCTCTAGGAAATCTTGGCAGCCTCACTCTGCAGTTTGTTTCCCATAAGATGTGAGACTCTCTTATCAGGCGTGGAGTCCCTGTGGGTGACAGTGGCTCTTCACAGGAAGGTGACCCCAGAGACACTGTCCTAAGCACAGAATGGTGAGACTTAGGCAGTGGATGTTCTGGGTAGCCATGCTCCTTCCCACAGGAGGTTCCTGCAAGGGGACGTGCTCATTACAGCAGCCACGATCCTCTCGAAGCTGACTGTTACACTCCCTTGTTACACTCTCTAGTGTTCATTACACTGCCTTCTAACACTCCCTTCTTACACTCTCTCATTCTTGTTACACTCCCTTGTTACACTTGTTTTCATTATACTCCCTTGTTACACTCTCTTGTTCTTGTTATACTCCCTTGTTATATACACTTCCTGTTACACTCCCTTCTTACAACCCCTTGTGCTTGTTACACTCCCTTGTTACACTCCATTCTTACAATCCTTTGTGTTTGTTACACTCCCTTCTTATACCCCCTTGTTACAATCTCTCATGCCATTATACTCCCTCGTTACACTCCCTTCTTACACTCCTATGTGCTTGTTACATTTCCTTGTTGCACTCCCTTGTTACACTCCCTTCTTACACCCCCTTGTTACAATCTCTCATGCCATTACACTCCCTCGTTACACTCCCTTCTTACACTCCTATGTGCTTGTTACATTTCCTTGTTGCACTCCCTTGTTACACTCCCTTCTTACACACTCCCTTGTTACACTCCCTTCTTACACGCTCTCACTCTTGTCACACTCCTTGTTACACTCCGCTTTACACTCCGTTACACTCCTTTGTTACACTCTCTGGTGCTTGTTACACTCCCTGTGTTGGTACTTGCAGAGCCTCTTGCATCCTTCGGCTTCCCAGCATCTCATCCTCATGCCTGCCCTGGGTTCTCCTTCCTCCATTTGCCCAGTCAAGTTCCAGGCCTGGGAAGGAGTCTTAAAAGCAAAAGGGAATGGTGGGGACAGCGCCACCCCACCACAGCTCCATTTTGAGCCCTTTCTGTCAACTGGGGGAGCAACGAGATAGGTCACGTTCCCCTTAAGCTAGACCAGGGTGACTGTGCCCCCAGGGGACATTTGCCCATTTCCGGAGACATTTTTCATTGTCACAATGGAGGGAGAGGGTGCTACTGGCATCTGGTGGGTAGGGATGCTGCTAAATATCCTGCTTGCACAGGACAGCTCCCCACCACAAAGAGCTATTGGTGTCAAATGTCAGTAGTGCCACAGAAAAGGAGAGGAGAAGGAGAGGAAAGAGAGAGAGAAAAGAGAGGGAGACGAGAAAAGAGAGACACAGAGAGAGTGAGATGGGGACAGAGAGACCAAGATGAGAGGGAGACAAGAGAGAAAGAAAGATGGGGAGAGAGAGAGAGAAGAGAGAAGCTCTGAGTTAGACTCTCCTGAAGAATCTCCTGGGGTCAGAAGGGCTTCTGGAAGACGTAGGGCAAAAAATCACTTAGAGACACTCTCCTTGAAAGAAACCAAACAAATTCAATGGAGTGGAGCCATGAATTATGTGTAGAAACTGGGGAACCCCTGAAACACCTTCTTATGCTCCAGTGGTCCCAGTTAGAAGTTAATGAGAGAAGAACAGGGCTCAGATGTCAAGATGGAGGGTTGGCACCACTCAGCAGGCAAATACTACAACCAACCCAGTGAGGCAGAAGCTGCAGGATACATGGGCTGGGTATGAAAGTGGAGGGATCCTAACTGCCAACCACACCTGGTGCCAGACAGAGATGCCAGGAAGATTGAACACTTGAATTTCTTTCTTGTGGCTGGAATGTAATAATGAACCCTGGCCTCTTTCCATCCGGAATACTAATAATAGTATCCTTCACTATTTTACACAGATGTGACAGGGGTTAAATATATCTGTTGTTGTTGTTAGTTGCTGTCAAGCTGGCTCCGACTCATGGGGATCTTATGTATAACAGAACAAAATGTTCCCCAGTTCTATATTATTTTCATTATCACTGGCATGTTTGAGTCCATTGTTGTGGCTGTTGTGTTGATCCATTCATGGAGGGTTTCCCACATTTTCACCGATCCCCTACTTTACCAAACATACTGTCCTTTCCTAGCAATTGGTCTTTCCTTATGACGTGTCCAAAGTAAGCGAGTTGAAGTCTCTGGCTGTATTTTTTCTGAGACCAATTTGTTCATTCTTTCGGAAGTCCACTCTCAGAGACTGGAAATTTGAAAAGAGACTTGGATTCTGTAGGAAGGTGCTGTGGGGTTGGGAGACAGACAGATGCCAGCCACACTTAGAAGGAGAAACTTTGATGTGGCGAAAAAAGGTGAAATTGTTCACTGCAGATGATCTGGTAAGCAAGGTAGACACCGTGCTTACCTTGCCTATCAGATAATCCATCCCTTTCCACAGAATATTCAATATTCTTCTTTTAGTGTATTCTGTTGTTGTTGTTGTTAGCCGCCCTCCAGTCAGCTCCAACTCTTGGCAGCCCCACGTACAACAGAACAAAATATTGCCCCATCCTGAACACAACAGAGAGTCCCTGATGGAGTTGAAGAAAGTAGGGTACAGATCTCAAATTCTAGTAAAAAGACTAGACTTAATGGTCTGACTGAGACTGAAGGAACCCCAGAAGACATGGCCCCCGGACTCTGTCAACCCAGAACTGAAACAATTCCCAAGGCCAACTCTTCAGACAAAGATTAGACTGGACTATGGGACATAAAATGATACTCGTGAAGAGTGTGCTTCTTAGCTCAAGTAGATACATGAGACTAAATGGGCAGCTCCTGTCTGGAGGTGAGATGAGACGGCAGAGAGGGTCGGGAGCTGGTTGAATGGACACGGGAAATCGGAGGTGGAAAGGAGGAGTGTGTTGTCACAGTATAGGGAGAGCAACTAGGGTCACATAACAATGTATGTATAAACTTTTGTATGAAAGACTAACCTGAACTGTCAACTTTCACTTAAAGTACAACAATAAAATAAAATAAAAATGTTGCCCCATCCTGTGCCATCTTCACAATGGTTGGTATGTTTGAGTCCATTGTTGTGCTATCATGTCAATCCATCTCCTAGAGATGTCTCTCATTTTTGATGACTTTCTTCTTTACCAAGCATGATGTCGTTTTCTAGTGATTGGTCTTTCCTGATGACGTGCCCAGAGTCAGCAAGCCACAGTCTTGCACTCCTCACATCCAAAGCGCATTCTGGTTGTATTTCTTCTATGGTTGATTTCTTCTTTCTTCTGGCAGTCAATGGTATATTTAAATTAGTCGCCAACACCACAGCTAGAATGCATCCGTTCCTCTTCTGCGTTCCTTTTCCAAGATGTCTGTAGATCGCAGGACTTCAGAGCAGAGTTAAAACAGGGTCAGAGGAGGGATGGGCTCATAGTTCTCTGCCATAGGGCAGCTTTGCTTTCCGTTGACACACTTGTGTTGCCTGCTTTTCTTAACTTTCTACTGTGCCCGGAGTGTTGTTCCATGTCATCAGGTAGCGTTCAAAGCCAATCTTTAAAATAGCTGAAAGGCTCCACTCATACCATGGTGGGGATTGCATTTCGAGGTGTACGGATTCACAATGGACCGGCTGTCCCGCTCACTCCATGGCACACCCCTTGCCTGGCCCTCCATTCCCAAGTCCCCTTAGCCCTCATTCCAGAGAGCCAGGGCAAGACAATGTTGGGGAGAGATGGTCGTGCAGCTTTCCACCTCTGGCCATCACAAAGCTATTTACCACTTATTGCGGATTGAATTGTGTCCCCCAAAGTATGTGTTGGAATCCTAACCCCCCTGCCTGTGGATGTGATCCCATTTGAGAATAGGGTTTTCTTTGTTATATTAATGAGGCCATATCAGTGTATCTTAAACCTAATCACTTCTGAGATATGAAAAGAGCAGATTAGACACAGAACTCAGCAAGCTCAGATGGGGAAAGATAGATGCCACTTGGAAATCACCAAAGAACTTAGGAACAGAAGCTGAAAAGGACCTTCCCTTAGAGCTGACAGAGAGAGAGCCTTCCCCTAGAGCTGGTTCCCTGAATTCGAACTTGTAGCCTACTGAAAGGTGACAAAATAAATTTCTGTTCCTTAAAGCCGCCCACTGATGGTGTTCCTGTTACAGCAGCACTAAGTAACTAAGACACACCTCACCTGCCAATCACTCAGGATGAGTTTCAAAGGAAAAAAATCCATTTAGGGAAATAAATCAAACCACCATATTCTCACACCCCATTTGAGTCCTGAGAGTAGTTTACATAAAAAATGATTGATAACGGCCTGAAAGCTCCACTGATTAATACGGGGTCCCGTTTGTGCTTTTCAATGAGAAAATCTTTAAATTAATTAAAGAGGCTTTGGGATGGGAAGGTGCGTTTGCTGCCTTTGAACGCTTTGATTTTCTATCGATGTCCTCCATGAGACATATTATTGCATGTTTGTTTTTGTAAACACAGACTCTTTAGGCTGAAAATATTAAACCCTTGTGAATGTGTTTGCATCAGCAACTGGGAGGTGGTCCTCTGCTTGGAGCTGAAGTGGGAGCAGACATCATTCGTCATTGTCCTGCTTGTGGAGACCAGGGATGAGTATGCTTCTCGAGGAATCTGCCACAAAGCACAAGCAAGCTCCAACAAGCGAAGGTGGGGAAGGAGAAGAGCTGGCGATCCACAGGCCCCGTGTCTCCAGGCAGGCACAATTCCGCTGTTGCTGTGGTGGTTAGCTGTCATGGAGTCAACCCCGACTCAGGACGACACCATGCACAACAGAATGAAACCCTGCCCGGTCCTGTGCCATCCCCATGATTGGTTGCAGACGGGACCATTGAGATCCATAGGTTCTTTTTTCTTAGCATTATTATCGTGGTGAAAATACACACACCAAAACATTCACCAATTCAACAATTTCTACACGTATCATTCAGCGACATTGATTACATCCTTCACATTGTGCAAGCATTCTCACGAACCTTTCCCAAGGTATTCCACCACCGTCAACATAAACTCATTGGCCCCAGAGCAAAAACTCCCCCTCTTCCCCCTTCCCCTTATCCCTGTTGTTGTTGTTGGTAGGTGCCATCGGGTCGGTTCTGACTCACAGAGACCCTGTGCACCACAGAATGAATACTACCCAGTCCTGTGCCATGCTCACAATCGTTGTTATGCTTGAGCTCACTGTTGCAGCCACTGTGTGAATCCATCTCTTTGAAAGTCTTCCTCTTTTTCACTGACCCTCTACTCCACCCCTGTTAAGTTCTAACAATCTTTGATTTTTATATAGCTGCCTATTTCATACAGTATTTGTCCCTTTACAACTGACTTATTTCTCTCAGGACAATGTTTTCAAGGTTCATCCATGTTGGGGCATGCATCAGAACTTCATTTCTCTTTATGATTGAGTTTAAGGTGCTCTGGTGGTGCAATGGTTAAGCGCCCGGCTACTAACTGAAAGGTCAGTAGTTTGAACCCACACAGAGGCTCTGAAGGAGAAAGACCTGGCAATCTGCTCCCATAAAGATTACAGCCTAGGAAACCCTATGGGGCAGTTCCACTCTGTCATATGGGGTCGCCATGAGTCGGAATCAACTCAGTGGCACCCGACAACAACAGCAACAAGTATTCCACTGTATGTTTATATCACATTGTGTTTATCCATTCATCTGTTGATGGACGTTTTGACTATTCCCACCTTTTGACTATTGTGACAAGTGCTGCAATGATCCAGAGGGTTTTCATTGGCTGAATTTGGACATAGAAAGCCAGGCCTTTTTTCCTAGTCTGTCTTAGTCTGGAAGCTCTGCTGAAACCTGTCCACTGTGGGTGATGTTGCTGATATTTGAAATACTGGTGGCATAGCTTCCAGCATCACAGCAACATGCAAGTCACCATGGTAGGACAAATGGACAGACGGGTGGTGGCATTTGAATGATAAACGGGTAAAATAATTACACGGTGTGTGGATGTTAGAGCTGCCCTTCAGACTAAGATTTGGGGGCTCTTCTTTAAAATGCTCTGGTCTTAATGAAATCACCCTTTGTCCAATACCGAGGACAGTGAGAAGGAAATTGTTTACAATCCTCTTAACAAAACCCAATGAATCATAACCTACCTCTGCAAGACAGCAAAGGGTACATCTCAACTTGTTCTGTCAGTGAACATAATAACGAGATTAAGTGGGGTTGGGGTGTACAACAGACATGTGGACTTTGTATTCTACCTGAGAATCCAAGGCGCTAAGGGCTTCCCTCTGAATGAATGAAATATTTGCAAAGCAGAATCACAACCCTTTCCAAGGGAGATTTAAGTACAAGTCTAGGGTTTAAAGGAAGCAATGGTGGTTCAGTGGTAGAATTCGCGCCTTCCTTGTGGGAGACCTGGGTTCGATTCCTGGCCAACACACCTCATGCACAGCCACCACCCATCTGTCCGTGGAGGCTTGCGTGTTGCTGTGATGCTGAACTGGTTTCAGCAGAGCTTCCAGACTAAGACAGACTAGGAAGAAAGGCCTGGCAAGCTCCTTCTGAAAATCAGCCAGTGCAAACCCTATGGATCACAGCGGTCCAAATCCACAAGTAATCATGGGGAAGATGCAGGACCAGACAGTGTTTCGTTCTGTTATGCATGGGGTTGTCATGAGTCAGGAACCAGCTTGACCACAGCTAACAACAACAACAACAGGATTTTAATGTATTTGAACACTCAGGCACTGTAAGCAAATCTCTATGCAAGTGTTTACTGATGTAACAATACACTTATTTTTAAACATCAAGTCTAGGTTCCAGACTGATAAAAAACAAAAGTTGTCTTTGAGTCAATTCCTACTCATAGTGACTGCATGCGACAGAGTAGAACTGCTCCCATAGGGTTTTCTTGCCTGTGATCGTTATGGAAACAGATCACCAGGTCTTTCTCCCACAGAGCTGCTGGTGGGCTCGACCTGCGCACCATTTGGTTAGCCGTCGAGTGCTTAACCACTGCGCAACCAGGCCCCTTCTGAACTGATAAGACAACCCCAAGCTCTCTTGTCTCCCTACTTTCTCAGCATGGGACGTATTCTGGTATTTCCTCCTTTCTTTCTTCTGTTTTAACAAAGTGAGTGCTTACTGATGATGGGAATGCTTGATTAGAAAAACAGTCCACTGTACAAACTGGGGGAGCAATGCATTCTGCAGCTGCACGCTCACCCAGAGGATTATTCTCAATCCAAGGAGAAAACAATTCACCTCCAGCCTGCTTGCCCTCTCCGCATCCCTGTTAAATGTGTTATTTTTCACCTCCCCCAAGGACCAGGAGGGCCAGGCTCTCCCCTTCTTCCTTCCCTTTAAATGAAACGATACGAGAAAGCTGCCCTATAGGTAGCTTCAACCATCTGTGGGTGAAGACAAGGAAGAAAGACCCGGCGATCTGCTCCCTTAAAGGTGACAGCCTTGGAAACCCTATGAGGCAGTTCTGCTCTATCCTATAGGGTCGCGATGAGTAGGAATCGGCTTGACTGCAATGGGTTATGGGTGAAGAGACATCATTTCTTGTGCCTTTGGCAGCTCCAGGAGGAGCACGAAATAACCTGTGGCACCAGCTCTCTAGAATGAGCTGGAAGCTTCTGGAAGATGTGGCATCCGTGGTGGACTCTTGTGCAACAGGCACAGACACAGTTAGGACTTGGCCCCCGTGTCCCACAAGAAAGTCATGAAGGTCTGTGTGCCCACAAGGCTTATCTCAGTGGTTCATTCCATCCACACCGTCCTACTCACTTCCCTGGAGTGACAATGGGCCAGTTACAGCTTCCCATCACAGGTTGTACTGATTGGTGTGCTGGCAGCATGGAAATGCTTTCCTTCTTAGACAACTTAATACCTCACATCTGGGGCTCTTCACATGGCTTATTGCTGGCTCACGTTTCCCTGCCAAGAAATGTCTGCAGTATGTGTCCTGTTTCACAACGATTTAAATGCTGACAATACATGTTTTCCTTTTGCGGGTTCACATGCTTCTCAGCCAGTGTCTAGGACAGCCTCTTTTTCCTGGAATTACATTTGCTTGTCTCCACAGCGAATTGACAAACTCCAGCATCTCAAAATCCTCGAGGCTTTGCCATTTCTATTAACACTTCACTAATTTTTAAAATGAAAGAGGAGTCAGTTCTTCCCTGGCAAAGCCACGTATTTCAAAGGTGTTCTAGGACTGAGTCTCTTGCAAAAGGCACTGGTGTGCAGACAATCACTTCCTCCATTAGCACCCCAGGTCTCGTCATCTCTTGCAGAACAAGACTCTCAGCGACCCGACAGGACAGAGTAGAACTGCCCCACAGGGTTTCCAAGGCTGTAAATCTTTATAGAAGCAGGCTGTCACATCTTTCTCCCGCGGAGCGGCTGGTGGGTTCGAACCGCCAACATTTTGGTTCGCAGCCGAGCACTTTAACCACTGTGTCATCATGGCGCCTTCCTACCGATCAGGAATGCTAATTCTCAGGGGATTGGATGGAGAGGCTGGCAACTGATGTTGATACTGATGCTGATGCTGATAGGGATACTGACAGCTACAGTCATGCTGATGCTGCCGCTCGAACTGATGCTGACGGTAATAATACTAACTGATCGTACAGTGACGCTGATGCTGACGGTAATACTACTAGCTGATCGTACAGTCATGCCGATGCTGACAATAATACTGCTAACTGATCGTATAGTGACGCTGATGCTGACGGTGATACTGCTAGCTGAACGTACAGTCATGCTGATGCTGACGGTAATACTGCTAGCTGATCGTACAGTCATGCTGATGCTGACGGTAATATTACTAACTGATCGTACAGTGATGCTGACGTAATACTACCAACTGATCGTACAGTGACGCTGATGCTGACGGTAATACTACTAACTGATCGTAAAGTGACGCTGATGCTGACGTTAATACTACTAACTGATTCTACAGTGATGCTGATGCTGGCGGTAATACTAATAACTGATCGTACAGTCATGCTGATGCTGGCGGTAATACTAATAACTGATTGTACAGTGATGCTGAAGGTAATACTACTCACTGATCGTACAGTGATGCTGATGCTGACGGTGATACTGCTAACTGATCGTACAGTGATGCTGATGCTGACGGTAATACTGCTAACTGATCATACAGTGATGGTGATGCTGACGGTAATACTGCTAACTGATCGTACAGTGACGCTGATGCTGACGGTGATACTGCTAACTGATCGTACAGTGACGGTGATGCTGACGGTAATACAGCTAACTGATCGTACAGTGATGCTGATGCTGACGGTAATACTGCTAACTGATCGTACAGTGACGCTAGTGCTGACGGTAATACTACTAACTGATCGTAAAGTGATGCTGATGCTGACGTTAATACTACTAACTGATTCTACAGTGACGCTGATGCTGGCGGTAATACTAATAACTGATTCTACAGTGATGCTGATGCTGGCGGTAATACTAATAACTGATCGTACAATGATGCTGATGCCGACGGTAATACTACTAACTGATCGTACAGTCATGCTGATGCTGACGGTAATACTACTAACTGATCGTACAGTGATGCTGAAGGTAATACTACTAACTGATCGTACAGTGACGCTGATGCTGACGTTAATACTGCTAACTGATCGTAAAGTGACACTGATGCTGATGGTAATACCAACAACTGATCGTACAGTGACGCTGATGCTGACGGTAATATTACTAACTGATCGTACAGTGACGCTGATGCTGACGGTAATCCTAACAACTGATCGTACGGTGACGCTGATGCTGACGGTAATACTAACAACTGATCGTACGGTGACGCTGATGCTGACGGTAATCCTAACAACTGATCGTACGGTGAAGCTGATGCTGACGGTAATACTAACAACTGATCGTACGGTGACACTGATGCTGACGGTAATCCTAACAACTGATCGTACGGTGAAGCTGATGCTGACGGTAATACTAACAACTGATCGTACGGTGACACTGATGCTGACGGTAATCCTAACAACTGATCGTACGGTGACGCTGATGCTGACGGTAATACTAATAACTGATCATACGGTGACGCTGATGCTGACGGTACTACTACTAACTGATCATACGGTGATGCTGATGCTGATGCTGACACAGATCTGATGCTGATGCCAACACAGATATGATGCTCACATGGTGTAGTGATGTTGATACTGTAGTGATGCTGATGCCGACACAGATCTGATGCTCACACAGTGTAGTGATGTTGATCCTCATAGTGTTGCTGATGCCAACACAGATCTGATGCTCACATGGTGTAGTGATGTTGATACTGTAGTGATGCTGATGCCGACACAGATCTGATGCTCACACTGTGTAGTGATGTTCATACTGTAGTGATGCTGATGCCGATACAGATCTGATGCTCACACTGTGTAGTGATGTTGATCCTCATAGTGTTGCTGATGCCAACACAGATCTGATGCTCACATGGTGTAGTGATGTTGATACTGTAGTGATGCTGATGGTGACACAGATCTGATGCTCACACTGTGTAGCGATGTTGATACTGTAGTGATGCTGATGCCGACACAGATCTGATGCTCACACTGTGTAGTGATGTTCATACTGTAGTGATGCTGATGCCGACACAGATCTGATGCTCACACTGTGTAGTGATGTTGATACTGTAGTGATCCTGATGCCGACACAGATCTGATGCCCACACTGTGTAGTGATGTTGATACTGTAGTGATCCAGATGCCGACACAGATCTGATGCTCACACTGTGTAGCGATGTTGATACCGTAGTGATCCTGATGCCGACACAGATCTGATGCTCACACGGTGTCGTGATATTGATACTCATAGTGTTGCTGATGCTGACACAGATCTGATGCTCACACAGTGTAGTGATGTTGATACTGTAGTGATGCTGATGCCGACACAGATCTGATGCTCACACTGTGTAGTGATGTTGATACTGTACTGATGCTGATGCCGACACAGATCTGATGCTCACACTGTGTAGTGATATTGATACTGTAGTGATGCTGATGCCGACACTGATCTGATGCTCACACTGTGTAGTGATATTGATACTGTAGTGATGCTGATGCTGATCTGATACTGATGCTGAGTTATACCAATGTGGATGCTAACACCGATAAAAAAAATGTTGCCATCTTGGGTGCTTCCCTTCTCCTGCTCCAATATGCTGAGGGAGGCTGGTGGCCGTGTTGTGAGGAAGCCCTGTGCAGAAGCCTCATGAGTGAGCTGGGAAACACATCTTCTGAGATCTGCTAGCAGCAACACGAGTGAGTTTGGAAGCTGATCCTCCCCCAGTCAAGCCTGGAGATGACAGTGAGCTGGCCAATGCATTGATTGTAGCCTGTGAGGGACTCTGAGGCAGAGGACTCAGATAAGATGAACCCAATTACTGACATGTAGAAACTTTTGTTTTCAGCTGCTAGGTTTTTGGGGAAATTTGTTACCAGGCAATAGCTAGCCAATACATCATACTAACAGAGGCACTTTGGTTTCTTACTCAGTGGTTTGGAGTTCTAACTGGTGATTGAGGTTTTCAAGGAAAAAGAAAAAAAAAAAACAGTTGCCATCGAGCAGACCTCCACTGTTGGTGCCCCCAGGTGTATTAGAATAGAATTGTGTTCTGCAGGGTTTTCAATGGCTGATTTTTCAAAAGTAGATCACAAGGCCTTTCTTCACAGGTGCCTCTGGGCAGACTTGAACCTCAAACCTTTCAGTGAGCAGCTGAGTGCGTTCACCATCTGCATCACCCAGGGGCTCCGCTCTTCAAGAGTAGCACATCAAAACCATGTTGATGGAAAACAGCATTTTTAAAAGTTAACACATACGAGTAAATGAAAAATAGTCCTTGCATCAGTTCCTGATTTTAAACATGTGCTTCAAAATAAAGTGTTATGAAGTGCCATGGGGTTTACTGTAACCAAACAGTGTTGTTGTTGTTAGGTGCCACCGAGTTGCAACCCCATGTACAACAGAACAAATCATTGTCCGGTCCTGCGCCATCCTCATAATGGTTGCTATGTTTGAGCCCATTGTTGCAGCCACTGTGTCAATCCATCTTGTTGAGGGTCTTCCTCTTTTTCACTGACCCTCTACTTTACCAAGCATGATGTCCTTCTCCAGGGGCTGGTCCCTCCTGATAACATGTCCAAAGTATGTGATATGGAGTCTTGCCATCCTTACTTCCAAGGAGCACTCTGGCTGTACTTCTTCCAAGAACAGAGGTCTATACTTTACATCATTTTATACTTAGCATTGAGTCAGCTGGATGCATAACTGATAGAGCCCAAATCGAATGCTGTTGTTAGTGCTGTCAAGTCGGTTCTGACTCATAGTGACCCTAGGTACAACAGAACGAAACATTGCCCGATCCTGCACCACCTCACAAGCGTTATGCTTGAGCCCATTGTTGCAGCCATTGTGTCAATCCATCTCATTGAAAGTCTTCCTCTTTTTCACTGATCCTCTACTTTACCAAGCACGATGTCCTTTTCTAGAGATTGGACTTTCCTGACGATGTCTCCAAAGTAAGTGAGTTGAAATTTCTCCATCCTCACTTCTAAGGAGCATTCTGGTTATATTTCCTCTAAGACAGATTTGTTCATTTTTCTGGCAGTCCACGGTATATTCAATATTCTTCACCAACACAGTAATTCAAAGGCATCGATTCTTCTTTGGTCTTCCTTATTCATTGTCCAGCTTTCACATGCATATGAGGCAACTAAAAATACCATGGCTTGGGTCAGGCGCACCTTAGTCCTCAAAGTGATGTCTTTGCTTTTTAAGGAGTGTAGCAGGTATAACTACAAGAAAATGCAATATTCAGTTTGTGTTTATAATTGCATTTAGCTTTCTTCGTTAAGCCCATTCCCATTTGGCAGCAAGGAAACTATGTTTGGACCCTACTGGATGACTCAGTTGGATTCAACCAGTGAACAGAGTCTTGTGTTGTTATTGCAGGGTGCCATGGAGTCGATTCTGACTCATAGCAACCCCATGTGACAGAGTAGAACTGCTCCAGAGGGCTTCCTAGGCTGTGATCTTTACAGGAGCAGGTCACCAGGCTTTTCTTCCGAAAAAGGATGGGTTTGAACTGCCAAACTCTTGGTTGTGTTATTGTTGTTTCTGTGTGCCGTCGAGTCAATTCCGACTCGTAATGACCCCGTGTGACAGAGTAGAACTGCCCCATGGGGTTTCCCAGGCTGTAATGTTTACAGAAGGAGCACTGGTGGCCACAGTGGTTAAGTGCTCAGCTGCTAACCAAAAGGTTCAAACCCACCAGCTGCTCCAAGGGAGAAAGATGTGGCAGTCTGCTTCTGTAAAGATTTAAAAAAAAAAAAAAAACAGAAAAGGTGCTGTTGAGTTGATTCCGCCTCATTGGGACCCCACAGGGTTTCCAAGGAGCAGCTGGCAGATTAGAACTGCCAACCTTTGGGTTACCAGCTGAACTGTTAACCACTGTGCCACCAGGGCTCCCTGTAAAGATTACAACCTTGGAAACCCTATGGGGCAGTTTTACCCTCTCCTATAGGGTTGCTATGAGAAGGGATTGACTAAATGGCTACAGGCCAACTGGTAATCTTTAAGGGAGCAGATCACTAATCCTTTCTCCCGAGAAGCAGCTGGGTGGGTTCAAACTGCCAGCCTCTCTGTTAGCAGCCCAGCGCTTAACCATTGCACCACCAGGCTCCTTGAACAGAAGCTGGTGTGGTAATAATTGCCCATCACTCTCCATGTTGGAATCCCAACTCCAAGAAGTCTTTCCCCTCCGCAGGTGCCCTCTCTCCCCCTCCTGTCCCAGAGAAGGAGGAGGCCTGACCCCGTGGACAGTGAAGGACTCACGGGTGGACATGGGAAGGGCCAGCCAGTCTCTGCTGCTGTTGGCCCTGCTCCTGCATCCTTATCTGGCCTGGTGTCTGGTGTTGGTCCTTGAGGTGTCCCCTCCATGTACGGCTGTCTCCTTGGCTGGACCTTTGCTGCCCAACTGGACACTCTCCCTGGCTTCAGTCCCCCAGGTGGGTGGGCTCAGCATCCCCACCGTTACGGGTTGAACATGTCCCCCTAGAATATATGTTGGGATCCTAACCCCTGTACCTGTGGATGTGACCCTGTTTAAAAATAAGGTTTTCTTGTTATGTGAATGAGGGCACATCAGAGTAAGGTGAGTCCTAAACCTAATCACCTCTGAGCTATAAAAAGAGCAGCATACCCACAGGTAAGCACACATTGAAAGTGTTAAAAAGCAAAGACGTTACTTTGGGGACTAAGGTGCGCCACGGTATTTTCAATTGTCTCATATGTATGAGAAAGCTCGACAATAAATAAGGAAGACAGAAGAATTGATGCCTTTGAATTATGGTGTTGGCGAAGCATGTTGGATATACCATGGACTCCCAAAAGAACGAACAAGATCTGTCTGGGAAGAAGTACAGCTTCTTAGAAATTTAGAATACTCAGAATCAAGGCTGGTGAGACTACATCTCACATACTTTGGACATGTTATCAGAAGGGACCAGGCTCTTGAGAGGGACATCATGCTTGGTAAAGTAGAGGGTCAGGGAAAAAGAGAAAGACCCCCAACGAGATGGACTGACACAGTGGCTGCAACAATGGGCTCAAGCAGAACAACGATTGTGAGGATGGCCCAGGACCTGGCAGTGTTCTGTTCTGTTGGACACAGGGTGGCTACAAAGTCGGAACCGAGTCGAGGGCACCTAACAACAACAAGAAGCACACACACGGTAAGACAGATCCATGTGAGGATCGTGTACAAGCCAAGGAAGCAAGGATGGCCAGGGTTACCAACCAGCAAAGAATCTAAAAGGCTGAGACCCTGATTGGGACTTCTAACCTCCAGGACTGTGAGGAAATAAACTTCTGTTCTAAAAGCCACCTGCTGTGGTGTTTGAGTTGTGACCTGTTGTTGTCAGCTGCCGTTCAGTTTATTCTGACTCATGGAGACGCACGTGTGCAGAGTAGAACCGTGCTCCTTCGGGTTTTCAAGGCTGTGACCTTTCGGAAGCAGATGGCCAGGACTTTCTTCAGAGGTGCCCCTGGATGAACTCAAACCTCCAACGTTTTAGTTGGTAGTCGAGCGCTTAACTGTCGGCGCCACCCAGGTATGTCGCCTCAGCGCTAGAAAATTAAGAGATCACAAGTTGCATACACTACTGGGTCCTGGGGTAGCGGGGGGACCCAGCTAGGGCATTTAAACAGCAGACCCCACAGGCACAGCCCACCACACTCTGGGTAGGAGGCCGTCCATGTTGGTTTGCTAAGCGGATTGATCCTGAAGCACTGCGGCGACGCCGCGCCCTTGGAGAGGCCACGCTGTCCTCTCAGGGGGAACATATGTGGGCAAGCCATGTTCGAGGCCCCGAGTAATTTCAGGGCGAGTAATTTCCGAACGTGCAATTAGAAGCGACTGGAGTGCAGCGCTCTGCCAGCACCTCGGGGTTCCCGCTGCGCGCCCCTAATTGCACACAGACGTCACCCCCGCGTGGCCTGTGTCCCGGCCATAACCCGGGGCCGGCTCTGCGCGCACATCTGGGACGGTTTTGCAGGCTGATTGCTGCCATGTGATGAAGAGAAGTTATGTAATGTCTCGTGACCGCGCCGGCAACAGCTGCGCAGAGAGAGCAGGGACAGCCTGCTCTGCCGGCCCCCAATTCCCGCGCATCCCGAAAAGTGGAAGTGATGGGGTGATGGTGTCGGGGGGAGGGAGGCAGGTGCCAGGGTGAAGAAAAAGGAAAATTGCACTTTGGCAAATATCTGCACTCCTTCCAATCATGGGGGGAGAGGGGGGAGGGGGGGAGGGAAGCAGGGGGAGGGGGAGGAGGGCAGGGAAAGGGAACCCACAAAGAAAAAGACCCCTCTTCCCGCCCAGGCCCCTTGCCTGGGCTCGGCAGAACGATTTCCTTCCTGTACGCTTCACCGGTGAGGCCGCACACAGGTGTTCCTTAGAATCAGGCAGGGTGGCCGAGGTTTCCAGCAAGCAAGACACTTCGACGAAATGAAACTTTTAGGAACGAACGCTTGCATGGGGCTGAATGAGCAATTGGCTTTGACTGGGACTTTGTGTGACCCTTCTGAAATTCCGGGGGAGGGGCGGCGTCTGACAGCAGCCGCAAACGCCTTCTGGCTGCATCAGACTGTCAGAAGGGCTTGAAACCCGTATGCAGGCTGCAGAAACCATTCCAAACTTTAAAAGATGCGTAGACTATTTGTCAACATTGGTGGCACAGATGGTTAAGCCCTCCACTACTAACTGAAAGGTTGGCGGTTCAAACTCACCTCCGAAGAAAGGCACCTGGGAAGAAAGGCCTGGTGATCTGCTTCTGAAAAATCAGCCACTGAAAACCCTGTGGAGCACAGTTCTACTCTGATACACATGGGGGCGCCGTGAGTCAGAGTCGACTGGACCGATAGCACCTGGTTGGTGTTTTTTTATTTTACTTTAAAAATCCAGCCTGACTTTCAGACAACGGTGAGACGGAGGTAGCTTACAGAAGAGGGGAGAATTCATGAATAGGAGGCTGCTTGAGGCCGTTCAGCTGACAAGTTGTGAAACTGTGGGAATAACATCTTCGGATTCTACATCCAAGGACTGTTCAACCGTGTGTCTTAGTCACCTAGTGCTGCTGAAACAGAAATAGCACACGTGGGCAGGTTTAACGAACACAGTGATTTTCTCACAGTCCAGGAGGCTAGAAGTCTGAATTCAGGGCACCGGCTCCAGGGGAAGGCTCTCTCTCTGTTGGCTCTGGGGGAAAGTCCTTGTCTCTTGCCAGCTTCTGTTCCTCGGTTCCTTGGAGATCTCCACGTGGCATCTGTCTTCCCCCATCTGTGCCTGCTGCATCTGCTCTTTTATCTCTGAAAAGTGATTGGTTTAAGACAAACCCTATGGCCTCATTAACATAACAAAGAAAGCCCTATCCCCAAGTGGGATTATATCCACAGGTATGAAAACCAAACCCTTTGCCATCAAGTGGATTCCAACTCATATGGACCTTATAGGACAGAGTAGAACTGCCCCATAGGGCTTCCAAGGCTGTAGTCTTTACAGAAACAGACTGCCACATCTTCCTCCTGTGGAGCGTCTGGTGGGTTTGAACCACCAACCTTTTGGTTAGCAGCAGAGTGCTTTCACCACTGTGCCACGAGGACCTTTTTCCCCAGGTATAAAGGTTAGAATTCCAACACATATTTTGGGGAAATACAATTTAATCCATGACACTGTTCCCTTCCTCCATCCCTTAGCTTTCCCTGTTCCATAAAAAGCACAAGGATTTCCAAGGACACGGCCATCATTCCCACCCCTCCACAACAAAAGGAAGACAGCGGCTGTGGCATCTATTGGGGCATCTGCCCCCACCCCTTGGCTGCCCCTTCCTCCTCACTAGCCACATCCAAGGAGAGACATGAGTGGTTGAAGCCAGTGTTACATTTGGTACCACAAACTCTCTCCGCTTAATTACCAGAACGAGTGATTTCTGGAGAAGTTTGGCAAGGCAGAACTGTTTGATTTAATCCTCATCATCCATGAAGCGGAACAGACTTCTCAAATCGTTTTGTAAACGGTTAGCTTGTTTAATCAAACCAAGGTTAAGCCCACAATGGAGAGCGGTCCGTAAGTCCCTCTGAGCATTTTAACTTTTACCATTGTGCATGCCTCGTTCAGTGTTCACCTTCCAAAGGCACATCAGCTCATGCACAAGACTGCTTGGCACCTTGAGTCCAGGGCATGACCGAGCTGTGCGGCATGGTTGTCTGCTCGTGGCAACGTGGGGCGGGCTGGGAGAGAAGAGTCCCTGGCCAGGCCACTAAAGGAGGCAAGACGCCAGGTCAAGAAGGCGGTTGCTCCGGGTTCCATCTTGATGTGGAAGATGTAGAAGGTGGGAACAGCCACATGACCAGTCTTGGGATGACTCCAGAAGTTTGGTGGCGACCCAGCCTTTCCGACAAGCAGAGCTGGGTTGAATAACTGCCCAAGGAAAGCACTTTAAACAAATGAAATAGGGCAGAGAGGCGCTTTAAGAGAAGTAGGGTTCCAAGGTATGCTGGATTTTGCCATGTCAGAGGATCAAGAATGGACAATGAACCCATGGGTTTGCATCTACACACCAGTCTCATCTGGGGCATTTTTAGGTGTAAGTTTTCACTCTCAGCTACTCAACACCCATGGCAGCAGCAGTCAAGAAATCAAAAGATGCATTGTGTTGGGCATATCGGCTGCAAGCTCTCTTTAAAGGGTTAAAAAGCAAAGATGTCACCTTGAAGACTAAGATGCTCCTGACTCAAGCCATGATGTTTTCAGTTGCCTCATATGCATGTGAAAGCTGGATGATGAATAAGGAAGAACAAAGAATTGACACCTTTGAATTGTGGTGTTGGTGAAGAATACTGAATATACCATGGACTGCCAGAAGAATCAACAAATCTGTCTTGTAAGAAGTACAGCCAGAATGCTTCTTAGAAGCAAATATGGCGAGACTTTGTCTCATGTACTTTGGACATGTTGTCAGGAAGGATCAGTCCCTGGAGAAGGACATCACGCTTGGTAAAGTAGAGGGTCAGTGAAAAAGAGGAAGACCCTCAAGGAGATGGATTGACACAGTGGCTGCAACAATGGGCTCAAGCATAACAATGATTGTGAGCATGGTGCAGGACCATGCAGTGTTTCTTTCTGTTGAACATAGGGTCGTTCTGAGTCGGCACCGACTCAACTGGACCTAACAAGAACAACAACTCAGCTACTGAGTCAATACGCATTGTCAGTAATAATAATAATGAAACCCAACCAGTTGCCATCGAGTCGATTCCAATTCATGGTGACCCCACATGTGTCCGAGTAGAACTCTGATCCACAGGGTTTTCAATGGCTCATTTTTCAGAAACAGATCACTAGGCGTTTCTTCCGAGGTGCCTCTGGGTGGACTCGAACCTCCAATCTTCTGGTGAGCTGCCAAGTACATTAACTGTTTCCACCACCTAGGGACTCCATCGACACATATACATACAGCATATAAAACTAAAACCCAAACCCATTGCCATCCAGTCAATTCTGACTCTTAGCGACCCTATAGGACAGAGTAGAACTGCCCCACAGTTTCCAAGGAGCTGCTGGTGGATTCCAACTGCAGACCTTTTGGTTAGCAGCAGAATGCTTAACCACTGCACCATGTGGGCTCCATATAGCATATACATACATATAAAACCAGTTGCCTTCAAGTCAACTCCAACTCATGAAGACCCCATGAGTGCCACAGTAGAAGTGGGCTCCACAGGGTTTTCTATGGCTGATTTTTTGGAAGCAGATCAACAAGGCTTTCTTCTGAGGTGCCTCTGGGTGGATCTGAACTTCCAACCTTTTGGTTAGCAGCCAAGCTAGTTAACTGTTTGTGCCACAAATGGTCAATATAAATTGGTGATTACTTTTTATCACTTATATTTATACCTGTCTGAATCTGTGGTGTGGTTAAGATATGAGAGAGATGTTGGCATCAGCATCAGTGATTCTCGTAGTCTTCTAGTGCTGCTCTAACAGAAATACCACAAGTGGATGGCTTTCACAAAGAGAAATTTATTCTCTCACAGTCTAGTAGGCTACAGGTCCAAATTCAGGGCATCAGCTCCAAGAGAAGGTTTTCTTTCTCCTTCAGCTCTGGAAGAAGGTCCTTGTGATGCATCAGTCTTCCCTTGGTCTGGGAGCTTCTCAGCCCTGGGACCCCAGATCCAAAGGACATGTTCTGCTCCTGGCACTTCTTTATGTCGATGGGTGTCTTAGTCATCTAGTGCTGCTCTAACAGAAATACCACAAGTGGACGGCTTTCACAAAGAGAAATTTATTCTCTCACAGTCTAGTAGGCTACAGGTCCAAATTCAGGGCATCAGCTCCAAGAGAAGGCTTTCTTTCTCCTTCAGCTCTGGAAGAAGGTCCTTGTGATGCATCAGTCTTCCCTTGGTCTGGGAGCTTCTCAGCCCTGGGACCCCAGATCCAAAGGACATGTTCTGCTCCTGGCACTTCTTTATGTCGATGGGTGTCTTAGTCTTCTAGTGCTGCTCTAACAGAAATACCACAAGTGGATGGCTTTCACAAAGAGAAATTTATTCTCTCACAGTCCAGTAGACTACAAGTCCAAATTCAGGGCATCTGCTCCAGGGGAAGGCTTTCTCTCTCTGTCAGCTCTGGAGGAAGGTCCTTGTGATCCATCAGTCTTCCCTTGGTCTGGGAGCTTCTCAGCCCTGGGACCCCAGATCCAAAGGACATGTTCTGCTCCTGGCACTTCTTTATGTCGATGGGTGTCTTAGTCTTCTAGTGCTGCTCTAACAGAAATACCACAAGTGGATGGCTTTCACAAAGAGAAATTTATTCTCTCACAGTCTAGTAGGCTACAGGTCCAAATTCAGGGCATCAGCTCCAAGAGAAGGCTTTCTTCCTCCTTCAGCTCTGGAAGAAGGTCTTTGTGATGCATCAGTCTTCCCTTGGTCTGGGAGCTTCTCAGCCCTGGGACCCCAGATCCAAAGGACATGTTCTGCTCCTGGCACTTCTTTATGTCGATGGGTGTCTTAGTCATCTAGTGCTGCTCTAACAGAAATACCACAAGTGGATGGTTTTCACAAAGAGAAATTTATTCTCTCACAGTCCAGTAGACTACAAGTCCAAATTCAGGACATCAGCTCCAGGAAAAGGCTTTCTTTCTCTTTCAGCTCTGGAAGAAGGTCCTTGTGATGCCTCAGTCTTCCCTTGGTCTGGGAGCTTCTCAGCACAGGAACAGCGGGTCCAAAGGATGCGCTCTGCTCCCAGCACTGCTTTCTTGGTGGTATGAGGTTCCCATGTGTCTCTGCTCGCTTCTCTCTTTTATATCTCAAAAGAGATTGGCTTAAGACACTATCTAGTCCTACAGACCTCATCAGTATAACTGCCACTAACCCATCTTATCAGATCATAGTGATTGAATTTACAACATGTAAGGAAATCACATCAGATGACAAAATGGTACACAATCATACAATACTGGGAATCATGGTGCAGCCAAGTTGACAGATATTTTGTGGGGACACAATTCAATCCATGGCATCAAACACAGTTTCTTGAGTGAGGTGGGGCTATTGTAAGAATTTGATTTTTCTAATTCAGAATCGGAAGGACACCGTAAAGCTTTGTTTGACTTTCCATTTCTCATGTCCAGGAGGAGTATATAGTCAGTACAAGGTGAGACATCAGCTTGTCTACCTTGGACACATCATCAGGAAAGACCAGTCCTTAGAAGAGGCCATCACATTGGTCGGTGAAAACGAGGGAGACCCTCCATGAGATAGATTGACACATGGCCACAACAATCAGCTTGCACACACCAACGGTCACGGGGATGGTGTAGGACTGAGCAACATTTCGTTCTGTTGTTTATAATGTCGCCGTGAGTTGGAGCACACTATACCGTGACTAAAATAATAACAACAACGAGTGTGGGCATTTTTCTTACTCGTTTTGTTCATTCATACATGGGTAGTGATGTCCTCCTCCAGCAACTGATCCCTCCTGAGGGCGTGTCCAAAGAAAGCACGTTGGACAATGTTCTGTTCTGATCCACAGGGGTTTCAAGGGCTGATCTTCAGAAGCAGATCGCCAGGCCTTTCTTCCTAGTCTGTCTTAGTCTGGAAGCTCTGCTGAAACCTGTCCACCATGGGTGGCCCTGCTGGTATTTGAAATACTGCTGGCATAGCTTCCAGCATCACAGCAACATGCAGGCCACCACAGTAGGACAGACTGACAGACGGGGGTGGTAGTCAGCCGGGCAGATTTCCCTGCCTTCCTTAAAGGAAGGACCCTGCCTCTCTCTCACGCTTTCCTTGAATTGAAGGCTTCATGTTGTCCACTGTTCTCTCCCCAGCTCCAGCCTTCTCTCCTTGGCTGGCGGGCGGGTGCCTGAGGGAAGCCTCTGTATCTGTTTACTTCATAAATTAGCATGTTAATCGCAGGCACAGGGCTGTGTATTAGGGAGGTGTGTGAGTGGTGGCCCCCAGCTGGGATTTTCAGGGATCCTGGCAGGCACGGTTGGGACAAACACTTTTACAGACTTTTGTAACACGCTCCTAAAAGTCACAATCACAGCTGCCTTCACATCCGCAGCCGAGACGTGTGAAGAGCGGGGGGGCTCTCTCGGCTGTCTGTCTGTCTGTCTGTCTGGGATGAGATCAGGCTGCGAAACACCCGCTTTGGCTCCACTTCACCTCTCACCCCCTGTACCAGAGAAGCTGGCCACTTAGCTACTCTCCGTTGATGCTTTTCTTTTTTTAAAAAATAAATCTCTGTTCAAAAATAAACTTAGACATTCTTCTCTAACAGACTTGGTCTGTTCCCAATTTCTTGTCCAAACAATGAAAAATATACAAGGGCATTCTCAGTGCGACTGTATCCGACCTTTCTGAGGGAGGCCGGTACCAGCACAGAGCTGGAAACTTCCCAGTGTTTGATCTGAAGTGGAGACCACCTGTTTCTACAGCTCATCAAGGAGCTTTCTAACCACACTGCCCAGCGTCGGTCTTGAAGAGCTGACGTCCAAGGAGGGTTTAGATCTAAGCTTAGGAAAACAGACATTCGAAGGCTTTCAAAGGGTTTAAATAACTTTTGCTAATTTGATAGCATCGGGTGTAAAGATAATTGGTTCCAAATTGAAATGGGAGATTAGACAATTAGGCATATTCCCCCAACCCTCACAATTCAGAAGAGTGTTATACATACCTAACTTATTTTACATTTTATATTATGCATTGCATATTTTATAAAAGAATACAGTATTCTGTGTGTGTGTGTATAGGGATAGATGATAGATAGATAGTAAATAAATAGACAATATATAGAGA